>OY293829.1:22284503-22884503 GCA_958507055.1 Crioceris asparagi
TATGGCTTAAGTTTTATATTACACATAATCTAAATTTATTAGCCTGAGTTTGTAAGAATTCGTTAGGACTTAAGCCAAGTGAGACTAAATCTGCAGGGTTTTCGTGCGATGCAACATGGCGCCACTTACAGGAAGGAGTAAGACGCTGTAGTTCGGCTGCACGATTAGATACGAATGCTTTTAAAAGATGAGGTGATGTTTTTATCCAGTGAAGAGCAATCATGGAATCGGACCACAGATATACCTCATTTAGTTCCAATGAGTGGGCTTTTATGATGGTGATATATAATCGAGCAAGTAGAAGGGCACTACATAGTTCTAGTCGTGGTAGAGTCACGGAGCTTACAGGAGCAACTCAAGATTTTGAACATATCTAATAACGAAACTTGTTTGTCGCCATTGATACCGAACGAAGATAAATGCATGCACCGTATGCTCGTCCACTGGCATCACTGAATCCATGAAGTTGGATGTCAATACGTTGAGGCACTTGTATGTGGCGATTAAACTGAATTTTTTCAATAAGTTTCAATTGATCCTCGTACAATTTCCATAATGAATGAATATCTTGCGGGATTGACTCATCCCAAGATACACTGGCCTTCCACAGTAACTGAATAATTATCTTTGCGTGAACAATAACGGGCCCTAACAATCCTAGTGGATCGAACAATTTGGCAATCTGCGATAGTATAGTGCGTTTCGTGACTAATTTTGAAGGTGATAAGTTGACCTTATAACAAATTTTATCCGTTTGCGAATTCCAATAGATGCCTAAAGTTTTAATGGTGCTGTCATGGCTAAGAGCCATGTAAGTGTTTGCTGGATTTATACTATATTTACTAATGAGATAGGGTTCATTTGATGCTCACTTTCTAAGGCAGAATCCATCTTTGTATAGTAAGGCTTGCAATTCATCGTAGAATTTTTTGATAGCAAGTATCATCTTTGTGTACGCCTATTTGTTGATACATTTTTTTCTATATCGGCTGTGAGAACATATTGATGCGATCAAAAACGAATTAGAATATTAAATAAGTCATCTTGGATGTTGGGTCCAACCATTCGGCTAAATATTACTTGATATGACTTATTGAGAGTATAATTATTGGAACAAACTTAAATTCGGCTACAGATTGCTCCTAAAATTATCTGTTTATTTCACCAATAACTGTCACAAGACATACATCAATAGCTTTAGCTTCAAGTTTAACCTTATATTGTATGTGAAGTCTAAATAAAGTTTTTCTGTATCTCTTCCCAACCCACATTTACTTTTTTCTCTATTGATCTCAATTTTTATCAGATATTCTTCCAAGTTGTCCTCTTTTTTTAAACCTTGGATCGTCTGCGATATCTAGATAATCAGTTATATTTCATATTGGTAGACGGCTTCACATAAAAAAAATAAAATGTTTATTTGCCAGTGGGTAAAAGAATATCTGTTGGCGCAAAGTAAACTGTCAACTAGATGCCCATATAGGACCGATATAGGTACATACTGGCATAAATGATTGTTGAAGACAAAAAAGAATGCGGGAAAATTAGATACTGTATTCAGGAGATTTAAACTCAAAATAAAAGAAAGCTGGAATAATATGGATAGAATTCAAATAATCTCAAAATATCACTGGTTTTGGATATTAAGTATTTATGGTATTTATCATACGCTACAGACTTTTTGCTTTTATCAATTTATCCCCCAGGTGGACCTGGAATTCTCAATACGATTGCACTTAAAATCACAATCGTTATATTATACGGCTTGGTAGCTTCAATATGACTGACTATACGAGTGTCTAAACTTCAGGAACGTTTGGCAGCGATTCAGAGCTTTGGTAGTTTATTCAGAACGTTTTATTTGTCGTCACACTCACTCGAACTGTTGAATACTAAAATCTGGTAATCGTGATCTGAAATTGGTACACGCTGACGATGTATCGAGCATTGGGCACATTCATTATGTGGATTATATTGATTATATAGATATGTATATAGATATAAGATTTAGTTTGTTCATTGTCAGATTTGGAAATAAATTGAGAGAGCCGGGATGACAGTGAGGAATGTGGATTATGATGTCTGGAGCTGAGATTCTAACGATGGGAATATTGATTTACATCAAGTGATGAGATTAGTACATACATAATAAATTGGGGATTTATGGAGCTAGAGACTTTGAACAGCAGTAGATGGATTTGTAATATTGCTATATTTCATAGACAATTAGCACAAGTAACTGATATAGATTATTGATATATTGTATTGACATAAAGAAAAAAGTTATTTATAGTTCTTTAATTAGGAGAAGTAATCTGCACGTTTATGTTTGCATTAGCACCAGCACGACGATCTTGTGTTCTGATCGACCCAGAAGTTTGTGACACTATGAGTTTTTTTTTGTCAGTAGCGTTCTGAAAACTATTTTCTTATAGTACATCCGCGCTATTTGTCAATGCAATGAATTTGTGTAAGGACGGTAAGAGACATTTACTGGTTGAAGACAATGATTGGAGACTGGGCGTAGCCAATCTGATTGAATAATATATCTATTATTTGAATAAATACCTCAAATATGCTATTGTGCTTCAAAGTTCTCTTATCTTTCTCTGAATGGTAAGTATAATGCTACCGAGGCGATTTTTGGCATCCAGGTACCTATCAACCGCTAAACCTTACTTACTGTCGTAGAAACAGATGTGGTAAGCAATCGAAAATAGTCCGGTCGTACAAAATAGTATTTTTTACTTTGCTACTGCTACCATACATATAGTTGCCTTCCACTTAACGAGGTGGAAAATGAATTTATCCACGACAAACTAATCTTGACACGCTGAAAAAAATATATGGTCGCACGGTCTGATTCGACGATTTTTATGTTCAGTGGAATTTGCCTTGGAGCGGTTGGAAAGACGTGTGAGATAATTTTTTAAATTAATATTTGATGAGTAATGGAAAATATTTCGAGTATTTTGAATTTTTGACCGTATTGCTTTACATCTACCTACCCATGGTCTATAAACTTGCTACCTACCCATGGTCTACCATGCTACCTACCTACCTACCAGAGAAAGCCCACGCATTCGTCCGTGGAAAATTCTCCAGAAACCCTGTACAGAATCCAATATTTAAAGAAAATAAATATAAATTTATAAAATTTTATTAAAATCGGTTGTGCGGTTTTGAAGATTAGCTTGAACGAACATCGTGACCGAGGATTTTTTTATATAAAGAAAAAGAATATGGATGAATATGCAGTTTGCATAGTAAACGTGCTATGATTTAGATGATTATTCCTTTATTAGAAGAAGAAGCGATGAGAAAATGGTTCTAATCAACATGTGTTTCTCCTCAAACATATTAGAAGTAATGGAAGAAATAGTGATTACACATTTTGTCTTTTTCTTAAATGTAATTAATGAAATAATTTGATTCTATCAAATTAAAATCACAATTTTCGTTCGGTTGATCTGGAGTTGGTATAGGGAAAGGATTCGTAATAATGTCAAAGTTATAGTTAATGAAAGATGATTGGATTTCTCGATATTTGGTTGGAATGAGATATCAGGAATTTTGGTACGCAGGGATGAGAAGTTCCATCAAAGCTTTCGGTTCAAATTGAGCTATACTCGCTATTAGATATGTTATAAGGTAGACTATGTTATGTTGAATTTGGAGTGAAGTTGGCGAACACCATTGTGCTTCTGTATGTTTATCTGGGGTTCCAAACTGATATATGAATTTACGATTTATGATAATATAACATAAGCAATGTTCCATTCCAAGTGTTGTTTTTGCAAGTGTAGATATTATGGAGATAAACATCAACACCGATCTTACTCGTAATCTTATGACGACAACTAGTTATATCACAAGATTTGTAACGTTCACATTCACCGTCTGTCTGGAAGGTTTATTAAAAAATACATAAGATATAATTTCAATATAACATTTTAAAATTTTATAAAATCTAAAGGAAAATGTTACATTTTCTAATCTTATATTCTACATTTTTTATATTATTTTTTATTATTGTTATGATAAAAATTTGGTTTGACATCTCTCATTACGTCTGTTTAGCCCTCTGAAAATTTCACCGAATATGAGAATTGTTGTTGGCTCGTGATACTATTTTTTTTTTCATCGTACTATGACAAAATGACAATGGTAATATCATATAGGTGATATGAATTTTTATTAGAGTATACATTTTTATCAGAGATGCTTTTGGGTCTTTAACAAATTATATTATATTCTTTGGACAAAAGAAAAAGAGAAAACGTGAACATCTATTGCAAACAGAAAACCAAAAGTTGACACGATCACAATAGTGGAGGGAGGAGCATGGGGGTCATAAAGGTAGGTAATTTTTAATATTAGAATTTTATTTGAAATCTATTTTATGATTACAATCCGCTGATTGTCTTTTGATCCTTCGAAATATTCACATAAATAAAAATAATATTAACAATATCGATTGGCTTGCTAATGACGTAATGGTAATAATATGTTTCGTCACTAGGTAGCTTATGCTTTTTTGAAAGATCCAACAGGCGAGTAAAGTATCTCTGATGTAAAGTGATTATGCCACCACCAAAGCCAATATAATTTTGGAATAATTATTATTTCTCTTATTGACTGTAAAAATCTTGAATTTATACCATGTTTAGAGTGTTTACATTGGGCTAAAATTTGTCTTACATTTGTTTTACTAGATGGCGCTCTTCATTTAATAATGATACCATTCATACATTTACGATCTATTATTTTCAAAGTGGTAGAAATATGTGAACAAAATATTTCATTTCTCACAGGTGTCTTTTTGTCGGTATGCCATATGCTCCTTATTACTTTATCGAAATTATTCATGGAGAGGTAATTTTGAAGATTACGTTCCACGCTAATGGATCTTATAATACGTAGAACTCTGCCTATTTTCTTTAGCTTGAATGGAATCCTAACAACTCAAGCTCAGAAATTGCGCTCTCTTTTTGCAGGAGTTTGAAATATAAGTAAGATATTAAATTTTTTAGAAAATAATAAATATATCTCTCAGGAGGTTGACAAATCAAATAATTTGAATAAACTCGACATATTTTAAATCGCATTTCACACTTCAAAATTAACGTTTGTTTTAAGAACTTTTCTTATAAAAACCGTATTTACATAATGAATGTAGTAGGCGTCATCTATACAAGATTTGTATTACTAACAAGACTTTTGGTTGGAGTTGACATTTTTAACGCAAATGTAAACTTTCCATAGAATATACCGGATAGTCTGATTCGGGCATAGCGAATCTCAGATGTCGCGTCTGAAATTTTGGCAATAGTAGTCACTCTAATATGATGAGCTTATTGTTCATTCCTCACAATGACCTGCAACTCCAAGAGGACTGAAATTACTTCTCAATTGAAACCATATAAAAGAGTTAAACATAGACCTTCCTACGGTTTTTCATTTGCAATTGTGAGCCTTAATAATTGATTTTTTGAAAAATACTTAGGTACTAGGTGTAGTTGCATGCACACACTCTATTCTCTCTATCAAATAAAGACAAACTATTTCCAGTTGGAACAGACTCTTTAATTTGTTTAGAGATTCTTGTTCAGGATACAGATACAGCTTTTGGAGTTATTCAGGAATGCCTGGTACATGTATCTTTAGATACTTTCGATCCCAAAAATAGATGTCTGCAAGAAAGTTATCGGGTCCTATCTCACTGCTCATTGTGGAGGGGGATTTTAGCATTGTCAAGGACTAAAAATTTCCATTATGTTTGCCCGCGGTCATTGAACAGATGCTGTCACTGTAGAGAGGTATGAAATAATGACAATAAAAAGGTGGTCGCTACGAGTATAATAGGTTAAAATTCAAAATATTAATATAGCCGAGCCCTATGCAATTAGGTATGTTTCTATGAAGTTTAGCTTGAAAATTAAGTAACACCCCGCAAAAAACTAAAGATCTATTATAAATTACATCTATGATAATTTAATTGTGTTGAAAAACCTAAACCATACCATGAAAATAGAAAATATCACTGATTTATCAGAACGTGAAATAAAATTTTACAAATAGTCGGCCGAAACAACCCGCATTTATCCGGTTTTTATTTTATAAATGTTTACATTTTAACAGCTTTTGACGATGTTATTGTGCGAAATATTCGCACCGGTAATTTAGTTTCTCGTTATATGTATTTAAGTATTAAGCATAGATTATGTCTATTCAGATATTGTATTTCTAATACAAGGCATATATCATAATATTGAACTAGGCTCTCATTTCACATTTATGTTTTTGATGGGATATCACTACTTTTTGTACGGCAATTAATAGTTGGTAGGTACTTATTCATAATAAAATTGATACCAAATGGTTTTTGTTAATCTATTGTATTTTCCTACGTTCCTGGGGTAAAATTGTCTTTTTTGTGTTATTTTCTATATTTTCTTGTACCTTTGAAATGTTCGAGTGAATTGCTAATTCAGTATCCGGTTTTTTACATGAAGACCGGCTGTCATCGATTTTGATTGCTGATTCTTACATTACAGGAGCTATAATTGAGTGTTCCAATAGATTCTTACATTACAGGCAATAAAAGTAACTGTTCCTAATAGAATCAATTATAATAAAACGATAAAAATTTACTAGTTTCTGATTTATTTATTTGTATTCACCCAACTACCTATCCGGATGCCAAATTTGAAATTTCTAGGTCATCTGGAACTGGGTTAGAGTTTTGATCTATAGGTCAGTTAGTCATAAAAATTAAAAGTTTTTGACGTTAATATCTAAATAACTTTTGAGGTGTGTTTATGAAATTTGGAACTGAGTATATCTCTATATAAGCAGCTAGAAAATGAGACGGTTCATTTGAGAATATTTTTTCCTGTTATTTCTCATGAATACGCGTTTGTGACAGATTGTGAAATAATTCTAGAGAGCTTTTTTAGCAAGTTTCATCAAAATAATTAATGCCCTTCTCAGACCACAGTCTTGAGCGCAACACGTTTTCAGCTATTGTCCAGCAACCAGAGCGAACAGGATACCCAATTTGAGTCACCGGCTAGCCTTGTTGATACCCTATAAACCAAAAAAGAAAGCAACAAAATCGGTCCCAATGTTGCCGAGATAATCTTCGCAAAGGCAGGCAGACAGACCAATGGCTGAAAATATGTTCTTAGGATTCAGGGACATCTGAAACGTAAACATCTATTGGAAACCGTACACTGAAAATTATATACGATAACAAATACTTTCCTTACTCTACTTAGAGTAGAGTAGAGTAGAAAAGTAAGAATTATATGGGGAACATCACATGCAATAAAACACCGAAGGTCGGAAACTTACTTCGAGAGTATGTACCCCAAATAATAATAAATACCTATACCTAATCGATATAAGAAAAGTAGAACTTATATTAAAAATGTTTTAAATACGAGGAGAATTCATACCCCGAGGGTTCCGTACTTTTATATTAAGGTAAAACATCGTAAAGTCAAGGACTTGATAGGAGAAATTGTGAGGTATAAACAAATAAATATATTTATTCTCATACTAAATAAAAAAAATCCCGATGGCCTGTAGTCAGCGGAAAGGTAAATTTTTCAAAATTCATTGAATTGAAATTTTAACAACCTTTTCATTGGTATACCTACATGTTATTAAATAAAATTGTCATAGCCTTGCGGTTAGAGGTTTTTGTTTTGGCTGTTGAATATAAAGCAGACAGGGTTCGACTCCACTTCAAGGCAGATTTTTTTTTCGTCTATTTCTTTTCAATAAATATACTATATATTTTTTTAATCAGGGTCTATATTAAGATCTCCAGAAAATGTACGATTACATCAAATTTATATTGAGTGTTCATGTTTTATCAATATTTGTTATTTTTCTTTATTAATTTTTATTTTTTTACCTGTGTATTTTATGAAAAATTGCTTTGAACAAAAGTTGTAGGTACTGATTATATCTATAACCTAAAATTATTTTTAATAATATTTACACTACTGCTCTTTTTTGATAATTTTTTAAAATGTTTGAATGGTCGCCATTTTGAAACTACTTTCCCGATATTGCCCAATAACGAACTCGACCGAGATATTTGAGAGATTGATTTTTGTAGCAAATTTGAACTTGATACCTTCATAACTGCGACCTCTATCGTGTTAACAAATTTATATATATATATATAAACTTTTGAACCAAATGTTTTTTTGGACTAACTTATAGACATATAACAACATGCCGTTGAAATTTTTTCGAAATTCAAAAGTGTGAACGATCGCAATAGGTATATTTCTATAAGAAATTTACCTAAAAAGCCAAATATTATTATCTATGTACTATTATGATATTTTTTAATATTATCATTACATTATTTTGTGACCTAATGTAGACCGGACTTGAACAAACGACCACGACTTTGTCATTTTGCTAATCTCCCCTTGCGGAATTATATACATTTAGGTAGATGTATAAACAATCAGTGTATAAGAACTTTACTTATGACGCTTTCTTATACTTTGTTCCGTTCGATGACATTCAGTTTTATTTGTAGTCTCTTTTAATTACATAATGGCCGTTTTTACGCAAGAATGATACATTTGTCAAAATGGATTTTGAGAATTAAATTCTTTTCAACTACGTTATTTAAGTGATCCTTTTTATTTCTGCAATCTTCACATCAAACAATACCATCCCAATATTCTTAGCTCCTACTTGACTATTTTGGGAGATTAGGGAGGTGAGAGATCGGAGAGCAATTCTTTTCCTTTTGTCATCGTTCACGGAACTCTAATAATGACAACTAAATCTTTTATTCACAGCTATTTTAGAATATTTGAAATAGAGGAATAAAATAAGTTTTAAATAAATTACAAAAATTACTGATTAAGTCTTCATCTCAAGTTAAAGATTATAGATATTACAAAAAATAAACTCTCTATTTCTCGATTGGAAATAGGTAGGAATGTATGTGTTTTCCTTTAAAATTTATCCAAGTACAAAATTACCAAAAAAAATATTATCATGGAAGTTGGTAAATAACCTTTTTCAATCGAAGTAATTACTTTGCAGTTACTTTATTTCTATTTTGTTCTACATTTTAATTTAGAGAAAGAGTGAGAATGGAGTCCTAGTTATAAAATTGAAACAAACATGAAGTTTTGTAATCTCCGGCAGTATGCAAATTTGATGGTTTTCTGATTACTATGATGTTTCGTAAAATTCTTTGACTACTGCCCTACTTGAAATAACGAGTTTTAGTTAGATAGCCTGCTTTGAGGAGCAGAAGGCGTATCATTTGTATAGGATATTTTCTCAGAAAATCTGAGATTCACAGTTCTTGACGGATTATTTAATTCAAACAGATTATTCTTGGAATTGTCTGATTATTAAATCAATCAATAAATATTAAATTATTAAATATAATTATGTGGATAGATAAAATTGAGGCGACGAGAGTTTGCCGATACGTCCTTGATAAAGCACATGCTTGAAGCATCATAATCACATAGAAGATGAGAGAGACGGAAGAATAATACCGTATGTCTTTAAGCAATGGAATATGTTTTGATGACAATCAGTTGCAGACTCAATTCATCTACCTACAAGGGATAGTTATATAAAATACATTTTCACTCATTTTCAAGTGAAGTAAACTGTTATTTATTTTATAGTATTTTGGTAGTTGAACCTAATATGAAAACATTGTTTTTCACTAATATGATCCTGGACATTCACAGTAAGTATTAATATTTTCTCATCATGTGAAATAATTCTAACCTCTAAGGAATTAGACGAGAAAATTCTCATTGATGACGTATCGCCATTAATGATTTCCATCACAAGCTATTCGATATAAATGCATCCGCCAGTGGTTAAACCTGTTTCAATGAAATATTCACTCTGATGAATAATTATAGTTAGGTATTTTGGATCTGTCATAAGCTTGGTTCTAAACGTCTCAATTAATTCCCCAGCAATTTATTTCTTCTGCTTGATGGGAATTGGAAACTCGAAGAAACTTCTCAAAAATCCACTTTAAATTCATTGATGTTACGCTCTGCTGTCAGTTTTTTTTCTTGGCGTATCATCATTGGCATTCGCATTATTCTTGAGTTTTCAAAAGAATGCTTGTCACATCCTGAGCTCCATTCAAGCGTTAACGTGATCCGGAAAACAGACAGTTTCTATACAAATGTGGTGGCATCCTGTGTGGAACTTCATCTGATATTTGCATCCGGATTGTGGGGTTCGGGACGGTGAATTTATTGCGAGTAAAAGGGACCACACAAAAAACACACTAATGGAGAAACATTGGATACACTAGCACTGGTATTGACGCGATAGAAATACTAAGAGAAAATGTTTTTGTTTGAGGGAGGAATTTTTGAGAAAATACATGTTTTTTTAGTTGTTCCAATCGCGGCTTCACAAGGCAATATTAATACAACTCTCTTACCTACCCAACGAACTTTACATTATGGTAGGTAGGTAATTGTTTAAAAGTTTGAATTCAAAGTCCTTTTTCAAAAAGCAATTTATTTAGAAAGTTTCAGAGTTGACGCAAACTTCATAGAGTTCGTTGGATCATATGAATGTCAAACAAATAAACACGAAAACGATTAATATCTCAAATATTTTTGAGCCAATTTAAAAAATTTTAATGATTTTTATTCTAGTAACAACAATGGAGTGGTTGGTGTTTAATAGGTTTCAACATGTTTGATTGAAAATAATTTAGAATTTGTAGTTAAATGTATATGTGTATTGAAATTTATACTGAATTGTGTAAGTACATGAATATAAATTAGCACCAATAACTGCCTATACTGTATTTTCACTAGATTTTGCCGTGAAAAATCAACTGTAAGACGTCATATTTCTTCATTTTCATAATATGGCCCAGATTTTCCATGTTTACGGCTGTTGATTATGTTGAAAGCCTTTTTTCCTTTGTCAATGCATCTGTGAACTTCTGCATTTGTTTTTCTATCCATCTGAAGATCCTTCTATAGACCTGCATTTCAAATGGTTCAATATTTCTAAGAATTGACGCATTCACGGCACATGCAGACTTCATAAAGGAAAGTAGAGAAAAAGTAACATTTAGATAAGCAAAGTTTTAATGTATTGTTTTCAGATCTTTACTACGAAAAAACTTTGTTAATTGTAGTTGCCTAGCGCTTTTTCTAGCCTTAACCTTATTTCCAGGGTGTATTCATTTGTGCAGTTCCTTTCTCATTTCATCTCTCCTTCCACATATAGTTACGACCATAAATTTTGCCCGTCTGTTGTTATGTGATCTGCCAAAATTACTGTGATCTACAAACTGTTATCCTTCATTCTTCGTTTTTCAAAGCATTCTAGAGTATTTCTTCTGCGTTCGAGCTGAACAGTGTCGGCGATAAAACGCATCCTTGTCTTAACCCTCTTTATATTTCGATTTCTTCTGATGTTTGGTTGACAATGCATGATCTAACTTTTTGGTAATAACACGTATTAGTGATGATCCTTAGATCTCTACTTTCTATATGTTTTGTCTTAAGGATGTTTATTAACTGATCATGATGGATCTTGTCTCTGTTATAATCGACGACACACGCATAAACGTTCTTGTCAACGTTGGGACATCTTTGGATCATCTCACTATATCCGAAAAGCGCCGCGTGGGCTATCAGTGCTTTTCTGTATTCAAATTGAGTGTCGCTTATATCAACTCAAGTTTCTGGTCTATACAGTTTGGAAACCTTTTGAGAGTCTGTAACATCAGACTGATAATAGGATTGTCCCTGCATTTGCAGGCAAATAGATAAAAGTAAATACTTACTATTCTGTTGGAATATTCTCAGTTCTATATATTTTATTGTAGGTATGTATTGACTAAGGGCTGGGGCTTTTCCCATTTTTCATATTCTTTTGTGCATACGTTATCTCTTCTTAAGTATTATCTGGAGCTATCTCTATCTATCTCTAATTATTCTTCTCTTCTGGATCCAATCTATTATCCATAGATAATTCTTCCGTATAATTTAGTTTGTCGAATCTTTATTCTAATATAATTTTTCCGTTATTTGTAATTTGAGATGTTGTAATACAGGGTGGTCCGAATTATAATGGAGAAATTTTACCAGCGTATACAGCAGGTAAAAATAATTAAAAAAATTCATATAAACTTATCTCCAAAAACGCTTCGTTTTGGAGATACGGGGTGTTGAAATACTGTAAAAAATCGTTTTTTCTTATTTTTAAACTCTTCCAGATTTTGCTTTCAAACTTAGTAGGTATTATTGCCACTTAGAAGCAAATTTATAGCATGATAAACACTTGTTTTTGTTTTACCAGCGGCGTTCGTGAGACGGTTTTAATTAATTTAAATAATAAAAAAGTTTACGCCAATGGTTTATCGTAATTTTGTTAAGCAATTTAGATATCCTGATGAATTCTATCTAAACAAAAATGATATCTCAAGTCTTTTCGCTGAAACGAACTGTTTTCGAGAAAAAAAATAATTTTTGTTTGCATCTGCACCTAATATGTTAGGTTTGCAAATGTGATAAAATAAATTTGCAAACCTCAGATATTAGGTGCACATGCAAACAAAAATTATTTTTTTCTCGAGAACGGTTCGTTTAAGCGAATAGAATATACAGATCATCAGGATATCTGAATTTGTTAACAAAATTTCGATAAAGCATTGGCGTACAACTTTTTTTATTATTTAAATTAATTAAAACGGTCTCACGAACGCCACTGGTAAAACAAAAACAAGTGTTTACCATGCTATTAATTTGTTTTTAAGTGGCAATAATACCTACTAAGTTAGAAAGCAAAATCTACAAGAGTTTCTTCAAAAATAAGAAAAAAAAACAATTTTTTTCGCAATATTTCAACACCCCGTATCTCCAAAACCAAGCGTCTTTGGAGATGAGTTTATATGAACTTTTATAATTATTTTTATTTGCTGATTACGGTGTTAAGATTTCTTCATTATAATTCGGACCACCCTGTATAGTTTCTCTCGTTCATCATATCTAGTATTTCTTTTAGTTATACTCCTATTTTTTCTTTTTGTATTTTGTCAGGATCTTTTTAAAAGGATTAAAAATACTTATTTTTAGTTCCCATACCTACTGGCATATACCTACATTTGCAAAAGTACTTAAAATGGATTCTAATTTTTATTCAATTTTAGTGACCTAGACCATTTAGCCATTACTCATATACGCTATGATGGATGATAGTAAATGGAAATGTAACTTAAACGAAAACACCATCCAGTTTCTTGAATCTTGATTCCACACAATGCTTTTCTATGATTTACAGCACCGTTATATGTTTTACTAAGACTTCACAAAATTATACAGAACTGCTTGCAGGTAAATTGAATAATATATTTCATCATTGGAATCTTTTCCAACTAAGTAAGTAAATAAAGTAAATAAATTATTCATTACATTTGAATCGAAAGTTTTAACTGGTTTTCTGGAAGATTAGTTTATTGTTCTAGAAGATAAGAAATTGCTAATATTCCTTTTTCACAGACGATAGCGCAATCCAATAGCAGGTACAACACCAATAAACAGGGTGACCCAGGGGTGCATGTAAGCACGTAATTGTTTTTTCTAACCAGGCCATTTAAACCATAGGTGTATAAGGCATATTCTTATATTTTTTTTATTTATATAGGTACACTTTGTCCTAAAGTTAGACAAGCAATTATTTTTGGTACATGTTAAGATTTGTCACTAGATTGTCTATATAACGAACCCTGGTTTCTTTAACTTATCTGTAATAGTTTTTGAATGAATCCCCTGTATACATTGTGTAAAAAATTATGTAGGTACATGGGGATATTGGTAACTTTAGGAGATACAACGTCGCTTAGATGAAAGAAAAGTTGCGTATTTGTATGCCCAAAAATAATCTAGCTGTGTTTTATATTGAATCGATACAGTTACGTCGATACAGGGTGAAAAAGGAAAATGTTAATTTTTAAAAACTATAATATTTTCCTTATCATAAAATTTTCAAATTTTCAGGTTATAGGTAAGAGGATACGACGTTGACAAAAATAGCATCAAAAATTTTAGGCCTACTGTAGGTATTTCGTACGGCCGAAGTCAACAAATGTTTTTCAACCATGTATAGTAAATTAATGTTTAGGTCAAGTTAAATCTGAAAAGATAATAACAATTTGATTTCAGGGTTGTAGACTTTGATAATGATGTTTACTTTTAAAACAAAAAACGAAGAAAATGCACAATATTTCACGATTGCAATAAGTGTTCAAATAATCCGCCATTTTGTTGCGAGCAAATTCTCAATACTGCTTGCGGAGTGATGCTGTGAATAGCTGAAAATATTTTGGTTTTAATAATATGGATATTTTCCTTTTTCACCCTGTACCTACGTAACGATATCGATCTAAAATATAACAAAGCTAGATTATTTTGAATGGATAGACAAAAAGGTAAGGCGCTTGTTCGTACCCCTGGATAATCTTGTATATACAAGCTTTGAGTTTCAGTATTCGTCTAATGTCCGTATCACACTAACCGTTGCCGGCTACTATTATCGATTCCACCGGTGCTCTCTGCCAATAAGCATAAAGCGGTCAACGGTAATCGCGGCGTTTATCGGCGGAGAGTGCCAACAAGATCGGAAATCATACTTTGGCAGGACAATAAATGTAACGATATGACATATTTTGCATTCACAGTTATTTTTGAAGTTATAATTCCTAGGGCTCGTTGGGATGGGGTATTGGTCGACAAACCGCGTCACGCTAAAATATAATTAAATTATATATTAAATTTCCTTATTAACTACCGAACTTTTTTTAGGTAGTTACTGTTTTGACCATTCTGTGAGTCTGACTGTCAACAGTTTTACTCGGAAAATACTTAACCAATTAACACCAAACTTGGTACACAAATACGTAAGGGTAATACCTCCTACGGGATTGATTTTCAGCTGTCTGTATGCCTGTCTGTGTGTCTATCAACACGATATCTTGGAAAATACTTGACCAATCGACACCAAACTTGGTAAACAAATACCTAAGGGTAATATCTCCATTAAGATTGATTTTCAGCTGTCTGACTGTCTGGCTGTCTGTCAATCAACACTATATCTCGAAAAATACTACACCAAACGACACCAAACTTGGTACACAAATACGTAAGGGTAATACCTCCTATGCGATTGATTTTCAGCTGTCTGTCTGCCTGTGTGTGATTACAAGATTGTTTTCGGTTTTCCTCTCTATGCTTGCATAACTAGTTTATCATACTGTAACGTTTAACCCTGTGCTAAACGTTGTGGGGTGAGTTCACTTGCGTAATACTCAAAATTCGCAGATTGCTTCTAATGGTTTATTTCCAAACACTCAGTACACGAACTTCTATTATGGTACAACTGTCACCACTTGTCACCTTGACAATCTATACTGTCACTGTCTTCACCGACAGAACTACTATTAACCTCTGATTCCACAGACTGACTGTTATCAACTGACTTTAGAAGACTCACTGCCTTCATAAGACTGACTCTGTCCCGTGATCGACACGGCTTTATAAACCTGAATCATGAAACATTCATCGAGAATGTTCTATGAATATCTAGACGCACATAATTAAAGTTCTAGATCCTTGTCAAACTGTCAATAGTATGACAAATTGTACCTCACATATAGTTTCTTGAAGGATCGAGAATAACTCTACCATCTCTAGAAGTAAATAATGAACTATAACATGAAACAACTATAGCAAACAAGGTAGTAGAATAAATAGCTAATAAAACTAATCACAACCGTAAGTACACGTCTACCTATCCACGTTACAATACGTTAGGAGGCGCATTAAAATTTTATTAGAATTGTGTGCGAATTGCCAAAGAAGTATAACTTCCACCGTTTGGTCCGACGCAGACCCATTTTTTTCTCGATTTTGATTCTCGATGCAGTTGGGCGTGATAGTTTGACCGAAGGGTTTTTAGGATTGATTCAGCTTGTCTTTGTCCTAGGGTTTCTAGCCACAAGCACATACAAGTCCTGACATTGCAGCTTGGCTGATTCATTAGTTATTTATCTGACGTCTTAGCAACTTCTCCGTGCAGCTCTGTATCGCTATTATCTCTGCCTGACTTAATGCAACTTGTCCTTTCAAGGAATAATAATAAATGATAGTCAATAATAAGTCGCTCTGTAAGTACTTTTTGTTTTACAGCGCAGTGGATAAATTAAGGCCAAATCTTCAAAATCTCATTATAAATCCTTTCTATTAATAAGAATATGATCCTTCTCAATCGAGAATGATTTTATAAGATAAATGTTTTTTTATCATAACAACCAGAAGCCAAATACAAGCAGCATGCGTCTCTGGCAAATATATGCTGACGTCCATCAAAAGGCAATTATTCCATGGCATATGACACGTTCCCGCATAACTTAATGGGAAGTTCTCTGTCGGGTGGGCGCAAATAATGAGGCGATTTATCATAATGATTCTGACTGACCCTAACACAATATCGATCAGCCCAGATTAATTAGTATAACGAATTAATGGATATATATAATTCTGTGGGTTGAGTCTTTGGCAATATTTGATAAATAGATATTTCATTGGAATTGTGAAAGTATTGAATTAGGGTTGGGTTTTCATTCAATGAAATATTATTTATAGTGAATTCATCAAAATGTCAAGAAGGGCTATGATAATAAATATATTAGCAGATTTGAGGTGTTCGAATTTTTGAATAAGTAATACGTTTGTCTGATACAATATTCATTATTATTTTTGACCGACTTCCCAGACGAAGGAGGTATACAATTCGACTATGTACTTTTTATGTAATTTTTTATAGAAATAGGATATCAATAAAGAAGTCCAAAATGAATTTGAAATTATATTTTACGAAATACGATCAGACTGGTAGTTTCAAAAGGGGGCTGATCAAAACCACAAAAAGTAGCTAATAATAAAAGCCAAAAAATATTTTTCATTTATAGATATGTTCTGTAACCAAAATTAAACATTTTTCCCAAAAACAGAGAAAATAATAAAAATTGAAAAAAGACTTTAAAATGTAGGTAGGTACCTATACCTACGCTATGAGCTGTCGAATTTTTTATCTTCATACGTGCCTTTAGCATAGTAAACGTGCTCCAATGTTTTCATTTGAAAGAGGACAGTTGACAATTGGTGCATAATAAAAAAATCTAACATTTCCTTCTCTCCAAAAACTAGAGCAATAGTACATAAGGTCTGGATATGTGTGTCACATGTTCACCATGTTCAACATTACATAACATCTTCAACCGATATTATAAGATGGTTGCAAAATACAGAATAATATTGATTCTATTGTTACGGGTACTTTTGAACTTGGTGCCAAAAGTCTTCCATCTACCTATGGGTAGCTACACAACCTCAAGATTTTCAGTATCAGTAGAATTAATATCATTTTGTATTTTTCAATGCACCAAGTAATAAAGACGCTCATTGTTTTTGTATAAAAATATTTCAAACATTTATAGTCTCTTTAGCCATAGTAGGGAAGAGTAGTATGGTGTGATTTTACTCTACTGGCCGTATATTGAGATCGATAGCGTCAGTTTTAGAGTTTTTTCTGTCTAAAAGTAGACAATTCACTAAACCAATTTTAGCGGTGTAAATTATAGTTGGGCGCGATACATAGATAATTTAATGTTTATTTTAAAATAAGATGTTTCTTTGCCAGTTGCGTTTTTCGGCCAGTCGTGGCTAGAGAAAAATGATACATTGTACAGGTGGTGCAGTGCCTTCTTCTATCAAAAAGGGCCGGAAAAGGCAAGCATGGTTCTATGTCAAATTTATTGACATCTATAGGATCGGCTTTGTTGACTATCGGTTATTCTGCTAGTGAAATATATAACCTACCGGGATATTGGACTATGTAGCTAACCATAGGAAAAATGAAATATTATTGTATAATATATTGCCTTAGGATTATGGCTCGGAAGGATTTAAATCAATAAGCATATTTTGAAAATGAGTATAGAAAGCTGAGAACTTTTAAAATGCTATTGAATATGATAAATCGGAAATAATTATATAGGGTGTTTCATAATATATGCGCAGGACTTGAGCATGTGATAGCTCGTCCAAAAATATGAAAAAAGTTTACAATAACTTAGCCTCTAAAATGCACCATTTTCGAAATACACGGTGTTGAAATTGAAAAGAAGAATTCGTTTTGTGTGAATATCTCCGGAACCGTTTAACGTACAGAAAACGGCGTTTGTAAGCATTTTCCACTCTTAATAATCTAAGTTTTGTGTCAAAAAACAATTTTTGATAAGTCGTATTTGGTGAAGATTTTGATGGAGTAATGCGTGTTTTGCTCCCTAATTTCTAGGCCAATGGAAAAAGTACGGTTTTGAGGCGCCCATTTGAACCGCCAATGTTTTCTACACAGAAAAGGTACTGTTGGTCGACCGTTTTAGAGGAAAATCAACTTTTATGTTGGAAAAAATACGGTCAATTTTAGCTTTTGTTACTTGTTCTAACGTTTACATCGATTTTGTTCAATTAGTAAATAAAAAATTGTATTTCAAAAAATTTAGCGTGTTTTTTCTACATAAAAGGTGATTTTTCTCGAAAACGGTCAACTCTAGAGCACACGACTAACAGTACCTTTTTTGTATAGAAAACATTGGAAGTTCAAATGGGCGTCTCAAAACCGTAATTTTTCCATTGGCGTAGAAATCGGGGAGAAAAACACCCACTACTCTTTCAAAATCTTCACCAATTATGACTTAACAAAAAAAAAACACATTCTGACTCAAAACTTAGCTTATTATGAGTGGCAAATGCTTAGGGAATTTATTTTCTGTACGATAAGCGGTTCCGGAGATATTCACAAAAAACTATTTATATTTCAATTTCAACACCCTGTATTTCAAAAATGGTGCATTTAGAGGGTAAGCGAGCTATCACATCCTCAAGTCCTGCGCATATATTATGAAACACCCTGTATATCGAATAAGCTTCTAGCGGATGTGAATTTGAATACTAAATAAAACGGATGCTCAGTATCAAATATAGAGAACACTTTTCACTCTTGACGATATTTAGATTATCTGACATCTCATTGTTCATTTGTTTTATCCTGACATAAAATTATTTATTCATTATCATACCTGAAGGATTATATTTGAGCGACTGAGGTTCAGACAAGCATTAAATACTTTAATTATCTTCTCTTCTTTGCATATTTATTATCAAAATGTCAACTTGTGCCATGACAACATGTCATCCTTATAATAGAATTACTGCAGGTACTGAAGTTCCTTATTATTCTCTGTGAAAGAAACAAGTAAAATGTGGGTTAATGCCTGTAAGAGAAGCGACACTATCAATATTGAAAATGGTTTTTATGACTTGAGGTAACTCAGTTTAGCAAGATTTTTATCACAATAAAAACTCTTAATAGATGAAGTATTTATTATTTAAATACCTACCTATGAATTTGTTCCTAGAGAGTGGTGAAAATTGAAATTTAACTGAAAAACAGGTAGGTATGCATATATCAGAGTAAAATATTTGAATTTTAGGGTTCATAAAAGTGACTGAAAAAAAGTGTAAAATTAGTATAGGTTAATTCAATAAAAGGTAGGTAATATAAAACTTAATTATTCTAGCTAACTTAAATCTCTAAAATGCACATTATATTTAAATTTATTTTTCTAATGTACAGTGTTCATTACTCAGTTATATTTCAACGAATGGAATAAGACGTTTTGGGAAAATGGCAAGTAGGAATTTGCTAAAAGTCTGTCACACAAGTTATCGACACTGTTCTATCGATCTAAAATGTTTTCAGCGTTGCTGAGTTGCCGCTCATATTGAAAATTAGCAGCACTCTTTTCAATAAGACACCCTATATATTCTTATATTTTCGACTCCGCGTATACCTATCTCTAGTGATTTTCGAAATAAAAATTATTTTCTATAATTTTCCGGCCAAAATAAAGCAGTCTTTAAATTGTCAGTGTTGCGGTATTTGGGTGTATAGAAAGCTGAAATTCTGGAAATTGTTTACCATTGTTATGGGTACTAGTAGTTTAAAAAAAAATATTGTACAATTTACAGGGGGTTTCAAAAATCTTGATATTACCGCCGTAAACAGAAGTGATGTTAAGTCATTTTTCATAGGGAACACCCTATATATTGTCAAATATTCTGTTAGAGAATTAAAGTCCCTTTCAAATGTTCCTTTACCTTAATGGTAAGGTTTTCGAATAAAAAAATAAAAATCGGATTTTCTGGCATATTTGTATGAGTTGGTCAAGAAATGTCATGGAAAATGTCATTATGAAAATTTTACAATAATTAATTCCATTAAACGCAAAAGATTTAGAGATGGTTGAAAAAGTGGAAAAAATATTGAAATGGATGGAAATTCAAATGAAGTTCTGATAAACCTTTTTATTATGCATGGAGAGTGTAGAAGAATAGAAACAAGAACATGCAGAAAGTTTCATGAGGTGTATCCCGATTTACCTCCAAAGAACCTGAAAAAGTTTAACTTCTTTAATTATGGGTCAAGGATCAAAGCAAAACGTCAATTACCGAAACCACTGACTGCAGAAGAAGATATCAAATACATTAGCATATTTTCACGCTTATCCTTAAACTTCCAACCGATGTGCTGAACAAAATGTGGGTTTCAGTCGTGATTATCTAAAAGAATCAACTTCTTCAAACCAACTATCTTCAACAAATAATTTGGACGGATGAAGCCGAGTTTTCAAGTACAGGTCTTTTCAACCGAAAAATGAAAATTTTTGGGCTGACCAGAATTCCGAAGAAGAAATTTCAAGAAAAAATCAGTTTCAACGTTTTGTGTCACTTTAAAGATAATAAAATAAGTAACTTCATAATTCAGGACGAAACTTGAAATTTTAAAGAATATCTAGAAACTCTTTTGGGCAACCTTTCACTAGAAGAATTCCGGAGCTCCTGGTATCAGTTGGGTGGAGCACCAGCTCACTGCATGGGGAAAGTAATAAGGGAGTTGTTTCATATATTCAACTACCGTTAGATTAGATGTTTGGGACCCTGGTATTGGCCGGCGAGATCTCCCGATCTAACGCTACTAGACATTTACTTATGGGGCACATTAAAACAAAGAGTCTACAATATGACAACGGTAGTCACCAAGGATGAACGTGATCACCTGCATAGGCGAGTTATATCCAGAAGAGCTAAGGAGGGCTACAATTTGTTCTGTAAACCACCAAATTTTAAAATGTTTGGAGAACTATGGTCGTCATTTCGAACATTTATAATATGTAATTTTTTTCAACATGTTTAGAATGTTGTGTGATGCAATTAAACAAACTTTTTTATATTCATTGTTTGTAAATTAGGGTAAGATTCTCTGAACTTCTAAAATGTTCGTGTTGTGTTTTGGAAATATTGTATATGAATAAAAAACAATATTGCCAAACTTCAATTTCAAACGCAAGCTAAGTTGATAAATTGATAAAATATCTAGTTTTTGAAGAAACTTACTTTTATTTTGAAAGCCCCACCATCAAGGAGTACGCACATGATATATTTTTTGAAAGGGACTTTACTTATCTAATAGAACATTTGGAAACATACATGGTGCTCCATTAAAATAAAACTTTTTACCATTTTCGTATAAGGCGGTAATATCAAGATTATTGAAATCCCCTGTGAATTGTAGAAGAAATTTCTCTACACAGTACTAGTACTCAGAACAATGACAAACAGCAGCTAGAATTTCAGCTTTCTATATACCCAAATACCGCAGCAATAAGATTCAAATAATTCTCTCTTTTGTCCGGAAAATATACAAAATAATTAATATTAGGACAACCGCTTAAAATAGATATAGAGAAATATTTTACAAACATGTTCAAAAACTTATAGCGGAGTGGAAAATTTAAGAATATATGGGGTGTATCATTCAGAAAATTAAAGTTGCTGCTAATTTTCGATATAAGCGGCAACACTCTAATGCTGAAAATATTTTAAATCGATAGATCAGTGTCGATAACTTGTCTGACCAGACTTGTATCAAATTCCTGCTTGCCGTTTTCCCAAAATGTCTAATGTGTTCTATCGACGGTGAGACACCCTGTATAAAATATAATATTAAAAAAATCACTTTCATGTTATATATATATATATATATATATATATATATATATACAGGGTGTCCCAATATTGCTGGGACACAGAGCTACCACGTATTCTAGAGGTCAAAATAAGTCGATTGAGCCTAATTTACCTATATACCAAAATGTACCGTTTGTCCGTGAGAAGAGTTCAAAGTTTACTAAAAAAAATACATTTTTGTATGTTGTTCCGAAGTGCTTTATACAAATTTAATGAAATTTGGTAAATGTGTATTCTAGATGATTAGCTTACTTTTAGTAATCAAAAAAACCCAAAGAAAATTGTAGAGGGGTTGGAACCACCCTCACCCCTTGGCATTTTTTCCCCCATTTTTGTAGGGGTGGGAATACGGTTTTAAGACTTTTTTATCTGGAAGGCCTACTCATTATCTTCATTTTCTTACTCTTGTAAAAACTCCGTATTTTGCGTAGTTTTCAAGAAAAAAAATGTTTTAGCAAACACTGATAACCGATTTTCGGGTATAGGTTTAATAAAATTATTAGACACAAATTACACAATACATTTACACAAGACAAACAATAATTTTTATAACAAGTGTTCAATGTGACCTCCACCTTCATTAATACAGAGGTCAATTCGACGTAAAAAATTGAAATGCACTCTTCTTAAAACATCGTCATTTTCTCGTAGCGCATTTACAGCATTTTGAATTCTATTCCACAGTTGTTCGATGTTATTTATTTGAACCTCGTACACTTGTCTTTTTAATTCTCCCCAGATGAAGAAGTCACAAGGGTTTAAATCTGGAGACCGCGGAGGCCATTGAATGGGTGCTTCTTGTCCCCTACCTATCCACCTGCCACCAAATTGTTCACCAAGATATTCTCTTACTGCACGTGCAAAATGAGGTGGTGCACCATCATGCATGAAGAACGTATTTCTACGCAAGTTAAGAGGCAAGTCTTCTAATAATTCTGGCAAATTTTGTTGAAGGAAACGGAGGTAACTATCGCCATTCAGACGATCAGGTAATCGTAACGGTCCGACTATAAATTCGCCAATAATTCCGACCCAGACATTAATTTTAAATTCACGTTGATAATGTCTACTTTTAATGGCATGTGGATTTTCATCTGCATAAACATGATCGTTGTGTAGGTTTGTCATACCGCGACGTGTAAAACAAGACTCATCAGTAAACAAGATCTTAGTATGGAATCCGTTGTCGACTACTCTGCGCTCCCGAATAGTTTGTGAAAAACTTAAACGTAATTCGTAGTCAGGTGGCAACAATTCTTGCACTGGCTGGATGTGAAATGGCCGAATTAATTGATCTCTAATGATTCGACTTACAGTGCTTTTTGGAATTCCAGCTTCTCGTTGCAATCTTCTAGTACTGGTATTAGGATTGTTATCAATCATTTGAAGAACAGCTTCTTCCGCAATAGGTGTTCGAGCTTGTCGAGGTCTTCCAGCGTTAACTCTTACTGGGGTCAACCTCCCCGTTTCTCGAAGACGTCTTTCGATTCGGGCAAAAGTTTTATGGTTTGGAATTCTCCGGTTTGGATACCTCTCTTGATACACGCGAACACTTTCGCGGCAGTTACCTTGACAATATCCAAGAACTAATAACATGTCGGTCTGTTCATTAAAAGGAAAATTCATAATTGTGGGACGTCAAAGGAACAGCAACAACAGCAATAACAATTAAACAAAAACAGTGATGACAATAAGAAATAATAAAAAAACAAGCAAAAGAGAACAAATAACTGACACATTTACTGTTAACAATAAACTATGTTTCCTGTCAAAATCATAACATTTGGTTTTGTCTTTGTGTCCGCGGCCAACTAAATTTTGTATTACAATTTTATTAAACCTATACCCGAAAATCGGTTATCAGTGTTTGCTAAAACATTTTTTTTCTTGAAAACTACGCAAAATACGGAGTTTTTACAAGAGTAAGAAAATGAAGATAATGAGTAGGCCTTCCAGATAAAAAAGTCTTAAAACCGTATTCCCACCCCTACAAAAATGGGGGAAAAAATGCCAAGGGGTGAGGGTGGTTCCAACCCCTCTACAATTTTCTTTGGGTTTTTTTGATTACTAAAAGTAAGCTAATCATCTAGAATACACATTTACCAAATTTCATTAAATTTGTATAAAGCACTTCGGAACAACATACAAAAATGTATTTTTTTTAGTAAACTTTGAACTCTTCTCACGGACAAACGGTACATTTTGGTATATAGGTAAATTAGGCTCAATCGACTTATTTTGACCTCTAGAATACGTGGTAGCTCTGTGTCCCAGCAATATTGGGACACCCTGTATATATATATATATATATATATATATATATATATATATATAATATAATTTTAGTAATTCACTGCCGAGAATGTATAACCAAAGTGACAAACATTCATAGGGTTGCGGCACTATGGGCTGTAGGATAATGAAAACTCTTTTTCAATTACCAACGTTTCGATAGCGGTGGCTATCTTTTTCAAGGCTGTATTAAAATAAAAGAAAGTTACAAAGAAGTACTTAATTAAAGGATATAAGAATCATCGAAATAATAGTCAAGAAAATTAGTTATATATAAAAACACGTTATACGAATTCCAACTTACATTGATTTGAGTGTTAAATATAGATAGGTACATCATTCATTCTTATGTTATCAAAACTAAATTGAATTTCTACATCACATATTAAAATACTGAACTCAACTGTACGAGAATTAAGGTAGAACAGAGTATTATGGTTATATTATAAAATTTGAAATTTTTTTTAAATAAAAAGTAAAAACACAATCTTACCCTGTTTCTTTATTCTAGTTTTTTGCTATTTATGACCATAATATTCTGTTCTACCTTAATTCTCGTACAGTTGAGTTCAGTATTTTAATATGAGATGTAGAAATTCAATTTAGTTTTGATAACATAAGAATGAATGATGTACCTATCTATATTTAACACTCAAATCAATGTAAGTTGGAATTCGTATAACGTGTTTTTATATATAACTAATTTTCTTGATTATTATTTCGATGATTCTTATATCCTTTAATTAAGTACTTCTTTGTAACTTTCTTTTTTTTTAATCCAGCCTTGAAAAAGATAGCCACCGCTATCGAAACGTTGGTAATTGAAAAAGAGTTTTCATTATCCTACAGCCCATAGTGCCGCAACCCTATGAATGTTTGTCACTTTGGTTTTATATATATATATTTAAATAGATTTCACGTTTTTCAATTCTATCAATTGTATTTCATTGAAAGAAAAGTTAATATAAACAAATATATCAACTGAGTTGTTTGATTGTTCGAACTTCTAAAATCAGAAGGATATTTCTATGGTAATATAAATTTAGGTACTGCTTATTTAGAACAGGTTAAGATCAATAATATTTTTTACTCTATTATCGTTCACCTCCATACTATTCACTATTCATTCTCTTGCACTGTGTAACACCCTGTGTAAATAAATTCCTGTTATTTTCAAGATGCAATGTACAATGCACAAAATATAGTAGCTTAAAATAAGCTTAAGAAATCTCAATCTTTAGAAGAGCATATGGCATTAGTGCATTTCCTTCTAAATTAGTTAACTAAATTCACATTCGGTCGTAACAACAGACAGTTAAATGGCATCTCTAATTCCAAATATCTTTCTGGAAAGTAAAGGTAGGTACCACTTTTTTGCGCAATCGATGCAGAATCATTTATTCTCAATATTTATTTCACAATAATGGGCATACATCCTTAAATCATTAGATTGTTTAGAGAACGATATAACCCTACTGAATCAATTCATAAAAATGGCAAAATATCATTTACCTCTTACTTTTAAGCATGATGAATTGAAACTCTCTTGATTAGAAAAAAAAGGTTATGGACAGACCATTTCAGCAAAACTGTAATAAAAAATGCATCAGAGAATATAATAACAAACAAATGTTAACAAAAATGCATACCAAACATGATTTTCTCCCTGGATATGACAAGCACGATTACATTGTTATAGGTCTCTGGAATGTTATTTAGCTTAATAGCCGATTCATTCTTCAGTTAAAATTCCACATTTACATTGCATTTCCATTCGTGTTTTACAAATCTGTTGCGCAATTCCAACTAAAAGTGTTTAGGGATTTCCATTTATATTTAATATTTCAATCGAATTTTTAAAACTCATGTATTTTATTATGAATTGTCACAGTAATAGTAACAAATATTTACTTTTGAGCATAGGATTGAGGCTGTTGTTAAATTTCAATTAAGTTTAAAATTAATACATATATTTATGTATCCGAAAATAACTATTTGAGGTGTAAGCTGAACAGCGGGAAATATATATTTGATATTTTATGCATTTTCGATGACATAATTCCGTTAAATGTTTTTTTGCAACACCTGCCTTGAAAGTTCAACTCTCGAGCGCTGATTGTCGTACCTACTCGATATCCACATCCTTGATAATAAATTCTATAACACGAGTGCGTAAATCAATCTATTTGCGAGTACTGTACATTACTTTACGCGCTAGTGCGAAAAGTAAATGACTCTACGAATGCACTGTCTTAGCTGTCAGTCAGACATTGCAACCAATATAAACAGCATACATCATTTCATATTTCATTCAAATAAAGTCTTATACCAGAATATTAACAGTTAGAGTAATCTGCTGATAGAATTCAACAATTTTAATTCAAATCATATGGTAATATTAACAACTTTCGAGCACTGATTGTGTGGCTCGATATCTGCAGTCTTGACAATAACTTCAAATTTTATTACAATAATGCGTAAATTAATTTATTCTCGAGTATCTTCAATTACTTCACACACTAGTGTAGAAAGAAAATAATTTTACGCACCAATCTCTTAGCTGTTCTTTCAAATTAAGCTTTATACCAGACTATTATTAGAGTATTTTTTATATTCAAATCATTTGTATCTCGAAAGCAAAAAAACTCGTCCTTCAGCAAATTCTAAAACCATGATTGTCAGATATTCGCCATTTTAACCATGCTAATCCCCAAAGTATCTAAATCAATAAAGATATTTTATAAAAAACATAATTAGAGCCGTCTCCAATTTTTATCGAAAGTCTCTTTTTAGATCAACATATTATATACCCTAAAGTATCTTCAACTGCCATTCTTTTTCTTGTAATATTATCCACTAAGAGGTTTTTCAGCAACAAAAAGAGCATTTTTTCTCCTTCAACTCGAAAAATGATTGCCAATACAGTGAAAAATTACATTCAATCTATAAAGAATCCTTTATTGATTTCATATTCTTCATACTCCATTTAACTTCTTTTCTCATTCATGAATAAAATATTTTTTATCTATCAGACTGGCGAGATATTAGAATGAGAATATTTTGGAAGGTAGGTATATTAAGCGATTGGCAAAAAAGCAAAAAAAAACTTAAATGTTCGATAAATTTCATGATAGATTTGTCTGAATTCTTCTAATATGCTGTCAATGTGGACGATATATTCCAAAAATAATTTATTCATCTGAATAGTAAGAGAAGGATGCCGCATATTTCTTCAGTTTCGAGGTCTGAGTTCTGATTTGAAAAATAAGTAGAGTGGGTAGTTTTGTATTTTTTTAAGTTAAAGATTACGTCAGCTGTAATGAAATAATGTACGTTATTGTATAAGGGCTAGTTATATTGAAAAATTTATCAAGTTATGCGGACTCATTTACTTCAACTACTCAACTACTTATCTTTTTGACCTACTTCCCAGACAAAGGAGGTATACAATTTGACTGTTTGTCCCGAAGGTTTTTTTGTATGCCTGTTCGTGCATTTTAAATCGTAAACGTGCTCCGATTGGAAAAAGGACTATTGAGAGTTGGCCTCATTGAAAAAAATCGACATTCAACATGTCCTTCTCCTTTTTTAGAAAAATGATAAATTGAGATGAAAAAATAAAGCTACCATGTTCGGCAACTTTTAAATTGGACATTTAAAGAAAATCATAGATTTCGGAGTTATAGCAATGGTAAAGTCTGAGATATGTGTGCTTCTGCGACGTATTGAAATTTCTGAATAAGTATAAAAAAAGTATTATCTGTTTTGATGAACGTTGAATGATTTTGGTGAGTAATGATACTCTCAAAAGTGTATTTTTTTACAAAAAATAGGACCGACTTTATTAGTTGGTGCACAGAAAAATACAAAATAATATTAATTCTATTGGTGCTGGTAATTTTGAAGTTGGTACCAAAAGTCTTCTATTTAACTAAAACTGCACTACTTCGAAATTACTATCACCAATAGAATTAAGATTATTTTTTAATGCACGCCAAATAATAAAGCTGGTCATATTTGAAAATATATGTTGTAACGTGAAGACTTACCCGAATAATGAACTACACACAATGCACATTCCGGAAAACACGGGGACATCAGAGGCAACGAGAATAAGTCCTGGTCTATTCTCGAAGCCATTTACTGAGAAATAACCTCCAGAAACAACGAAAACAACACTGGAATCATCTAGAGCTTTTTAGGTTAGACATATAATGTTGATGGCATTGACAGGATAGTTAGTTAGTGATAGATAGTCAATCAATCATAGATCACATCCGGTCATAGATCATAGACAGAAGAAAGTCGTTATAGTCCGAGAAATAAGTGTGAATATAAATGTGTATATAGTCGTGTAGTTATTGGTGTAAATAAATTAGTGAAAATAAATCGAACCCAGTTTTAATATAAATCCCCGTTACATTGGTGTCAGAAGTGAGATTCTGTGAGTGATTATAAAATTGGACAGACTTTAAGAGACTGCGGCTTCGTGCAGATTTGATTGTTTTTGAGACTTTTCTTAGATTTAAGTTTAAGACTCTTTTGTTCGTTTCCGTGTTGGTGTAAAGACATTTTGTTCGTTTTCGTGTGAATATGAAGACTTTTGCTCGTTCTCGTGTGTGAAGAATTTTGTTCGTTTTCGTGTTGAAGACTTGGAAAACTGTATTGACTAATTGACTTTCTTAATAAAGACAATTCAAAATCAAATTAGTGCAGCTAACAGTGAAACAACTCAAAGAACAATTGGTGGAACGGGATTGTGATGATTCCGGTAATAAGGCGACCCTCCAGAAACGGTTAAGGGACACTGAAAATGGAGACGATCCTGATATGTTCGAGTTCCACTCTCCGGAAGAGCTGTTACTGGAAAAAAAAATCTAGAAATAATAATGAAAAATTCGAAGAAATTTCTAGAAATAATAATGAAAAATTCGAAGAAATTTCTAGAAATAATAATGAAAAATTCGATGAAGCCTCGAAAAAGTTTGAAGAAATTTCTAGAAATAATAATGAAAAATTCGAGGAAGTAACCAGGACATTTTGGGTGAAATTCGATGAAGTCTCGAAAAATTTTGAAGTTTCTAGAACTCTTCAAGATGAAATAAAAGATGTTTCCAGAAAAAGTGATGCGAGGTTTGAAGAAATTTCAAGAACAGTTGACGAAAACTTTGTCACGACAGAGAAGATCATGGAGCTACTGCAACAAAAAACACTGGAAATGGCAGTTAAGAATGGTAACTGCAGTGGGAGCCAGACACTCAAAAGCGAAGATGACTTAGCCGCAGGTAGTATGGGGGTTAAGCTGCCAAACTTTGATGGAAAGTGCTCCTGGTCAACCTATCGAAAACAATTTGAAGTTGTGGCAATGGCTAACCAGTGGACCGAAGAACAGAAAGCTGTTTCCTTAACTGCCGCCTTACGAGGTGATGCTGCAGACATCCTAAGATCTATTCCGGCTGATCAGGCAAACTACCAGGTCTTGCTTTCTAAATTGGAGCAAGTATACAAAGCACAACTGCGATCTCGGGTGCAACGTGCAAATGAGAGTCTGCAGGAGTTTGAAGGAGAGCTGGCTCGTATTGTACGACTAGCATATCCTACAGCTGCCGATAGCTTCCTTGATGAAATTGCGGTAAATGTAAATGGATTAAGAGAGAGCGAGCTGCAGAAGGCCTTGTAGCTGGCCAGGCCAAAATTGCTAGAAGAAGCACTAGCTATTTCTTTGGAGCATGAAGCCGCTAGTCAAACTTCCAGAGGGCACCGTGTAAGAGCAATCGAGGAAGAAGACCAATCCAACAGATAGTCCCGGTTAGACATGATAAGGAAGCTAATTACGGGAGCGGAATCAAAGAAGAGAGAGCCAAGTTGTTGGAACTCTGGTGAGCTAGGACACGTACGCCGCAGTTGTAAGAAGAAGGTTGCACAATCGGATAACTAGAATGGGTCGAGTAGAGGGGCCAATCGTCGACCTGCAGAAATAGTGCCCCAGTAATTACGGTCAATGTGTCATCTTCTGGCGTAGCCTTGAGTTTATACATCGATGGTCGAATCAATGGAGAAGACAGAACACTCCTAATAGACAGCGGTGCAACAAGAACAATAGCCAGGCCAGAGCTCATCACAGATCATTCCCGCATACTACCAACAAAGGTCCAACTCAGATCAGCGACTGGAGAGAAAATAAGAACACATGGTGAAGCGAGCATGACCATCAGCATTGGCAAGATCACCATCAAGCACAGAGTTTTATTCGCTGACATATCTAACCAGTTTATTTTGGGAATGGACCATTTGAAGAAGCTTGGGGCTGTATTGGATGTCAAAATTGGTGTCTTAAAGGTCGACAATGAAGAACTGCTCTTTCACGATAACGATAACGAAGATGTTATCCGAATGATAACGACTACTAACGTAATAATACCCGGCTATAGTGAAAAAATATTGATGACCAAGCGGGACGGAAACTGTAAATCTGGAAGTCTGAGGCTGGTAGAAGAAATGGATAATAAGGAATTTCTCACAGCTTAAGCTGTCAGACTAATGAATCTAAAGCAGAGAGAGCAGAGCCCCATCAAGTTGAGCAAGGGAAGTATAGTTGGAAATTGTGTTCCTTTATCAGCGATATGCTCTGTAAGAACGGTTAGTAAACCATCCAGGACCAGATATTCGAAAGAGCTGATTGATGTGGTAATCAGGAATGTCCAGGACTTAGACGAGAAACAATTACGAAAAGTGAGAGATATGCTTGTGGAATTCCAGGACGTATTTGCGATGGAAGAAGAATACAAAGGTAAAACAAGTATAGTGACTCACAAGATAAACACGGGGAATGCTCAGCCAATAAGACAGCAGCCAAGAAGACTTCCATTGGCCAAAAGAGACGAAGCCGAGAAAACAAGGAGTCAATGAGCTATCAAATAGTCCATGGACCTCGCCAGTAGTGCTCGGGAAGAAAAAAGATGGTTCTACAAGATTCTGTGTAGATTACCGACTTCTGAATTCAGTCACTAAGAAGGATAGTTATCCGTTACCCAGAATAGATGATACCCTAGATACTCTCTCTGGGTCACGATGGTTTTCTACACTAGATCTGAAAAATGGATACCGGCAAATTTGAATGGATTACGCAGATCGAGAAAATACTGCTTTCTCGATAGGATCAGGGCACTGGTAATTCATTGTGATCCCGTTTGGACTATGCAATGCTCCCGCTACATTCGAGAGGCTCATGGAAGCAGTTTTGAGAGGACTGACATGGCAAACCTGCTTAGTGGATTAGGATGACGTAATGGTGGAAGGAAAATCATTTGAGGAACACTCGAAGAATTTAAGAGAAGTTTTCCAACGATTACGTGAGGCCAACCTGAAGCTGAGTCCTAAGAAATGTTATCTGTTCCGACGTGAAGTAAGAATCTGGGTCACATCGTATCTGGGGACGGCGTCATGGCAGACCCAGAAAAGATAACAGCTATTAAGGAATGGCCTATTCCCAAGAACAAGCATGAGATTAGAAGTTTTCTGGGCTTGTGTACCTACTACCGAAGGTTTGTGAAAGGTTTTGCCAACATCGCTAAGCCTCTAACTAAACTAACAGAAGAAGACAAAGAATATTCCTGGAATGATGAGTGTCAGAGAGCTTTCGAACAACTGCAAGAAGAGCTTATCAGTGCACCAATCTTGGGCTATCCGAGGCATGACGGAAAATTCGTGTTGGACTCAGATGCCAGTAATACAGCCATTGGTGCTGTCCTCTCTCAGATTCAAGACGGACAGGAGAAAGTGATTGCCTACTTCAGCAAGCTTTTGTCAAAATCGGAGAGTAATTATTGTGTTACCAAAAGGGAACTGTTGGGAGTAGTGAAAGCCTGCGAACACTTTCATAACGTCATCTTTCGTATCCGAAAGTTACCAAGGGGAAAACCTAGAGTGGTGCACATAAACCGACTCGAAATATACGCTGGATCGAACAACCAGGAGGGAACACGAGTGGCTCTTCAAGAAAAGAACGTTGAGGAGCGAAATGTCAGTTTCAATGACTTCATTTCCAACTACGCGGATCGGAAGAGTGTCAGACTCGGTGTGACAGTTGAGGTTCAACAAGACCTTTTCAAACTACCAGCCGATGTTTCTATTGCCCATTGTGTAGCGGAGGATCTACGTATGGGACGAGGAATTGCTCTGGTGTTTAAAAGGAACTTTGGAAGACTGGATGAACTGTCAGCCCAACGACCAAGAGTAGGAAAAGTTCTGCGACTAGTAGATGGTAATCGGAACCTCTTCTATTTGGTTACGAAGAAGATGTCTAGAGTTTTACCCACTTACATCTGGCATGCACTGAAGAGCCTAAGGAATGAAGTCAGGAATTATGACATCAAGAAGTTGGGTCTTCCCAAAATAGGCTGCGGGTTGGACGGGCTAGATTGGAGGATTGTAAGGAGCATGATCGAATACATCTTCCAGGACGCTGGTGTGCAAATTACCCTGTGTTGCTTCAATCCAAAAGGAGTGTAATCGATAGACGATAGACTGTTACTTATTCAACAAGGGTGTTTGCCTGGCAGGAACCAAGTGCAGATTCCGCCATGGAACGGAAATCTAGCAAGGTACTACAAAGGATGATTCTGATCGGGACGATCAAATGCTAAGGAGGGGGCAGTGTAACGTGAAGACTTACCCATTTAATGAATTAGACACACTCACAAATGTCACAAACAAACAAACAAATAATTCCTGGTCTATTCTCGAAGCCATATATTGAGAAATAACCTCCAGAAACAACGAAAACAACACTGGAATCATCTAGAGCGTTTTAGGTTAGATATATAATGCTGATGGCATTGACAGGATAGTTAGTTAGTGATAGATAGTCAGTCAGTCATAGATCAGAATCGGTCATAGATCATAGACAGAAGAACGTCGTTATAGTCCGAGAAATGAGTGTGAATAACAATGTGTATATAGTCGTGTAGTTATTGGTGTAAACAAATTAGTGAAAAAAAATCGAACCCAGTTTTAATATAAATCCCCGTTACAATATATTGGCTTGTTTGAAGCATGCGAACTGTCAGGCTGTTGACAGACGTTGTGTTAAGTGAATACGTCGCGTTTATATAAACGAAAATGCTCAAGTTATTTGAAAATAAAACGACTTTTCGATTTTTATGACATCTATCCATCATTATGCTAGATCAAAACTGCTCAACTTTTTTATCAGTCGGGCCAAACGGATGATTCAGATTGCTTTGGCGGGCTACTGATGTTCACTATTTTATTAAGTTACCTACATATAAGACTTGTGTAACAAAAAAGAAAAAAATCTTAAGAAATATGTATAATTATTATTTGCTAAAATAATTTGTCAAATAAACAATGTGATTTCTGATATTGCTTCTGTTGTACTAATTTTTTACTTTCCTACGCTACTATAGTAGCTGTTTAAGGAAAGTATTGTAATCGTGTGAAATTTTCGGTATCGAGATTTATACAAATGTTGACGTTTCAGAGTTTTCTAAGTCTAATAAACATATTTTCAGCAATTGGTCTGTCTGTCTGTCTGTGACAGCATTATCTCGGAAACGGATCGGTGTATTTTGTTGCTTTCATTTTGTTTTGTTTGGTACCAATATCACTCGCCGGTGGCACTGAATGAGAATCCTGTATAAACTGGGTGTTGAGCTATAGCCAAAAAACGTGATTTGCTCAAGACTATATCGCGAAAACAGCTCTAAGGATTTTATTTAAACTTGCCTAAAGTATTCTTATGAGAGCCCTTTAACACCCACATCTTTGAGAAAAAGCACAAAAAAAACTTATGCTTGAATAAAATTCCGTATTTGCCACATGTTTCTTCAGATTCTGGCTAAACGTTTCATCTTGCGAAAAAATGTTACATGACCATTGTTGTTTGTCTTGACATGCTGAAAAACATGAGTGGTAACACGATTTGACTAGATGAATTTTACTTTACTACCGCTATTATCGTCGCTATGTAAGGTAGTAATAGTGTAAAAATTTGTATTCACTGGAATTTGCCTGCGAGCGGTAGGAAAGTCGTGTTAGTGGACACAACAGATTCTTTAAGTTAGGTGTCAAATCAGAAGTTTATGTGCAGTATTTGTTTTTTACATAATTAAGATCTGATAAAACTTTTTCACAAACATATTGTAACGAACTTGGCTTCGGTGATCGGTGCCATAATGGTGGGCGTGTGCGATTCGTCGGAAGGTGGAGCACCTTAGCGAGTGCGGACGTTGGTGGGACCCAGGTGGTGTGTTGCATACCGCTATTGGTATTAGTCAGCCATGCATGCCTGGGTCAAGACATATTCCCGAAGCTTCTAGTAACTTCGCGCAAGTTCGGGAGAGCTCGCTTTTCATCGGTGGGTGTAGAAAATACGAGATCCATTCTGCTTGCCTATATATTGGAGAGTGCTGCGGAGTCAGTCAGGGGCAATCGCCCGGTGCAGACGAGTAAGTCTGGGGCAGTGAATATAAATTGTAAATAGTTGAATATAAATTGTACATAGTTGTAAATAGTGAAGTGTAAATATAAATAGTGTTAAGTTAGATAAATAGTGAATATAAATTGTATATAGTTATGGATATTTAGTCTGTGATATAAATACTTAGTGTAGAAATAAATAAACTGTTGTAAATAAATAAAGCCCAGTCACTTTTATATGCGAAGAAGTGTGTCGCGCTTCACGGTTTTTCGGTAGTGACTTTCGAGAACATTATCGAGAACGTGGTGCAGCTTGGTGCTCTGCTGGATGTTAAAATAAATGCTGTTATAGCTGCTGCAGCGACGATCCGGAGTTGTTGGCGAATCACAAATATGAAGAATAGAGGAAAGCAGGGTACGGTACTGAAGATGCTCCTCGTAGTTGGTTGAACAGAAATTTAATGACAGTATCCACCTTCCGCATACCATGTGGTGTAGGTACCATTGAACCAAATGGTCCTAAGCGGTTTGGCTATCGTCATCTTCCGAACAGTCAAGAGCTGCTAGGATCTGGTGGGTTGAGTGATAGAAGTCTACGATGGCATCATGAAGAAGGTCCTCTACGCTGGGCATGGAACCATGGTAAGGATTGGTGGTGTTGATGCAATCACGCAAGTGGTGCTGCATTGCCGGGTGGTGTGGCAACTTGTTGGGTATTGGTGACCAGTTTCCTGTGGGTGTCACCGAAAATTGCCTGTGGAATAGCGGAGGACGTGGAGATGCTGTGAGTGTAAGACCAACGGTGTAGACTAGTGCGTCCTGGAGGGGATCTAATGGTACAGATGTACTTAAGTCTGAAAGCTGTAATTCGTGGCCGGATGGCATGGTAGCTTGCTAGACTTGGTGAAAAGATTCCTGAGGGTGCAACCGAGAAATCGCTCTGAGATGGGAACGAAGTGAAGATGCCGACGGTGTAGATGGGCTTTGGGTACTAAGCCGAAGATACAGACAGAATGGAACCTGTATGGTCATCAAGCTGAGCTTAGGTATGGAGAACGAGACCGTGGTAGCTGTGGGCATCCAATCCCAGTATATGGCAACGTGAACATTCCATGGTAAAAATCAGCCATCTCTGTCTTTGAGATCCAAGGTGGTATATTCGAGAACACAATGTGGCAATACGTGTTTCAACGAAAAGAACATGCTGCATGAAGAGATTTGCTTCGATGTGAACTCGCTGGGGTTATGGCGGCTTGGCCATGGAAAAAACCAGTGCTTCGAGTTTACAGTGGCTCAATCTGGGATGAGAGAGCATGTTGGACTGTATATGATGCCTGGTGGTGAAGTTCAACAGGAAGGTGCCGTTGAACTTTTTTTAAACCAGTGAGTGTCCGTTAGTGTAACGGCGGAGCTTTTGGGGCCAATGGTTGGCAACAATAATGCAGCTGTTGTTATTGGCACAGGTAGGTGTCAAATGTAGAAAAGAAGTCGTGTTGCCTGCATGGACAAGATGGCTGGGCCTTGAGAATGTTTCTGATCAGATTTAAGCAGGGGACAATGTAACGAACTTGGCTTCGGTGATCGGTGCCATAATGGTGGGCGTGTGCGATTCGTTGGAAGGCGGAGCACCTTAGCGAGTGCGGACGTTGGTGGGACCCGGGTGGTGTGTTGCTTACCGTTATTGGTATTAGTCAGCCATGCATGCCTGGGTCAAGACGTATTCCCGAAGCTTCTAGTAACTTCGCGCAAGTTCGGGAGAGCTCGCTTGGCATCGGAAGATGGGTGTAGAAAATACGAGATCCATTCTGCTTGCCTATACATTGGAGAGTGCTGCGGAGTCAGTCAGGGGCAATCGCCCGGTGCAGACGAGTAAGCCTGGGGCAGTGAATATAAATTGTAAATAGTTGAATATAAATTGTACATAGTTGTAAATAGTGAAGTGTAAATATAAATAGTGTTAAGTTAGATAAATAGTGAATATAAATTACTCAAGAATTTCAAAGATAGGTCTGTTTTGACAGGAAAATCTTCTGTTGGTACTAATATCCAGAAATAAAAAAAATGGTCAAAACATATAATTGGTTACTTGTATCTTTGAAATTTACTTATTATTGTTTACACTCAGATTCATTTTTGATGTTCATATACACGAACATTCTGTTTCTTCTTCGGCACTTTATCATTATGAGTTCGCTCTTTTTGCCGCAATTCTCTCACATCCCAATCCCATGTTCTAAGGTCTCTATCTATAGCATAGCATGCCCAATGTATGTTTCCAATCTAAGAGCTGTCTTTTCTCTGGAGGTTTCTATTACAATATTCTTTTTGGCCATCTGTGTTCTCGCATTCTTTGGACATGATCGTACCATTGTAATGCTCTGGTTTCTATATTTTTTTGTTATTCTACTCCCATCCCTTACCACATTTCCCCATTCTTATTCTGTTATCCCGTGCAGCTTTTAAACATCTTCTCATAAGTTCAAATTCGACTTTTCTTATTCTATTTCGTTTTGTTGTTTTCATTGGCCGCCATATCTTCGCTCAATATATATCCTGTATGTACTATGCTCTTTAGTCGCTTGCTTTCTCCGTGTAAGACATGCAGAATTTTGGATGATGGCGGTAAAAGCTCAAAGAGATTTAAATCATAAATATTATTTTTCAAGATGTAAAGACGAGTGTATAGATGTAAAATATTGGTGAGTTTCATATGTCCCGCATTATTACTCGTGTAATAACTTACTGATTAGGCTATTGATAGAATATATTTTTCTTGGATGACATAATATTTGATATCGAGTAATTTAGAAAAAACTCATTTCCAATTTGCTATGGAAATTAATATCATTTCCTTGTCAGATTGGATATGTTCAGATAAAATTTCGTGATGGCGACTTCAATGTTATTCATAGTTGATGAATAAAGTTTCATGTTCCTTATCATGAGAGATTTAAAATTTGATATAATATCAAAGAGAAAAGATAATTGCAGTAGATTTCAATAAAATTTAAGGACCATGTAGATAACCATAAGAGGTACCAAAATAACCAAAAAAAATGAAGGCATGCAATTTAAAAAATGCGTCAACATGCCGTATAATCCAAACCAATTTCTGCAGATGGACCTTACGTTGCAGATAAAGATTGCGGAATATTACCTAAACTTATAACTTAACTAATATATGAGCGATAGAAGCCGGGAGCTAAGCTGCAGGATCCTGTGCTGTTAATATCTTGTATATCTTTTCTAGGTTTTATCTGTCATGTTAATGCCATCTTGGTTATCCTGAGGTTTTTGCATCATATATATGTGTATATGGTATCCATAGAAAATATAATTCAAAGGTGAATCCAAGAATGTTTCAAATAATTTTGTAAATATTTCAATCGATGAATATACCAATCCATGACAAGCTAATAAAAGACTATCTGCTATAGAAAAGTAATCAAATACACCATTTAGAATTTACGTAGTAAATTATTCCACGTGCATGTGCAGGATCTGCACCAATTTATTTTTTGGGAAATTTGAGAACAAGAGTATTTAAATGTGTACGAACTGAAAGTGAAAATTGAAGAACAACACAAAATGTTTTTCACATAGTGTTATAACGTATGAAGAATTTCTCAAATATGTGGATGCATATTAAGGAAGGTTTGATATTTATTTTGTTCATTACAGAGATATAGGTTTGTGCAATGTTCCTCAAAAACAGATTTCGACTTCTAAGGTGACAAATTATGTTTAAATATTATGTTATTATTGATGATTTAGAATCCTTAGTATATGGGGATGAACTGTTTGGGCTCGCACGATACAAATGCAGGTAGACTGTAGATTTTTTCCGTCAAAACGGTCGCAAGAACGATACTAATTTTCAGTAGCCTGAAAGGAAATAAAAGAATAGTTCTACAGGAAATGGCTTTTGCGTGAATTGTCAGCGTTATCTTGCGTTCGTGAACGTCCTACATGCACACACTATCTGGATTGCTTCTGTGTCAGAAAAAGAGAGAAATTGTACAGACCAGGATGGACGTATCTCTAACTTTGACCGGATTTTACACAACGGAAATCGTTTTAGCATTGAAAGATAAATGGATGTTCAATTGACGGCTACTACAGAGATTTAGAGAAAAATTTATAGTCCAAACGGTATTCCGCTGCTACGGCTGGAGGTCAGGATCGTCTTATTTCAAAAAGTTTTACATTTGAGCGGACATCGAATTCTACTCTAAGTCACCGGAAGAGAAATTTCATATATTTTTTGTGTTTGATGTCTATCTAATGAAGGTAAAAAATGTAGTTTATGGATATGGAGGTTATAACGTAGATATGAGACTTGAGGATGAATGTTCAATTTCATGATTATAGGTAGATAATGGCCGAAAGAAACTTTTCCATTTAAAAAAATATGTATGTCTGTGTCAAAGCTACAATATGAGAGAAGAAGTAATTTATTTATGAATATCTGCAATTTGTTAATAATACATTGGATTCAAAAATGTTTGTATAATAAGCAAATTATTATAATCAAATATCATTTAGCGAACAGTTTAAACAAAAACTCAGAAATACTCATTTTTTTTTAAATATAGATACTAGATAGGTGCATGATAAAATTTACTCTAAAGCTATATCAATTATGTTGTGTTGTGTCAGATGAGTTTCTTTATTTTGTTTACTGAATGTTTAGAAGTCGCAACCATACTGATTTGTGTTATTTACTTATAGTTTCTCAAGTTTATTAGAAGCTGATTGTAGATCAGTTGAAATTATAATTAGTTTGCTTCCGTTATCTAAAGTAAGAAAAGTAGAAAACTATTTTCAGTATCCCGCTTTTTACAGATATTTACGTATTAGCACTATAGGCCTTTTAGACCCTTGGCTTATTCTGTCTATAGCTATATCCTTCTCCGCTTTTACTTCGCCATTCTACTTTGACCTTTTTAACATCTTCCAGAACCGTATTTATCTCTACTTACGAAATCGGTGAATTTCTTTACAATGCACTGAGGGTAGTTCGTACCTAACACTCTCACGTACTTTTCGTAATTCAATTTTTCCTTTACCTTCCAAATTTAGTATTAAATGCAGCTGTAAATTGAATAACACTATTTCTCTTAAATGCTAAGTTGCCGTTGTTGTATGGAACAACCATACTGTTGTTATTGTTATTTTTGTTGTTGTAATGATGATGACAATAATATCCATGAAGAATGAAGAACTATATAATATTTTATAGGTAAGTAGCAAGTGCCCGCGATTTCAAACGCGTGAATCTGCGGAATCCCCAACTACGTAGGTAGCTCCGTCGAAAAAATCTCAACAACGACACCTACAATGATTTGTCGATTTAATATTCTATATGATATTTATACCTACCGATTTGCAAATGCATAGCTCCTTCAGTTCATTTTTTGTCAATCCCACAGAGATTTGATATTTTTACCTGGATAAAAGTATCTTGTATGTTGGATAAAAATAATTATATATATATATATATATATATATATATATATATGTTAATCCTGGTAATAAGCTATCTTTGTGCCAAATTGGATCCAAATCTTTTCAGCCATTTTTGCGTGGTTGACTAACAATCATACAAACTATCAAACATATATACTGAATTTGACGTGGATACGACCTGTAGTTAGTTTTTTGGGACTTACACAGAAACCCAACATTTTTCCGGTATTAAAAGAATCCTTTGTGTTAATTCAGGGAACAAACTATCTTTGTGCTAAATCTGTTCAGCAGTTTTTCTCTGATTGAGTAAGAAATATCCAATCCTACAAACTTTTACATTTATAATAAATATACTAGCTGACCGATTTTATTACTTGGTGCACTGAAAAATACAAAATGATATTAATTCTATTGATGCTGATACTTTTGAAGTTGTGTAATAGTAGTTAGATAAAAGACTTTTGGCATCAATTTCAAAAGAATCAATATTACTTTGTACTTTTTAGTGCACCAACTAATAAAGTCGGTTCAATTTTGAGTGTAACATTCGTCATGATAATCTTTGAATGTTAACTAAAACCAAAGAAGATATATTTCAGACTTTACCACTACTGTACCTCGAATACCAAAAGTGCAATTGAAAAACGTCACATTTAACTGATGCCACATAATACCTCTTCCAAAAAAATCCAACACTCTACATAGCGGAAATACACATATTTTAGTCTTTACCACTGAAATAACTAGAAAACCGTAGCTCTTTTGAGAAAATATCAAATTTTCTAAATATGGGTCCATTTCTCAACTCTTTTCTTTCAAGTAAATCAAAAATCATCAAAATCGGAGAACGTTTACTATGCAAAACGCACAAACATCTATATATCAAAAAAGCAAACGAAGTACATTCGAATTGTATATCTCATCCTTTTTTTGGAAGTCGGTCAAAAACCGTGTTAAAATTCGTTCTGTATTTTCGGAGATTACGGCGTTCAAACTAGGTTCCACTTTATTTAACGATATAGGATGAAGAACCTTAAGTAGAAGAGATTTTTGTGTATAAGTCTTTAAACTTGCTTCCATGGTTGGAAGTTAGTTTACGATACAGCCATACTTCGATTTTTATTTTTTCAAAAAACGTCATCAATAGCTTATCTTTCCTCATTTATTGGAATTGGATCACTGAATTTAATCCCATAAGATTTTTTACCGAATCAGCTATCTTTTATGCTACAACAAGTATATTTTAGCTATTTGAGACTGAAGCCATTAGATTGATAGAAGAATCTCACTTTTACCTGGATTTCCTAAGGCAACTTGTTCTAATGCTAATCCTCTTTTATTTTTTTATTCTTTCGTAATAAACTGTTGAAGCTGATATATCTGTATTATATTGTCTTTTCTGAGTTACTCGTTCCTTCTTGTTATTCATCATAAAAGAGGCCGATATCGCGAAACTTTGAGATACATACTCATAAACTTACCATTTTGTCTGTCAGAATAAATGGTCCACCATAAATCTTATCAAATTTTCATTAGTATCCAGACAAAATGCCTTACGAAGTAAAAGAAGAATCCGATTAAGGGATGCAAATGGAAAAGTGTGCTCCGGCGTCCACTCCATTTAGAGTAGACTGTGATTTATCTTTTTACTGCCTAATGATTTCTCTTTTCGTGTCCCTCCCTGGCGACACAGTATTAATTTATTTGTCCGGCTGCTCCATGAGTAAATCCAGAAAAAATGATACAACAAAAAACTCACCAGTATGATAATCTTATATACCGTATTCTGATAGATACATTAATGAAAATGTATGAGGGATTTAAAAAGAAATCTTCTTCAGTATGCAGATTAAAAGATTTATCTCACCTGACATGTTAAGAGTGAGAACGCCCTCCAGATATTCCCCAACAGTGATCCACTCATACTTTCCTTCTTCAACCTGCTTGAAATGTTTGATCTTGTATCTGGCCGGAGCATCACCATTCTCATCGAAATGAAACCTATCACCACTCAGACCTGCAATAAATAATAAGTCTTGAAACTATAAAATTAAATTATCAATTAATTATTAATAAATATGATCAATAGATATTGTCATGAGTCATTTAATTATACTGTAATTTCTCATTTATACTATAGAATAAATATTTTCTACAAAAAATTGGACTGACTTTATTACTTGGTAAACTGAAAAATACAAAATAATAGATACTAGTTATGTTGATGCTGTTAATTTTGAAGTTGTGCAGTTGCAGTTAGACTGATAACTTTCGGTATCAACTTCACAAGTACCAGCACCAATAACCAACTAATAACATCGGTCCAGTTTTTTGTAAAACATGTTTATCTCACACTTTTAAGAGTAACATTAGTCATGAAAATCGTTGAACGTTCACTAATACCAAAGAAGATAGTACTTATCCTATTATCCACGTATATTTTTTCTTGTATTTGTTATTATTTAGAGATCTCAAAATATCGCGGCGGAAATACGCATAAGTAGGTTGGTATTTTAGATTTTACCATTTTACCACCGTCGTAACTCGAAAACCGTAACTTTAAGGAAAAAGTGTTCTTTATAAATGTTGCAACAAATAATGTGGTCCTTCATGTGGTTCCCTCAGATTTTCACTTTTCGAAACAAATTGTAACTCGAAAACCGTAACTCTTTTGGAAAAATATTCAATTTAAAGGTTTCTGATTATTATCCTATCTTTAATAATTATGCCACATCTGATTCTCGATCTCTGAGAAAAATGGCCGCCATCACTCCTTTCGAGGGTGTTTTTTGAAGTGAAGGAGATTTCTCCTCCTTTTGGGTTCGTCGGTCAAAAAAGAAAAGCACTATGTGTCAGTGAATGTCGCGTCAAAACCGCCCTTTTGGAGATAGGTTCGAACAAACAGACTGACAAAAAATATAAAGGTATCTTTTCGATTATGAAAAAGAAACGTGTTGCATACGTTTTGTACTGAAATGTTTATAGCAGTCGGACAATTAGAATCATCAAAACAACATCATAGAAAATCCAGCTGCCTGTAGCCAAAGAAACACAGAACTCTGAATTTGTACCTAACTACAAAACTAAATTAAATCAAAATTGTTTCAGATGATTTTAACTCAATAACCACTTTTTGAGAATTTGGACAGTCAATATGTTGAAACTACTTATTTAATAATGATGCCAATTAACAACGAACGTGACCGAGATCTTTAAGCGACTGATCTTAGTAGCAAATTTGAACTTGATACCTCTATAAACGGGACATCTAAAGTGTTAACAAACTTCGTTGTATTTTTACATTTTTGAGAAATATCTATCTGGACTACCTTATTGTGGTATCATTATACCTTATAAGTTTTTTGAAATTTGAAAGTTCTTATCTCTGAGAAATTCATCTATATATATATATATATATATATATATATATATATATATATATATATATATATATATATATATATATGTATATATATATATTGTAACGTGGATAGGTATTCATGTACTTACGGTTAATATTCGTTTATTAGTTATTTATGCTACTACGTTGCTTACAGTAGTTATTGCATGTATATTTCCTTATGTAGTTCTAGAATTATAGAAGATTTATTCGGGATCCTTCCAGAAACTATATGTGAGGTACAATTTGTCATACTATTGTCAGTTTGACAAGGATCTAGAACATTAATTATATGCATTTAGATAATCAGAGAACATTCTCGATGAATGTCATGTCATGATTCAGGTATATAAAGCCGTGTCGATCACGGGACAGAATCAGTCTTATGAAGGCAGTGAGTCTTATAAAGTCAGTTGATAACAGTCAGTCTGTGGAAACAGATGTTAATAGTAGTTCTGTCGGTGAAGACAGTGACAGTATAGATTGTCAAGGTGACAAGTGGTGACAGTTGTACCATAATAGAAGCTCGTGTACTGAGTGTTTGAAAATAAATCATTGGAAGCAATCTGCGAATTTTGAGTATTACGCAAGTGAACTCACCCCACAACGTTTAGCACAGGGTTAAACGTTACAATATATATAATTATATATTGAAAATATATCTGAGCTCATTTACCTAAAAACCACTTTTTAAACCCCAGCGCTAACAGAGGGGTATTATAAGCTAGATGAATGTATCTGTGAGGACGCCTGTGACATCATAGTCCCCACACGGATAGATCGAGTTTCATCTAGTTGATTTGTTTTGAAGGTGACTTAATCGTGCTTGACTTTGGTTAGTTGAGTTTATCATGGGTATCTATATATTTGTCTGTGGCATCGTAGCTTCCAAACGCATGGACCAATTTTGATATACTTAATTTTTTGTGTTCAAAGGAATGTATTGATATTTTATACCTTATAACATCTATATATATATATATATATATATATATATATATATATATATATATATATATATATATATATATATATATATATATAACATCTAACGAAGTCGGTCCTAGTTTTTTAAAAGTTGTTTATTTCACAATTTTCAGTGAACGACAGTTATTACAAACAAAGAAGTTATTTTAAGTCTTCAATCAATAAACTCACTACTCAAATACATAAGTCTTATTTTCTCAATAATTCTGCAAGAAATAATATTTTATAAGTTATGTTGTTATTAGATAATCTTGAACATAGGAAATAAAAAAAATCAGTTCGATTAAAAAGAAGAGGTACTCCAGAGAACGATGTGCAATACTTTTGGTCTTGAAAAGAAGGTTGCGATTATATTAAAGAGTCGTTAATTCATCAAAGCATTAAAGCGATCAGATGATAGCTTTTATATTCATACAAAACATTATTGTACTGTTTGTATTTCAATTTATAGTCAAAAGTTTTTACAATTTACAATAAGAAATATTTCATGAAATAAAGAATCTTGCATTTAAAGGTATTTTTTGAAATCTCTCAATCGCTCTGTTTTAAATAAAAAAGAATCATAAAAATCGGTGTATAGTTACATACATACAACTCCTAATGGGTTGGTCGAAAATAGTCTTCGCCTAGTGCACCAACGTAACGCGTAACGTCTTTTATAGCAATTCACATTATACGCAAATTAAGCCCTGAACCTTTGTGAAAGCATGCTAACTCTAATAATTTGTCATCGGGGAATATTGCAGCTTCAAACTTGATATGAGTGAATCGACCTTTTTTTTTTCACCATCGGAATTCCCGAGATTTGCTCATTTTTCTCCTCGAACAAAATTGGCTTTCTTTTCTGCTAGCTTTGCGATAAACGCTTAAATCCTGGTTACTTTTATGATTTACTCAGCTTCTGCTGTTTGGGAAAAGTTGACTCGTACCTAAGGACCCTTTTTGCTGATAAAAACTTTACACGCGCTGACAAATAGATTGTCATATTGAACCAGATATGTCCCTTTGGAATAATGAAGTTATTACGCAAGCGATAAAAAATATATGCTAATAAGGAGTTATCGAGTTTTATATCTGGATTTTTATTTGAAAAATTATTACTACAACGATTTATATTCATGAATTATGCATTTCCTGTTTATTATCCAATGAAGTAAAGGCAAAAAGAGCTCATAAAAATTGGAGAGGAACAAGGCGCATCTCAATTAAGGCGAGGGAAAAGTTATTTATTAATTGGATGCCAAGCTGTGCTGATCTTTTTGACATTCTATAAAATGAGTCTATCATATTTGCTTCTTCTTCTTCAACAAGTGCTAAAACCATGGGTGGGTCTTGGTTGAATGCACAACTTTCATCAAAATGAAGCGGTCCTCCATCATTTTAAGGTCAAAGGGAATATGAATTTTTTGGAGGTCTGATCTTATGTTGTGTCTCCAACACATTCTACGTCATGGCACCTCCTTCTACGCCAGTCAAATAAGTCTTTCATATTTACTGCAAGTTGTTGTTCTCCAAAGAGTGATATTTGTTCTTGAAATCAAGAGTATCTAAACAAGAAGACCGGTTCCAATTTGATTGAGTATTCATATGAGATTGAAATTTGAATTCTTTAGAAATTATATATCATGTACCAGAAATGCAATAAAACAAATTACGAGATCTCATTCGTAGCTACTGCTCTTCTAATTTCACAATGAAATATAATATAGTCGCCTTCCACTTAACGAGGCGGAATATAAATTTATCTACGACAAACTAATCTGTGCTGTTATTGGGATCCTGGAAAAACTTACGTTATAAAGAGAGGCGTGTTTTAGAAACGATAGGACATCCGTAGTAAACATAAAAATTCCAGAGGCTAAAAAAATGTGCTGGTTGTCAAAAAATGAGTTATTTTAATGTCACTGTCATTTTAAAATAATTTCATACATATTTTGACAGATCTGTCGGTTAATGTTAAAATTGTTATTCGATGCCAATTTGTCATTAGGTGCTTGTCAGTTAGAAGTAGGATATTTAACCTATTTTATTAAACCTTACATAAAATCAGATGATCCCAATGCGCCATATTGGTTATTACATTAAATAATAATTGTTTGGAACCTCTAGTGATTTCATTCGGAAATTATCAACCGCCTCGTTAAGTGGGTGGCGACTATATCACATAATTATTGTAGTTCGGTTGTCTCAGAAATAATGCTGGATGTCTTCAAAAACTTCATGAATAGAAGATTACACTCAATTTTCCTTTATTTTTTCAAATATTTTTTGAATTAATATTTCTATTTTAACTTTTAAGTTCTTTTTGATAGAGGTGTGATTCTTTCTGAGCATGTTGTACATATAGGTAGTATTTGGAATGATTATAAAGCATTAGGACAGTTTAGCAATTAAAAAAGTTTTGTGATCGAGGACCTCTGTTAGGAACTAAGTTCCTTACACTTTTTCTTAAAATTCGAATTTCAATGATTTATAGGAAAAAACACTAGACAATTTTTTTGAAAACCTTTGGAGCCATTTGTGTGTTACAGTTTTGAGCAAATCAACTGTTGCATGCATACCTATACATATAGTGATTGTCTGACAAACATAAAATTAAAAGGATCTTAATATCTAATATATTGTTCATGTGAATTTATGATCAAAATCATATATGGTTGATTATATTTGAAGAATTTCATAGAATATTTCCTTGTGGATTGCATATTTCCTAAATATTGAATAAACTTCATAAATTTGAAAAGGCAATTTTCTTGCCACGCTAAACGTTATATTACGCAGGCAGGCTGCCAGTATTTATAAAAAAAAGTATTTTATAACCAGCAAGTTTTTCAGGTTAACTCATAAATTCCAAATCCTATTTTGGATGATAGTGAAAAATGAGGTCTCCAACAGGTAATTTAGTTGAAAATTGATCCAGCCAAGCGAGATGACAAACTCTTGATTCTATAACGTCGAACGCCTATCTGGAGAGTTATGAAAACAAATTTGCACCCACATCACTTGCTTGCCTCGCAACCAACCAAACGGAAATTCGCAATAACCGGTCGAACAAGATTACTAAGACGTACAGGAAAAAGGGTTCAAAATAATTTTAATATTTTACCCAGAAGTATTCAAAAACAAATAAATCTATTAAAATGTTCGACAAAGAAAGAATAAATTATTTTCCGGCTTTTATTCTGATAGACTAACGAACATATTAGGTCACAGGAGTCAAATGAGTGATCAGAACTTTAAATATGTCTTGGTCTAAGAAATATGTAAAATAAATCTGTCTACAGCAGGAAAGGCAGTTTGTCATGAACAAACTAAATGGTTTTTGATCACAATTTAAATATATAATATTACCTATGTAACAATACAATACTTTTAATAATCGATGTTATATAAATGGAAAATGCTGAAAGAAAATTTGAATCATCCACCAATGTTGACAAATACAAGTCAGAAGCTAGATATTGAATTACGCAGTGCATCCGAAAAAGAGACAACCGAATCAGCTGTGCACTGTGTAACATCCGCCTGTAATACATGTTCGGTAGCGAGGTCGTCGCATTTCTGAAGATATCACGATTACGTTTGTGCCATGAATCAGGGATGAAAGGATCTCAATGGAATTGATTTGTTATTCAAATCAGAATTTTTATAGAAATTTGTCCATAAATGCAAATAGAATCCAGGATTAAGAAATACGACAGAATTGTACATCAAAATACCCCTGAAAAAGAAACTAGCTAAGAACATTCTTAATCAAATCACTTTAAAACAACCAAAAAACTAAATCAAAATCGGTTAATCCATATGGCAGTAACGTTGGCTCATACAAACAGACAGATATACACGTTGGAATTATTTAAATGAAAACTAGCTAAGGACACTCTCGATCCAGTTCTCTTTCAAACAAAACAAAAAAATCCGATGTCTGTTAGCCATTCGATAGGTAAATTTCACGATTTTTAATTGTTATTATTTTCTTAATTCCTATCAGAAAAAAAATTGTCTTAAACAATAGTTCTAGGGACAAATTATATTTATAATATTAGAATATTGTCGATGAACTTCAATCAACAGCTATTTTTTGAGAATCCTTTCAAAAATTTGGTCGGCCGCCATTCTGAAAAACATACAAATGAATATCCTTTAATAAATTGTAATAAATATCTTACACCCACCCTTAAATGAGACTGTTCATAAAAAAAATTGATGCCAATAAAATTGATTGACATATTATTATCATTTAAAAACACAATGTACAACAACCAAAAATAAAACAATATCCGACTATCACACTTGCGTGGAAGCCATCGATGTAATGTTATTTTGAATTTTTTTTTTACAGGATAACAACAACGGCTGTGATGAGTGGGTGGCTAAGGCCTTGATCGCACATTCAAATATTCATGTATCCAAAGATAAATTAATTGTTTGTAAAAATCAATATCTCAATCAGGCGTTAAAAGATATTTACATAGTACAGAAAGCTTTTGAATGTCATTTGTTGCATTAATGCAATTCTCGGCTTTGAATATTTGAGCCATTTCCAGAAAACGTCGTGTATCATCATTCGTTTTTTGATGCGATATACTAACCGCGCCATAGTCCATTTGATGTTTCGTAGAAAAGAAATGCTGGGCCAATGTATTTATTAGTGATGCGCACGAGTCTCGTTTTCGAGAGTCTTGCATGGTCTCGTTTTTGAGACGAGACTCGAGACGATACCCGAACGAGGCGAGACGAGAGTTTTAGTGGTGTCGCCTCGAGTCTCATGCATGAGATGTCGCGTTTTGAAAGTGAATCTTTCTACGTGTGGACTCAAAAACATAAAAAAACTAAGAATTGCTTTCAAATGACATCAGTTGACGATCATCAATTTGCTTACTATGTCAACTTACAAATAGGTACTCTCCAAAGAACTCAAAGGAGAGAAGTACGTCACCTCAACTGTGGTGGTTGTATCAATTTACTAATAGATAAGTAAATCAAACCGCTGTCGAAGAGCAGCTTGTTGTTAGTTTCCAAGCCGCGAGAGATAACATTTTAAAGCATAATCGTAAAACAAGCTGGATTTATCCTGCTGTTTTAATTTTTGATCAAGTCAAGGATTTGATATGACAAGGTGGTGCAGAGAATTAAAAGGGATATGGGTTCAGATTTTTCAAGATATGTACAAGGTCTATTTTCATCAGTCAGAGGGACAGCGTTTGACAGAAACTGCAAAGGAACGAGAAGATCCTGGATCGGAAAAGTGGGATTTTGTAATTTATTATGATGTCTGGTAAGTACGCATTAAATCCTACCCTTTCAGAAGAAGAACGGATACAGGAGCTTCAGAAATATTATTCTATGCCTCGGTGTGTTAAGGACATGGATATATTACAAAGGTGGAAAATGTATGCTTTTGAATTTGCTGTTCTAAGTTTAATGGCAAGAGATCTCTTGATCATACAAACAAAACAAAAACATTTGCGACCGTGAAGGCTATTAGCAGACTTTTTTTAATTATCTCTAAAATAATGTTAACTTTATATTTTATTTAAATCTATCAACCAGATGTTTTTTGGTTATTTCTAAATTAATGTTAAGTTTTACTTTGGTTTGGATGTAACTCTCAAATACATGATGTGATCTTTCAACAATTGTAATTTTCTCTTCATACGCTCACAATATAGCAAGTATCTAACTGTTCCTTACTGGATTGGAAAAATAAGATTATGCATGACTACATTTCGATACTTTTGCGAGACTCTCTTACGAGAAGTGAGACGAGACGAGACTGGAGTCTGCGAGATAAGACTTGATACGAGACTTATGATTTCATTCAGCATTTAAGTAAACTTATTGAAGGAAATGAGAAATCGTATTACAGTATCGCAGGCACATCTTTCCACTATAAGAATTTACATATTTTATCCACATTATTCATTAATAATGGTTGTCCACCAAGGTTGGTCAATCACATATTATTTAACATATCTTCCCGATTTATTACATCATACAACAATCAGAGCAACAACAATTCCAGTAACAATGAATAGATACTTTAAGAATTGCAAATAAAAATGTTCTGAAAATAGGTTCTTTATATACAAAAATGAAAGACAGGGCCCCAAGTATATCCCATTCAGGTGTAGTCTACAGTAATCCATGTATCGATTGCAATAATAAATATATTGGTGAGACTTCGAATACACGACTGACAGCGCACAGAAGTGACTCCAGATTGTACCCTGTTAGATGTATAATAGCCCAGCATGTCTTTTCTACGAAACATCAAATAAACGATGGCGTGGTTAGCATATTGCATCAAGAATCGAATGATAATAAACGACGTTTTCTGGAAATGGCTCAAATATTCAAAGCCGAGAATAGCATTCATTTAAAAAAAAAATTCAAAAACTTCTGTCCTGTATAAATATCTTTGAGGCCTGATTGAGCGTTCGATTTTTTTTGGATATATGAATATTTGAATGTGCGATCAAGGTCGTAGCCACCCGTCATCACAATCGTTGTGGTTATCCTGTAAATTGTTTTTTTTCTTCAAAATATCATTCCATCGATGACCTCCACACAAGTGTGATTGTCGGATATGGTTGTTGTTGGGAACTTCTTGCTGTAAAAGAGATCTTTACAGAATGTTGTTATGTTAGTTTACCTCTTTATTTTCATAAGTATATTTGTAAAGTAATAATTAAACTTATAGAAATAAATGTCTTAAACAAAAATTAGTTCTTGAAGAGTGATACCAGAGCAAGAGATATAAAATTTATATATGTATTTAAAGTGCGAACGATCGCAATGGGTACCTACTTTTCTATGTAAAATTTACTTAAATCTAAACTGTAGGTAATCGGTTCATCCGTCTGGATTCACGATGCACACACATATACACATCTCAAACTATTAACACCCGTTTGTTTACATCGAAGGTTACAAATAAGATCATGTAAATTATGTAGCTTTGATTAAGATAAATTCCGCATCATATTTAGAGTTTTCCGAAAACATCCTAACAAATATAAAAGACTTGAAGTGAAGCTAAATAAGCTCCTCAAAACCCAATATTTTACCACACAGAAATTATGGAGCAACTACTGGCACTTTTCTGAGAAACGTTTATCAACTATTCCTGTTTGCATCTCTCATACTGAATTTATAAATATGATCAGTGGCATGTCATAAAAAAGTCCACACTTATTTTTAATCTATTTGTCCATTATGTTTTTGTGTATATATTAGAAGTCTTATTTGGAAATGTACCATGACCAAACTGATTCTAAAAAAGTAAGCAAACAATTGAATGGTATATCTCCACTTTTTTAAAGTCGCTCAAGAATAATCTGAATTCCTTGCTAAGAATGCTTGAAAATATTGGCTTATACACACATCTACAGCTCAATACGATTAAAATGATGTATAGAACATCAATATCTGTTCGGTGGAAGTACATTAAGTAGATGTGGAGGAAAAAAAGCAATGTTTGTTACTACATAGATTTAATGTAATAGATGTCTATAATTTGCAAATCTAATTTATACTCATATTTTCTGCATTCAAGAAAAACTACAAAATTAGAGAAATTAAGTATAGTAGGAAAACCCTTGAAAGAACACATATTCCATCACAGACTCTTGCAACTAACTTATCAACATCTCAACAATAACCAAGCCACATATAATTCACTGACACATTTAGTTATTAATCTTCTCTTTGCCCTGTTATAGCCATGATACACTTGGCATTCACGTGGTTTCCTCTTCAAACCGCACAAAATCCATTTGTTCTTTTTTTCTCTTTTTTTTCCTGTTAAGGACTGCGTGACCGAACTTCACAAATATGAGATATAAGAGATCTGCCAAATAATGTAATTAACTTTATCAGTGAAATGGATGAGATATACCTACATATACAGGGTGATGCATCTCATCTCTCTTCTTCTATAGCTCAGTTGTTAGTCAAGGGAAACGTAAGTAGTAGGTATATATAGTGTTATTCAGATTCGAAACTCACCATTGGGATCTTTTAATCAGTAAGAGCTACGAAGAAGGTTAAATTGGGGCAAAGTTGCGAAATGTTATGGGGATTAAAAGCAACCAAGCAACAAAGGAAGAAGAATTTTTAGTTTTTGAGAATTTTTCAAAAAACTAAATTTTCATATTTTATTTCTTTAATAACGTTTGGTCAGTTTATAGTCATAATCAACTAAAAAGATTTCAGTAGATACCTGCATTTTAAAATTGCTTTGCTGATTGCTACTTATCTCCATAACATTAGAGTGAGGGTATTTCCTGATACTATCACTTATTTCCTATCAAAATCCATTATAAGTAAAAAAAAATTACGGACCGGGACATGGCTTGGGCACAGCTTACCAAACTAAGCTGTGGTTTGGGCATGAAAACTGAAGAATTTATTTTTCTACATAAATTAAATCAATTAATAAGAAAAACAACAGTCAATGATAACTGAAGAAATATGCAATTTACAATAATGAGGTATTTCAGTAATTTTGAAAAATTGTATTTTTTGGTTCTATATTTATAAATTGAAGTCTAACATCTATCAAAACTGCATAATTTTGCTTAATAATGAATATATTTAGAATTAAAAATTAAATTAAACTGTTATGACGTCACAACAGAAAACTTTCTTAGCCTTTTCTATTCAAATATGAAAAACAGAGATGGTCATAGTCTACGGAACTCATATAAATTGCAACACAGCTGTAGACCTCAGATTAGGCAGGTTATAGATAGTAGAACTAGCCAGCCCTTCCTTAGATCTACTCCAATGTCAAAAAAGTGTCCATGTCAAATTTATTTGAAGGTTTGAATTTTGTTCATCACTTTGTTTACTACTGGAAATTGTTTTTTATTAAAGTCATTGTTTTCTTATTTTACAAAATGGTTTATAAAGTTTACGTTGTCCAGGAGTTTTATCAGTAACAACTTATACGTTATATAGTGTTTTGGTGATTTTGTGTTCTGGAGTTTTATTCTTCCACGGTCCATGGACCTACAGGATCATCATAAACATTAAATTGGGTACACAGTCTATTCAATACAAATCAAATGTATTATACATTTGGATTTCACATTAAACAAATACAAATTTACTACAATGCCTAATACTTACATTTTTAGTTTTAATATTACGAATTGCAAAACTGCATATTCACTTCATAAACATTATTTATTATCTCGCCATCCACTCATGGCAAATTATCACTGTCACCCTTAGAAAATCCAGGATTCATTTTTATTAAATAATATAAGAATAATATTAGAAAAGCAATATAATCATAATCTGGAAATAGAATGACAATAACCTCAATTTATTCTTCGTTTTCTTTGGTTGATTTGAACTATTTTTTACACTTCAAACTCTAGCTGCGTTGCAAAAATTTTCTGTTGTGACGTCAGATATCTTGCGGGGTTTTGAATTCAATGAACACGAATTCAATAACTGTGACTTTACAACTAAATTATTTGATTGTTTTCTAAAATAATCTTGCTTTTTACATTGCCAGGTATAATGTAAAAGTCATAAAAGTAGTAATTTCGTTTCTGCTGAAATAGCCTATTGCTGACCAACCATTTGAAAATTTATTTAGGCCTTAATAATAATTATTATTTTTTGTCAAGAATATCAGATATGCCTTCGAAATAAATACCTTTGTTATGTCGGTTAGCCGACTTTGTTCAACTGTCAGTTTGCATTAAAAGTTAATATAAGTTACACAAACGAAGAAAGTCGTGACATGTTGAGATTGTATTTCATACAAACCAGAAATTCTGTAGGTGCCAGTGAAGCTTATCTTCAAGAATTCTCGGAAGTCGCATTAATGTCGTTCTTGCAGATTGGAATGAAATTTAGTTGAATATGGTTACTTTCAAAAACCGCGATAGAATTACGGAAACAGGAGAACTGATCGAGTGTTAGAACGGGTTCATTTACAAAGTAGTATATTTTACTATGCACAAGCCTATTTTAAAAAACAGGTTAGTGTTCATTCGAGAAAATCGACTAATAAATTGCAATGAACCTAGGGTAAGATTTGGAAAATTCACTTGTCTCAGAATCTGGTACTTAGGGACTGAACTCCAAAACCTGGACCAACAAAAGCAAGTTACCAACTGTGGAAGATTCAACAGAAATCATGGACATTTCTGAGCTGTAGAACAGACGAATTTGAAACCAAGTACACTTTGGTTTCAATGTGTGAGCCGGGGTTTAAAAAGGTGAAGTATTGCGTCCGTTTATTTACGACGGGCTGCTTAATTAAATTATTTAGAAAACTACTTGGCCAATTATTTAGAAAATTTGCCAATTGAACAAGATCAAATTTTCAAACATTTATTTTAAATTATTTCATTATGATCGTTGTTTTTTGATATTTTTCTAATAATATATTTTAATTTATGTCGAAAAATAAATTCTTCAGTTTTCATGTCCACACCATGTCCAGGTCGGTAACATTTATTTACTTATGGGATGGAAAATAAGTGATAATATCAAGAAAAATTCTCACTCTAATGTTATAAGTAGCAATCAGAAAAGCAATTTTAAAATCCAGGTCCGTATTTAAACTTTTTAGTTGATGATTGTTGTAGAGTGACGAAACGTTGTACCAAAAATGGTGAGCATAACTGGATGCAACAGAAAAAGTTACTATTTAGAAGTGCTTTTGGTTTTTCATTTCGTTGTATAAAAACCAAGGTAGTAAAGAAATAACAAAATGTGAAAATTTGTTTTTTCCAAAAATTCTCAAAAACGAAAAATAATTCTTCCTTTGTGGCATATTAATCCCCATTACATATCGCAACTTTGCCCCAATTAACATTCTTCGTAGCTCTTACGGTTTAGGAGATCTAAATGGTGAGCATCAATTCTAAATAACCCTGTTTGTACTCCCCGCTTGTCTGGACGCTGATAACATCCACACTGGTATCCAATAGAGTCAACAATTCAATATTGGAGGCATTACATATCGCTCCAGCAAACAATAAGCTAGTAAGGATATAAATTAATGGTCATGAGCGGAATTTTGATTTCGCTTACCCTTGAAGTCGACTTTTCGCAGATACTTGAGAAGTTCAGTGCCATTGGTGGGTTTCATGGCATCGCAAAGGCCTGCAACACTAGGGCAGTGGTCCTTGTGCATGTCCCTGAAACAAGAATTTCAGATAAAATTACCAAGGATTAGAAAAACAATTATTAGAGAAATGAGAGAAATCCTGTCTTTTTTTATTATTTTTTCACTTTTAGGGAAAAATATTTTAGAGAAAAGTTATAGGGACAGATCATATCTATAAGTCATTAAGTCAATAGTTATTTCTTGAGATTTTTTTGCAGCAAATTGTATCTTGGGGATGCAGTCATTTGATAAATAAAGTCTTTTGAGTTAAGCAGAGCTTTCGAGGATGTTGATTCTCTTCTTCCAAAATCGTGAATTTTTAATAAATTAGCTAAAAACAAGAAAGATTTCCTAGCCATCAAGTACAAATGTCATCATTTATATAGAAAAACCCTCATTTAGGTAAAATATAATGTCTTTGAAGTTCTGTTATATTCTATTGAAACGATATAATTTTGGCTAGAATATGGACAGGAATCTAAAGTTGGCATGTAAATTTGGCCGGAGGTTCAAGGGTTCGCTCTGATCCCATAAGTGTTCAATAATTAAAATAAAAATACTGACTTCACGTAGAACTGTATAGGTATTACATACTACTAAACCATGGGAGCGACCAGGATCAGAGATGGGAAGGCGTAGTAATACCAGAGGAAACTCAAGAAATCAACATGGATTGCTAAGTACGCTGAAATATTGGAAACAGTGCGGGAGATCACATAACACCGGAGTTACTAAAAGCAGACCTGGAAACTACCACAATTATACTTCTCACACTTATTAAAACCATGTGGCAGCAGAAATAAATCCCTCTTGACTGGAAGAAAAGTCTAATTGTTAAGAACCCAAAGAAGGGTGACGTTACTGATTTTAGCTAATGGATGGAAATCACATTACTATCAGAGCTAAGCAAGGAATACCTAAATCCCTCTTGACTGGAAAAAAGCTCTGATTGCGAACATCCCAAGTAAAGTAAGTCACATACCACTACCAAATAACTATTATTATGGTTATGATATCTAGTATTAGGTAAATTTCTTATAGAAATATACCTATTGCGATCGTTCACACTTTTGAATTTCGAAAAAATTTCAACGGCATGTTGTTATATGTCTCTAAGTTAGTCCAAAAAATATTTGGTTCAAAAGTTTATATATATATATATATGGGATATTACAAAATTTGTTAACACGATAGAGGTCGCAGTTTTGAAGGTATCAAGTTCAAATTTGCTACAAAAATCAATCTCTCTAATATCTCGGTCGAGTTCGTTATTGGGCAATATCGGGTAAGTAGTTTCAAAATGGCGACCTTTCAAACATTTAAAAAAATTATCAAAAAAAAGCCGTAGTGTAAATATTATTAAAAATAATTTTAGGTTATAGATATAATCAGTACCTACAACTTTTGTTTTAAGAAATTTTTCATAAAATACACAAAAAAAAATAAAAATTAATAAAGAAAAATAACAAATATTGATAAAACATGAACACTCAATATAAATTTGATGTAATTGTACATTTTCTGGAGATCTTAATATAGACCCTGATTAAAAAAAAATATAGCATATTTATTGAAAAGAAATAGGCGAAAAAAAAAATCTGCCTTGAAGTGGACTCGAACCCTGTCTGCTTTATATTCAACAGCCAAAACAAAAACCTCTAACCGCAAGGCTATGACACATACGACAAATTTTTGTAATAACATGTAGGTATACCAATGAAAAGGTTGTTAAAATTTTAATTCAATGAATTTTGAAAAATTTACCTTTCCGCTGACTACAGGCCATCGGGATTTTTTACATTTGTGAAAGTTCTGATGACAGATTCTGGACAAAAGCATTGGTACTGACGGTACATGTAATAAAGTTTAATTCATTTCTTACTTGTTTGACATTTCTATTTTTAACTATGCATCGATCTCAAATGTCTTGAGTTTTTTGGTAAAAATAAATATGGAAGGGTGGCGGCAGTAGAATGAGGAATTCAGTTTTGAATGAAATGATTTGCAATCGTTTGTAGTTCTTGTTATCGTTGGATAATTTCACTAATCCTAAGTAACCTACGTTAGTAGCGGGCCCTTTTGGTTTGGTAATGTAGGAGAGGGGATTTCTAGCCGAAATTCGGTCTGCCGGTTCTATTTAGAGAAAGGGAACTACTTTATAATATCATCATAACTAGCTTCATTAACTGAATTAACTGAAACTATCAAAAAATTATATTTAGTTAGAATGTCATTTAGATGTATAAATAGAAAACAGAATTGCTTTGCTAAATTGAGCTAAGCTCAGATGGAAATTCTCCCTTTCCTTGTCATCACATATTTTTTTAAACTCTACACTTCATAAGTTCTAAAATAATTTAGAACTAGCTACTCTACTTTGCGAGTAAAAGAATCACTGGGAACAACCTCCATAACATGATGACATTAGGTGCGTTTGGTGAAACTTAGCTATAGTCGCCACTAGATAAAGCTAAGAAAACGATTTTGGACAGAATGCTCTAACTACATTGTTTATCTACGATGATTATATAGCACTGCCATTTATTCTAACGCCGATAAGATGGGGCTAATGGACCACAACATGGTAATGGTTGTATATAGTATCATATAGTTTGTAATGTACGACCAAACCATTTTCGATTGCTTAATACATTTGTTTCTAAGACGGTAGGTTGGGTTTACTGGCTGCTACTAACCAGATTCGAAGAGATTCTAAGGAGAATTGCAAAAAATAATCAAAAGAAATGTAAAATCCATCTCAAAACTTTTACGATCATTACATTTACTTGTACCAGACTTATGAACAATATTTTATAGACGGCGGTATTTATATTGCAAGAGAAAGTAAGTATAATAACTTCATGTTTAAAAAAGCGTGAAAGTATATAATAATCTAAGAATATTCACTGTGATAAATACGTCTCCAAATATTTGCTTGAGCGCTGTTTTTAAGAATATTTATGTTTGATCTCCTTGGTTCTATGAATATCGGAAAATCCCACAGAGAAAAACACCGTCGCATTTTTTCTGTAGACATTTCTATACCGATCGGAACACTGCTTGAAGCTACATGCAAAAAAAATCAATTTCCATTTGATGGATATATATATATATATATATATATATATATATATATATATATATATATATATATACTGTTTGCCCTCTAGGACCTTCATAAACACATATGATCAGTTTTATGGAAAAATGACAATTTCCCTTCATGACATTTATTTATAAACAATCTGGTATCCCGAATCGTATAATGTCTATTGAATTTATTGATTAGAAAAATTTTAAATATATTGACTTATAGACGGGTTTGAATACTAATTTGGAGAACAGTATTGAAATCTTGAAAAGAACAATTATTAGGTATTAATCGTGTGCACTGTTCGCGTTTACATACAACATTTATCCAGTTGTTCATAAATTTGTTATGTATTCTAGACCTTCTCTGCAAGAAGGCTGAATTGAAGAGGAAGTTTGTCAACAGCAATTGGTGGGTACATACTATAAATGCAGACAAGAAAAAGAAGCGATTTAAAAAATGATACCTCAAAGAATCTCAACAACTTCAAGATGTGGTAACAGATGTGGCTGACTTTGATGATATACAGGGTGATTCAAGTTTTACTAGAATAACTTCAGTGATCGACGGAACTAATCAAAATAATGATATTGTAACGTTTAACCCTGTGCTAAACGTTGTGGGGTGAGTTCACTTGCGTAAGACTCAAAACTCGCAGATTGCTTCCAATGGTTTATTTTCAAACACTCAGTACACGAGCTTCTATTGTGGTACAACTGTCACTACTTGTCACCTTGACAAACTATACTATCACTGTCTTCACCTACAGAACTACTTTTAATATCTGATTCCACAGACTGACTGGTATTAACTGACTCTATAAGACTGACCGACTTCATAAGACAGACTCTGTCCCGTGATCGACATACGTGAATCATGTCATGACATTCATCGAGAATGTTCTATGATTATCTAGACGCACATTATAATGTTCTAGAGCCTTGTAAAACTGACAATAGTGTGACAAATTGTACCTGACATATAGTTTCTGGAAGGATCGAGAATAAATCTACTATAATTGTAGAACTACATAATGGAATATACAAACAACAACTATAGCAAACAAGGTAGTAGAAATAAATAGCTAATAAACAAATATTAACCGTAACTATATGAGTACCTATCCACGTTACAATATTTTGTATTATAAACCATACTCCAAAAACGCTTTTTTACTTTCTTTATTCTTAAATTTTCTAGATACGTCGCTTAGTTTTCGTGATATTCCCCAAAATTCCGGGCATTGATCAACTGCGTTGAGTAATATTGTTACTTAAATAGCAGCAGGCCTTGAAAAACAAAACACATCCTAGCATGTATTGACGTAAAACAGTTTTCGCTTGTTGCGTATTTACATCCCCTGGCTTACGTGAAAGAAAATAAAAACCGAAAAATAACAAAAATTTTGGCTTCATTTTACACCAAACGGAAACGTTTTTGGAGTACGGTTTATAATACAAACTATTATTATTTTGGTTAGTTTCATCGAACCCTGAAGTGATTCTAGTAACACCGGAATCACCCAGTATATAGCAGCTTAAATTTCTGTATCTCAGAAGGTACATTGTATACATGTGAAAATCGTAAACAAGTACCTAAAGAAATAAGTATTTTCAACAGAAAAAATAGTGTAAAAACATAGTGGAGCAGTTCATCTCGTCAGGCACCTCGCCGGGCATCTGGCCGCGCGGCGGTGGTTAAATAAATCTATACAATCTAATGCCTGTACACATACTCGAGTAGCGCCGCTTGCCATTCAATTCTCAGTGCATCTCGCCGTTCAGCTGGAAACAAATAAATTTGTTTTTTCGGCATGCAGTTGCCTGAAAATCGCTCTCTGATTGGTCGAACTCGGTCACGTGTTCCCAGAAACACATCGTGGGTCGGACACCGCACAGTACCAACACAGAGTGAACGGATGATGAGTGGCGAGATGACTTGCTTTACGGTCGTGGCGAGTATTCGAGCGCAGTGAATGTGTCTCGTTGTTCCCGGCGAGGTGCCTGGCGAGATGAACTGCTCCACTATGTTTTTACACAGATGATTTAATACTTATGAGCTGTGGTTTATGTACTTATTATTACCGGAAACCAAGCGAATGTTCCAGTTTATAAATATGAGATCGGTAGCGTACCTTTAGATCAAAACTAGTCTATATCCATGCACTAATCTTTGTTCTAATGAATGATGTAACGCCACATTTTTAATTTCGAGACAATCAATCTAATATTTGGTATTCTCATTTTTTGTGCCTTTCCTAATTGCTCTAATGGACGACAATAAACACTTATTTCCAAGTTATTTGAGACAAACTTTTATCAAAAAATATTATATGTCATACATTTTTTGTTGGTCTGTAATGTTTCCATTTAAATATATGTGATAAGTGATTTTTGGTTGAAATGCCTAAAGATTTACTCACTATTAGAGACGATATTGAATTATTCTATAACTATCTATTGCCAGCGACTTCGTCTTTCGTTTCATTTTAATATCATTGAATAATATCATCGTTCCAGATATCCGATCTAATTGAAATAAATGCATTAAATCCCCTAAACAAACATATAGAAAAAAAAATTTAAATCCTTGTTTTCCCGTGTCCATTTTTGTTAAACTACCTTCAAAGTACAGAAACACCTGTTTCTACTGTTTTATTATATTTATAGATAGAAATGCAGCAAAATACTTGCCAAAATAGCAAGTCCAATATTTTACAATTTAAAATTACCTTTGTATTCATAAACCTTCAGAGAAGTCTAGTTTTTAATATAGACTAGTCAAATACTAAAGGGACAATTGGTTCTTCTGGCTGCTTCAACATTGTTATCGGTATAAAAGTTGATGTCTGAATTTTCGGGAAGCTTTTCACTAATTGATTGAAGTCAATATACCTGCTTAATGGATAACTTAATAAAATACCGCATTTCGTATTAAAATTTATTATTTTCGATATATGAGATCTTTTACAGCTAACCTAATCCTCTCTGAACGTTTCAGTTTGTTTTCTGAAATTACATTGTTTTAGCCTCAATACCTAAAAGCAAGCTTGAAATTGATGTCTACATCTTTATTGTTGCAAAATAAACATTCAAAGATATAACTGTTGACATTTTGTGAGCAATATAAAGGTTGTCTTTATTGGATTTCCGGCTCTCTCTATTGTTTTAGTCATGGTATTGCGCGAAGTTTCAAGATTTATGTGGATATACTTTGTTTCCGAGTTGTTCGTGTTGTGTAATTGAATCGTCGGTTTTGAGAACCGGTTAAAATAATTGAATATTATGTAATGTAAAAATGTTATGGTATATATTATGTTTCTTTGCATCCGGAAAAAGATTCAACATACCATCTAGGCTTTTATACATATCTATATTTACTTAGGTACATATCATCTCAGATATCTTGCAATTTCAATACATTTTTACCATGACAACATTGGTCATATTATTTTTCTGCAAGAGATCCTTAATCCCGTTTTCGCACTGATTTCATGAGCCAAAAAATAGCTACTACAAAGTGAATACTTTCAATACAGGGCCCAGTCAATACGACAAACGAGCGATTTCGGAACACTACAAAACAAAAAAGATCCATCTGTTCCCGACATAATGAAGGCACTGACAGACAAACAGAACAATGACGGAAAATATGTTTTTTTGAGCTCAGACTATTATATCTATTGAAAATCGGGTATTAGCTAATTGGAGTAGCGGTAGGATTGAAAAAAAAATGGATTAATGGATCAGTATTTGTTTTCTCTCGAGAAAAGTTTTTTGTGAATTTCTCAGCAATAGCTAAGCATTAATATGCATTCAGACTATATCGCATAATATGACAGATATTTTACTTACTATACAATACATTTTTAGGTAAATTTCATACAGGTATAAATGTACCATCGCGATCATTCGCACTTTCGAATTCCTGAAAAAAAATCAATGGCATGGTGTTATATAAAGAAGTCCAAAATGTTTTTTTATTGAAAGTTTATAGGTATATTGATAGTTGAAAATTCACCCTGACGAAGAGGATAAACATTCCAAAGAATTTTATTCATTAAATAACTGCATTCCCAACAAAAATCTCTTTTATCAAATTTTGAATCATGAATTCATGAATTCAAAATCATACTATATAGGTGTAGATATACAGGGTTCCCCATAATAGACTACCCATTTTATATTATTAATAAATTCCCTACGAGATAACAAAATAGGTTGTTCTCTGTGGGATTACCTTCTGTATTCTTTGGGAGTTAAGTAAATTATTAATTAAGTAGGCGCCTGTCACAAAAAAATTTTAAATTAATAATTTCGTGGAACGTCATTTGTTAGTTTGTTAGTTTTCATCAACAATTATTTAATTTATTTGCTTTGAGACATTATTTCAACATCCGTTTGAACTTTCATGGATTACTCAGTTCAACAACGTGTGTTTTGTGTCGAAACTTACATAAGAAGCAATTCGATAGAAGAAGTTAGGCGTGCATTCCGGCGTCATAACAACAATAGGGGTCACGCGCCAAATCGTAAATCTGTTAAGTTATGGGTTCGTCATTGGCGTGAAAATGATTCTGTACAAAATTTGAAGAAGCCTTGAACGAGTTAGAATTGCGTTCACGAGAAGTCCTAAAAGGTCTGCTAATCGGCAAACCATTATCCTAGGAATATCGAAGGGAAGCTTAGATAGAATTATTCAAAGGGATTTAAAATTTCATCCCTATAAATACCAAATGGCACAGCACCTTAGCAATCAAGATAAAGAAGCAAGGTTAGCATTTTGTCAAGAATTTTTGGATTTACATCAAGCAGCAATTCAGTCTCCTAATGACCGATGAAGCAAATTTTTATTTGAACGGCATGTTCAATAAACAGAATTTTAGATACTATTCAAATGAAAATCCTCGTGAAATCTTTACGCAGAACCTCCATAATCCAAAAGTTGTTGTGTGTTGTGGAGTAGGATCTTTTGGTATTATTGGCCCTTATTTTTTTGAGGATGAAAATAACCGCGCTGTAACAGTAACATCCGAGCGCTACGTTAATATGCTAGAGACTTTTTTTATTCCAGAATTGAATAGACGAGTATTACTAAACGATGCCTTACTATTCCAACAAGATGGGGCAACAGCTCATACCGCCAGAAACTCAATGAGGGTCCTGCGAGAAATGTTTAATGGCCGACTCATTTCCCGATTCGGAGATTTGCCTTGGCCTTCGAGGTTCCCCGACTTAATGGCACCCGATTTTTTTCTGTGGGGATATTTAAAAGCCAAAGTGTTTGCGAGTCGTCCAGGTACAATCGAGGAACTCAAAGTCAAAATTCGTGAAGAAGTTGAAGGAATAGACGAAGGTTTGCTACGCCCTGTAATGATACACTTTTTATCTAATATTGAAAAATGTGTTGAAGTTGGTGGAGGTCATTTAGAAGACGTGATTTTAAAAAGTTAGAATTAAATTAGCCAAATATTTATAAGTTATTATAAATCCCAAAGAGTTAGCTGTAATATAGTAAAATAAAAAGTTTGTTTGGTTAACTACAAAAAAAATATTTCAAATATTAAAATGGGTAGTCTATTATGGGGAACCCTGTATAATATTTCTGAATATCAGTTTAATTGCTGCATAATCAAAATGATAATATAACATCAGCCGTTTCTAGTGAATAGCTAGACAAACATTTTTTTATGATATCAAGCTCAAATTTGCTATAAAAGGTCACTTTTCCCTAAAAGTGATAGAAAAGATAATAAAAATAGATATTTTTTACAAAAAATTGGACCGAATTTGTTGGTTGGTGCACTGAAAAATACCAAATAATATTAATCATATTGGTTCTGGTACTTTTGAAGTTGTGCCCTAGTTTTGAGTGTAACATTAGTCATGAAAATTGTGGATCGTTCACCAATACCAAAGAAGTTAGTGCTTATAGTGTTTTAACGTGGATAGGTAGTCATGTATTTACTGAGACTATATGGTGAATACCAGATCCAAAGAATACGTCGAAATGGCAAATATTCAGGATTTAATAGAGTTCCTGAAAAAGAATAACGAAGAACAAGAAACAAAAATGAATCAATTCCTAGAAAATCAAGAAAAGAGTAGACAAGAACAAGAAACAAAAATAAGTAAAACTCTAGAAATCAAGAAAGAAGCAGAGATGAACAAGAAAGAATTAGACATCAAGAAAAAAAAGAATTACAAGAAAGAATTAGGCAGGAAGACCAAGCAAAAATAAAACAAGTTTTAGAAGAAGAACAAACAAAAATAAGACAAATCTTAGAAGAACAAGCAAGAGTGCGACAAGAAGATAAACAGGAAGTTGATCAGAAATTAGAGAAAGTTCAAGAAGTTGAACAGAAATTAGAATAAGTTCGAGAAAGTTTTGATTCAATCAATAGAAGAAAAGATGTTGAAAACGAAAGCTGAAGTGTCTCTGAGAAGATCGTCCAATGAAATTCAAAATGGTGTAGTTAATCCAGTAAAAATTGAAGCCACAAAATTCGATGGTAAACAGTCTTGGTCTATATATATAAAAAGCAATTTGATGCTGCTGCTTTGACTAGTGGTTGGTCAGATGAAGAGAAGGCCATTGCATTGATCTTAGCTCTACGTGGTGATGCATTGGAAATCTTAAACACCCTAACTGATGGCGAACATTCGTTTGAGATTTTAGTGGATCAACTTGAAATGCGTTACGGTGAGCAACATCTACAACAAGTTTACCAAGCACATTTAAAGTATAGGCACCAAAGGTATGACGAAACATTGCAGCAGTATGAAACTGATGTCGTCCGGCTTGTTCGACTGGCATACCCTACAGCGCCAAGAGACTTTCTTGATAGGCTAACAGTACAAACAATAATTGATGGTCTAAGCGATTTTGAGATTCAGCAGGCTTTACGGTTGAGTGGCCTTAAAATAATTGAAGATGCCCTTGCACGTGCACTTGAAAATGAAGCTGCTTAACAGGCATCTAGATGTCATCTCCATCGGGGACAGATTCGACGAGTTAGCCTAATCCAAGAGGAGAAGTACAGAAAAAGTAACATCATTAAGCAAATTATTGAAATGTTACGAAAACTGGATGGTCAAACAACTGGTCATAGTACTCAGAGGGTGTGTTAGAATTGTGAACAAGGAGGACACATGAAGAAGAATTGTTCAAACTTTCAAACTAGCAATGTGCCAGGAAATTTCAGTACTTTGAGGGTGTGTTGGAATTGTGGACAAGAAGGGCACTTGAAAAAGAACTGTCTACAATTTCAAACTGACTATGTACAGAAAAACTTCGAAATACGGAAGAAAGAAAATTGCGCCCAACAGAAATATCATTATTGCTCTAACAAAGACAGCTCAGATATCGAGCCTGGTATTAAGAAGGAAGATGCCATACCTAGTACCGAAGGAGCGCAGTATCTCTAGAGAGAGATCAAGCAGTAGAAGAAAGAGTCTTTTTAGAAGGCGCAGTATATCGAGATGTCGAAGAAGTATCAGGCAATGTGTAGTCAGTATTAGTCATGGGAAAAGCAATTCACGTTGCAGCAGTCCACAAAGAGGCACAGGAGGTAGAAGGTGCTTCGTCCGCAATGGAAGAATGCGCATGAGGCGACGCTGTGACCGAAAGAGTAGGCGCGATCGCAGTAGTTCACGCAATATTGAAGATAGTGAAATGTACTGTAGTACATTGACGTCTTCTTGCCACATACCAAGTTCCCGTGATCGTTGTTTAAGATCACGTGGTGGTGAAGGTCGTTTGGCATCAAGTGATCGCGTTAAGTTGTGTTGAAGCAGATCACTTGTTCGAGGATGTTCACCTGGAGGTAATCATAGTCCGATGAAACATTTTGATGACCAAAGAAGAGGATCAAAAGAAACACCAAATTATATGTCTTCCTCGGGAAGTGAGAATGAGAACTGAGACAAGAGGATCCAAGGAGGAATGTATTGGAATGATGTTTGATCGGGACGATCAAAGCTAAGAAGGGGGCAGTGTAACGTGGATAGGTAGTCATGACTTACGGTTATTATTCGTTTATTAGTTATTTATACTAATACCTTCTTTACAATAGTTGTTGCTTGTATATTTATTATGTAGTTCTAGAATTATAGTAGATTTATTCTGGATCCTTTCAGAAACTATATGTGAGGTACAATTTGTCATACTCTTGTAAGTTTGACAAGGCTCTAGAACATTATTATGTGCATCTAGACATTCATAGAACATTCTCGATGAATGTAATGTCATGAGTCAGATATATAAAGCTGTGTTGATCACGGGTCACAGTCAGTCAGTCTTATAAAGTTAGTTGATAACAGTCAGTCTGTGGAATCAGATGAGTAGTTCAGTCAGTAAAGACAGTGGCAGTTTAGATTGTCAAGGTGACAAGTGGTGACAGTTGTACTATAACAGAAAGTCGTGTCCAGAGCGTTTGAAAATAAACCATTGGTAGCAATCTGCGAACTTTGAGTTTAACGCAAGTGAACTCACCCCACAACGTTTAGCACAGAGTTAAACGTTACAGTATTACCATGTATAAGGCTTAGCTTGTACTTTTTGTTATTCAGAGATCTCAAAACATGTTGGCGCAGATACACATATTTCAAACTTTACTGCTGTAACTCGAAAACCGTAACTGTTTTGAAAAAAGCTTCAGTTTAAATGTTGATACCTACATATAATCTCTTCTTTAATTTGACTGTGTCATTCATGTCAGTCATCATTGCTGTAACTGGAAAACCGAATCTGTTTTCAAAAAATGCTCAATTTAAACATTTCCGGATATGGTCCCCTTTCTAATTTTTAAATCTCGAATATCCGATTCTCGCAAAAATTTGCCCCTTCCACATACTTGAATCACATATTTCATAATTTAACGCGGAAACCTGTGATTATTTAAAAAATGTCCAATCCAAACGTTTCTGGATATGAAATTTTCTTTAATTCTGCCATCTGGTATTTTCAATTTTCGGGAAAATAGCCCTAACCACCCTCTTAGGGGGATGCTACCCGAGTAAGGAAATTCTAATCGTGTAAAATTTTCGGTATCCAGTTTCCAATAGAATTTTTACGTTTCCAGTTTTTCTACAAAAAAAAAAATTCAAATAGTTTCAGATCTGTCTTTCTGTGCGTCTGAGCTAAGAATATTTCAAGAAGGAATGGATACCGATTTTGTCGCTTCATTTTTCGTTTTGTAAGAAATGAAGCTCGCCAATCTGTCGCACAAAATGGTGAACTTGTTCGCATCGGCAGCGGCGTTTAGTGGTTACATGAGTCAACGATGATTTTCATATTCAATGGAGTTTGCTTGATAGATAAGTGGACTTACCAGATATTTTCATTAAATACAAGTAACAATAAAGTTTATTATTATTTAGAAGTTTTCTTTGCAGGTATTTATGGAAAAAGTACCACTATTTCATATTTTGCGGAACTTTATCTTACCTGAGTGATCAGATGAAATGGAGTATAAGGCGTTGCTTATTATTTGACAGCTACTTCATACCGGGAAGCTGCTTTCGTTGTTAAGGTATATCTCTTTTTGAAACCATGATTTTTGTGATAAACGGAGAGGCAGCAATTTTCTAAATAGTTCATATACGTATATAAATAAATTCTAAGTCAGATGCCAAGTCATTGAAATTTGATATAGTACTTGAGTAGATATACTAGGAGAGTTCTGGATCGGAAGTGACCTGTCAACCACAGAACACAAACTGAGAACAGCATATTGACAGTGACACGGAACACAGTGACAGATGTGACACGGAACACAGAGACAGTATTTTTCCAACGGGGTTTCAAATGTTAGATTCCTACATTTCATGAGCGCCATCTAGCGGAGAGGGGATAAGTTACTGCATTTAGATTCCTACAATTCATGAGCGCCATCTAGCGGAGAGGGGATAAGTTACTGCATTTAGATTCCTACAATTCATGAGCGCCATCTAGCGGAGAGGGGATAAGTTACTGCATTTAGATTCCTACTTTTCATGACCGCCATTAGGGATTATTTATTTTATTGTTGAGGAAAAAAAGTTCTCAATTGCGCGGGATCGAACCCACAACCACACACACCAACACGTTAACAGTCTAAGCGTTTTCCAAGCCTGCCATCTCGGTTACCCATGTGAATGTGAGAAAGCAATGTATATATTTTGCATTGCGGCGATAGGAGATAAGCCGCGAGCTCATAAATTGGAATGTCGATGTGTTAACACCGCTTCGACGTGAGCAAGGACGATAAGCCGTTTGGGTGTGTGCGCTCGGACAGCCCTCATCGTTTGAAGCAAACGACTCCCAAAATCGTCTTCTGCCGAAAATTTGATGGCGATTCAGTTTTTGATTCGTTTAAATCGGCCAAGATTTGATTTTCGTAAAGAATATATACGAGTTGAATTGCAAATTATGCTTATTCGATATAATGTCAACAGCATCATCACAACAAGATTCCTCAGAAGAACAATTTTGTTGCATTAAGAAATGTTTCCAAATACCAGAAAGCCAAGTTGACGGTCGAGCATGTGAACGATGTAACTCTTTCGGATACTGCATGTGTAATTGCCAATCGAGAGATAAATATAAGATGATGCGATGTCTAATGGCTTTCATTTTGTGTCTACGTATTAGAGAAGAAACACAGTAGAAGATGGCTAAATTGAAGGCATCGTTTGTACTTTTATACAATATAATTGGAAACATGTTGTACGTAGATATACCACCAAATGTAATCGAAGCAGGCATTTGTTTCAACGATCAACAATGTATAGCAATGAGAAAAATAACCGTGAACGATGGACAGATGCATGTATTCTCTACCGAAATTCCAGAGCGAGAAAACAAGTTTAAAATTCGACTCGTGTTCTACCCAAATAGAACATGGGGAGATACTGGAATATTTCATCTACCATCAGAAGAAACCACCAAAAGAAATATGTCCTACGACGATGGTGACGAAGAGGAATCCTCAACTCCGCTTGAGAGCAGCAGGAGCGAAGAGAATTCCGAAAAATCGCCAAAATTACATACCAATTCATCTATGAAATCATATATAAATTTTTCCATATATTTAATGATGCTTATTATGTATTTATTTTAAATCGAAAATAAAAATGAATTGATATGGATTTGTTCAATTTTCCCAAACCGCCAAAAACCGCCGTTGTATGATAAGTCTAATTAAAAAAATCGCTATCAGAAAAAACAAGTTGGTTTTCAGTGGAAGTGAGATTAATCAACAGGAAACAATATCCGCTTGAAATGTGGTTTGTTGCAACAAAAGAATGCATGTGCAGCTCCATGTTATCATTTTCCTATGGATTCGTAGGCGAAAGAAAAATATAAATAGCAAAGATAACCTTTAGGAGCTCATTGCTCATTCTAGTGTCACAACAGCAGAAGCAGCAGCCTTCATCAGTTAACTTGTACTTTCTCTTCCCTCAACCAACCTGCAATAGTAAGTATTACAAACATATACTTTTTTTTTTTTCTCTCTCTCTCTCTACATATACTTTTCCTCTTTACATATCAAAAATGATGCTTTTATTTATATTGTTACAGATGGCATTTTTACAAGCTCTCAATAAAGCCACAATCATCGAGCAAAAACCTTGTACCAAAATCAGCGATCTCCAAATTGAGACGAAGTATCGAATCATAGGTGCAAAGGCAGTCGGCAGCAAGTTTGGCGAAACCATCTTGCTAGAGCTGGAGGAAACTGTAGTGTTCCTTCCAAAGCGGGTTGTTGAAACCTATCTACCACACCTAGAAGAAATCGGGAGTGGAAAATACTCCCTAGTTTTCCTGGGACAGGTGCCGACTGGGAAGGCGAACCTTGCAGCATCTTTCGAAATTAAGTGAGTCTTTTTGAATATTTTTATGATGGAGAGAATTAGCGTTATTAAAAAATCTGATAATTTAGTTGTAGCTATAAGAAAATTACGAAAAATTTTATTTGATAAATTCACTAGTGTAGACGAAAGAGTTTGGTCGAATAGGTTAAAACGATATATAGGAATGTGTAATAGGGAAATGAAAAATACAGACTTACCCATCGGAATTAGGAGAAAACTACAGACAAACATTGGACATTTCAAACATTTTCAAAATTTAATTAAGAACCGTAAAGAATATAGAGGTGGTAGCATCATCGGACTTAAACGTAAACAAAGGGTTCAGTGGAGGGAAATAACATCGAGTTTTGTGAGTCGAATTCAGACGGGAATCATATTTAATCATGCTCATATTGACTTGGAACAATTCTTGGCAGATTGTTTCAATATTTTGAAACTAAAACTTGCTAAAATCCTTGAAAAACATGTAATTATTAAAGTCAACACAACTTTCTGCGGCGAATTCATAAAGATTTCGAAACATGATGATGGCGAAGTTTTAGATTTAAAATACTTTAATACAAAAAATTCAATTGTGGATGGTTCGACGGACGTGCAACGCTGGTTCATTGATAATGTTTATAGCAAAATTCAAAATGAAATGAGTGAATTTCAAGAACGTGATAGCGGTTGGGCATTGAAGAAAATAATTTCATTAGAAGTTAATATTAACAAAGTTGAAATCGGGAATGGTTCATCTTTCATTAGACTACCACAACAAATCACCAGTAAGCATGCATGTTTGAATATTCAAAATGACGATACAGCCTGTTTTTATTGGTCGGTTGTTGCAGCGTTACATCCTGCAAAAATTAACAATAACCGAACCTCATCATATCCTCACTACAAAACAGTTTTGAAAACTCAAAATCTAGATGCACCGATGTCGTTACACCATATTGCAAAATTTGAGAAAGCAAACGATATTTCTGTAAATGTTTACGCGTTAGAGTTGAATGTAGTTAAAGAAAAATCATTTTATAATGTAGTGCCAGCTAGATTAACATCCAATAAATTAGATAAACATGTAAATTTACTTTTGATTCAAAATAAATATTTTCCAAAATTGAATGATTATGATGCTCCTCCCATTGATGATGAGACTGTCGATATTAAATTTCATTATTGCCTTATTAAAGATTTATCACGATTAATATCACATCAGATTAATAGACATAATGGGAAAAAATTCATGTGCGATCGATGTCTCAATTATTTCCGACATAAAGAAAAATTAGAGGAACATCAAACGCTTTGCTCTCAATTGAATCATTGTAAAATTTCATTTCCAAAATTTACTCATGTAGAATTTAAAAATTTCGCTTACAAACAAACAACTCCTTTCGTTATTTATGCAGATTTTGAGTGCCAATTAGAGAATGTAAATGATTCAGTATCTTCTAAAACAGCTAAATATCAAAGACATACACCATACAGCGCTGGTTATTATGTCAAATGCTCATATGATGATTCTTTGTCATTTTTCAATAGCTATCGAGGTTCAGATTGCATGGACTGGTTTGCAAATGAAATATCCAACATTGCGGAGATTGTTCAATCAAAAATTAAAACAATCACTCTGATGACTGAACATGTCATATTTGCGAGAAAAAATTCATGGAAAAAGACATCATTGTACGTGATCATGATCATTTTACTGGAAAGTTCAGAGGATTTGCACACCAATCCTGCAATCTCAATTTTCGAAAATTGTTTGTGGTACCCATCATTTTTCACAATTTGTCCGGCTACGATAGTCATTTTATGATTAAACAATTGAGTAGAAAGGGATGCATGAGCATACTGCCAATTAATATGGAAAAATATATTTCATTTACTCTTTCTGATGATAAAACAAACATAAAATTCAGATTTATAGACTCTTTTCGCTTTCTCGGTACATCATTAGACAAATTAGCTTCAATAATGGATCGACAAGATTTGAAAATTATGAAACGCGAGTTCAATGAATTGAACGAAGAGACGTTCACTTTTCTCACCAAAAAAGGAGTATTTCCCTATGATTATGTTAATTGTTTGGAAAAACTTGAGGAAACTGAATTACCTGCGAAAGAACACTTTTACAATAAACTCAACGACGAAGATATATCTGATGGGCAGTATGCTCATGCTCAAAGCGTATGGGAAGTTTTCAAAATTTCTAATTTGGGGGTATACTCTGATCTCTATTTAAAGACAGACGTTTTGTTGTTGGCTGATGTGTTTGAGAATTTTCGAAAAAAATGTTTAGCAACCTACGAGTTAGATCCAGCTTGGTACTATACCATGCCTGGATACACTTGGGACGCGATGTTAAAGTTCACTCAATGTAAACTGGAATTACTGAATGATGTAGATCAAATCATGTTTATAGAAAAGGGGATTCGTGGCGGTATTTCAGTTTGTAGCGGTAGATATTCGGAAGCCAACAACAAATACATGCCGGAATATGATTTCACAAAACCATCGAATTATATAATGTATTTAGATGTTAATAATTTATATGGGTGGGCAATGTCGGAATTTCTTCCTTACGGCGGGTTTTCGTGGCTGGAAGATGTGGAAAATTTTGATGTAACAGCTATCCCAGACGATGCACCTGAGGGATATATGCTACAAGTGGATCTGGAATATCCTCACAACTTACACCGTCTGCATCAAGATTTTCCATTCGCTGCCGAACACCGCATACCACCCGGTTCAAAGTTGCCAAAATTAATGACAACTCTTTATAATAAAAAAGAATATGTTATACACTATAGAAATTTGAAGCAATGTTTGGCAAATGGTTTGAAAGTCACGAAAATACATAAAATTTTGAAATTTAAGCAGTCAGCGTGGCTGCGATCTTACATTGAGCTAAACACTACTTTGAGGACCGCAGCCAAGAACGAATTTGAGAAGAACTTATTCAAACTTATGAACAATGCGGTGTTTGGCAAAACGATGGAAAATATCCGTAAGCATAGGGTTGTTAAACTAGTAAGATCATGGGAGGGAAGATACGGAGCGAAAAATTTAATTGCAAGTCCACAATTCCGGAACCGAACAATTTTCGATGAAAACTTGGTAGCTATCGAATTACAGAAAACCGAAGTTGTATTCAACAAACCGCTGTATGTTGGAATGGCTATTTTAGATCTATCAAAATTGTGCATGTATAATTTTCATTATGATTTTATGCTACCCAAATTGGGTATTGAAAAATGTAAACTTTTATACATGGACACCGATAGTTTCATTTATGAACTGTTGTGTAGTGATGCATATGAAGAAGTTATAAAGGCTAATATCTCTAAATTTGATACATCAGATTATAATGTTGAAAACATCTATAAAATACCGTTGGTCAATAAGAAAAAGTTGGGTTTAATGAAGGATGAAGCAAATGGTAAAATAATCACTCATTTTATTGGTTTGCGTTCTAAAATGTATACATTTAAAGTTCAGGGGGGTAAAGTAGTCAAAAAATCAAAGGGAGTGAAATATAATGTTGTAAAAAATAAGATAACATTTGATGATTATTTCAATTGCTTGAAGGAATTTAATCAAAAATCGACGAGTCAGCGTTGCATCCGTTCATATGCACACAATGTTTTTAGTATAGAACAGTCAAAAATTGCTCTAAGTCCGTACGACGATAAACGATTTCTAATTCCAAACTCTTTCGATACATTACCGTGGGGTCATCATGATGTTCAATAAATTTTTCTGTTTTAGGTGAATGACATCACCAGCGCAACTAAAGGCTTTATGTATAGCATTTGCGAAAATGTTACTAGTATTTTAGGTTATATGTACAGGTACTCCATCATAGAATATTCAAAAAGATTTTTTAGCTTTAAGTATTCTTGATTTCAAAATTTATGTTAAAATGTTTCAGATTTTCTTATATTTATCTTATTTTTTATATTAATAAAAACATATATACAGACATAATTTGTTTTATTTATCACAATTTTCGAATTTCAACGAAATTGTCCTAGCAGTCTTGCAATAATTGAAAACTTTGCTTTCCAATGTTTTTTTATGAATGAGATTGTTTTTTTCAATATATTTAATAAAAAACACAATTTTACTATGTTGTTTTATTTTCTATGTTAAAATGCTGTACAATATCTGCATTATAATAAAAGAGATATTCTCTTAGAGCATTAGTATATAGACAATCGATTGAGGATGCTTCACAAAAACCATAAAGTAGGTCTAAAACACTCATATTACAATTACATAACCAATTTCTAACAATATCAAATAAATTTCGATAAAATTCATTGAAATTGATGGATTCCAACATGGCAAGTCGATCTGAAATCACATGCTGTACATCTAAAATGAGAGCAATGTCTTCTTCGTACAGGTTCATGTTGACATTGAACTTTGAAACAGACACGATGTTCATGTAGCTACCATACTGATATTGAACCATTTTCACAAAGTCTCCACATTTTGTCACTAGAGGGTCCATAGCAGCACGATCTTCGGCATTTTGATGTATTTCTTGTAAGAAGGCGATGATTGAAGCCCACTCGTAGGTTGTGAATGAAATTTCCCAAGGCGTAAACATTCGCTTCAGAATAACGCATGCACTAAAGTCTCTTGTAGGACTCAGACCACATCGCACCTCGTAGTTACTTGGTTGCGGTAGAGGAAAAGTCATCAAAAGCAATGGTTTTTCGGTTTGAGCTCTAGTTTCGACCCCATCGTCATACTCTCGTTGGGCAGCATCTTCGTATTGATCTAGAATTCGATTGACGGCTTGGAGAGTTTCTTCATCATTTCCTCGCATACTGGCGTCAGACTTTCACATCAACTAACAAACATTTTCCAAATCACACGTTATTTATATCGGAAAATCACGTGACATCATTTTTGCTTGTTTCTAGTTTTACATGTATTTAAATGGGAAAACGGGTCACATTTGCAGAAAGTGGTAAAAATGCATTGTTTCTTATGTAAAACACGCACAAATCGTTGAGTTTGGGGGGCCTTTTACGAATCAAACAATTGCGTCTTTTCCTATCCAGCTGTTGTGTTTCTTATCGAACCCAAGCCATTTCACATACAATTTATTTCCTTTCTTCCTGAGTACCTTTTCCACGAGATAGATGTTGGGATTTGAGGTTTTTTGCAATTCTTCTTCGTAGAAAGCCCCACTGACTTTTACTCCATGCATATCTTCCAACAAATATGTAACGGGGTTGGTTATCTTGACAGTGACAATTTTAAATAGTTCTGTCGTCCAATTGGGAGTGTATCCTTTTTCGAAAAGGTGTTTAGTCTTACTCAAGCGAACAATGTCGCCGACTTTTAATTTTCGCGGCCCGATAATCTTCAAGTGCGCGTACGCTTTATCGAGAATGAGCTTTTCGTTGGATTTATTAACTTGCGATGGTTTGTATCCAGTCTTGCTGTGACGTGTATCATTGTAGGCTTTTGTAATGCTAGGTAATATGTCTATCCATTTGTAGGTCCCATTCAAACTAAAGTATTTGAAAAGTTTTTCTTTCAGCGTTCTGATTACACGTTCTGCTATTGCAGCTTTCTTGATGCTGTACGTATTATAGTGGTTGATGTTATGTTTTTTCATAAGTTCTTGGAATTTACTATTAAAAAATTCCTTACCCTGGTCCGTCTGTAAATTTTTTGGGCAACGTTTCGTGTGCATCAAAATGTCTGTAAATACCTTAGTTATTTCCTCACCGGTTTTCGTTTTCAATGGACGAGTCCATACGTACTTGGAGAAACAATCAATTATGATCATAATCAGTTTAGAATTTCGATTTTGTCCAGCATACTGACGCATCTCTGCCAGATCCATTTGCCATAAATCATCCAAACCTTTGATGATTGTACGTCGTCGGGGGTATGTTTTACGAGCAGGTTTATGCAACTCGTTGACAATTTGAACCTTTTCTCTCGAAGTCATTACTGCGAATGTGCTTACTTTTTCTTGATGAGTTGCTCAAAATTTGGATGCTTAATACAAGACCTTGTATAATCAATGCTCTGAGGAAAGATGAAGCCATCAAGGTCAACGCAGTATTCGGAGGCGAGTTTGTAATCGTGAAAGGTGACCAAGTTCAAACGGAATATAAATATTTCACTACAGCCAATTCGCCCATCTTCACCCACCTGGGGTGTAAATTTGTTAATGTTCACTCCTAAATTCATTACTCGCTTCAGTGCCCATCCACTATCTCTCTCTTGAAATTCTTCTAAGTCTTTGAAAATGAATTTAGGAGTGAACATTAACAAATTTACACCCCAGGTGGGTGAAGATGGGCGAATTGGCTGTAGTGAAATATTTATATTCCGTTTGAACTTGGTCACCTTTCACGATTACAAACTCGCCTCCGAATACTGCGTTGACCTTGATGGCTTCATCTTTCCTCAGAGCATTGATTATACAAGGTCTTGTATTAAGCATCCAAATTTTGAGCAACTCATCAAGAAAAAGTAAGCACATTCGCAGTAATGACTTCGAGAGAAAAGGTTCAAATTGTCAACGAGTTGCATAAACCTGCTCGTAAAACATACCCCCGACGACGTACAATCATCAAAGGTTTGGATGATTTATGGCAAATGGATCTGGCAGAGATGCGTCAGTATGCTGGACAAAATCGAAATTCTAAACTGATTATGATCATAATTGATTGTTTCTCCAAGTACGTATGGACTCGTCCATTGAAAACGAAAACCGGTGAGGAAATAACTAAGGTATTTACAGACATTTTGATGCACACGAAACGTTGCCCAAAAAATTTACAGACGGACCAGGGTAAGGAATTTTTTAATAGTAAATTCCAAGAACTTATGAAAAAACATAACATCAACCACTATAATACGTACAGCATCAAGAAAGCTGCAATAGCAGAACGTGTAATCAGAACGCTGAAAGAAAAACTTTTCAAATACTTTAGTTTGAATGGGACCTACAAATGGATAGACATATTACCTAGCATTACAAAAGCCTACAATGATACACGTCACAGCAAGACTGGATACAAACCATCGCAAGTTAATAAATCCAACGAAAAGCTCATTCTCGATAAAGCGTACGCGCACTTGAAGATTATCGGGCCGCGAAAATTAAAAGTCGGCGACATTGTTCGCTTGAGTAAGACTAAACACCTTTTCGAAAAAGGATACACTCCCAATTGGACGACAGAACTATTTAAAATTGTCACTGTCAAGATAACCAACCCCGTTACATATTTGTTGGAAGATATGCATGGAGTAAAAGTCAGTGGGGCTTTCTACGAAGAAGAATTGCAAAAAACCTCAAATCCCAACATCTATCTCGTGGAAAAGGTACTCAGGAAGAAAGGAAATAAATTGTATGTGAAATGGCTTGGGTTCGATAAGAAACACAACAGCTGGATAGGAAAAGACGCAATTGTTTGATTCGTAAAAGGCCCCCCAAACTCAACGATTTGTGCGTGTTTTACATAAGAAACAATGCATTTTTACCACTTTCTGCAAATGTGACCCGTTTTCCCATTTAAATACATGTAAAACTAGAAACAAGCAAAAATGATGTCACGTGATTTTCCGATATAAATAACGTGTGATTTGGAAAATGTTTGTTAGTTGATGTGAAAGTCTGACGCCAGTATGCGAGGAAATGATGAAGAAACTCTCCAAGCCGTCAATCGAATTCTAGATCAATACGAAGATGCTGCCCAACGAGAGTATGACGATGGGGTCGAAACTAGAGCTCAAACCGAAAAACCATTGCTTTTGATGACTTTTCCTCTACCGCAACCAAGTAACTACGAGGTGCGATGTGGTCTGAGTCCTACAAGAGACTTTAGTGCATGCGTTATTCTGAAGCGAATGTTTACGCCTTGGGAAATTTCATTCACAACCTACGAGTGGGCTTCAATCATCGCCTTCTTACAAGAAATACATCAAAATGCCGAAGATCGTGCTGCTATGGACCCTCTAGTGACAAAATGTGGAGACTTTGTGAAAATGGTTCAATATCAGTATGGTAGCTACATGAACATCGTGTCTGTTTCAAAGTTCAATGTCAACATGAACCTGTACGAAGAAGACATTGCTCTCATTTTAGATGTACAGCATGTGATTTCAGATCGACTTGCCATGTTGGAATCCATCAATTTCAATGAATTTTATCGAAATTTATTTGATATTGTTAGAAATTGGTTATGTAATTGTAATATGAGTGTTTTAGACCTACTTTATGGTTTTTGTGAAGCATCCTCAATCGATTGTCTATATACTAATGCTCTAAGAGAATATCTCTTTTATTATAATGCAGATATTGTACAGCATTTTAACATAGAAAATAAAACAACATAGTAAAATTGTGTTTTTTATTAAATATATTGAAAAAAACAATCTCATTCATAAAAAAACATTGGAAAGCAAAGTTTTCAATTATTGCAAGACTGCTAGGACAATTTCGTTGAAATTCGAAAATTGTGATAAATAAAACAAATTATGTCTGTATATATGTTTTTATTAATATAAAAAATAAGATAAATATAAGAAAATCTGAAACATTTTAACATAAATTTTGAAATCAAGAATACTTAAAGCTAAAAAATCTTTTTGAATATTCTATGATGGAGTACCTGTACATATAACCTAAAATACTAGTAACATTTTCGCAAATGCTATACATAAAGCCTTTAGTTGCGCTGGTGATGTCATTCACCTAAAACAGAAAAATTTATTGAACATCATGATGACCCCACGGTAATGTATCGAAAGAGTTTGGAATTAGAAATCGTTTATCGTCGTACGGACTTAGAGCAATTTTTGACTGTTCTATACTAAAAACATTGTGTGCATATGAACGGATGCAACGCTGACTCGTCGATTTTTGATTAAATTCCTTCAAGCAATTGAAATAATCATCAAATGTTATCTTATTTTTTACAACATTATATTTCACTCCCTTTGATTTTTTGACTACTTTACCCCCCTGAACTTTAAATGTATACATTTTAGAACGCAAACCAATAAAATGAGTGATTATTTTACCATTTGCTTCATCCTTCATTAAACCCAACTTTTTCTTATTGACCAACGGTATTTTATAGATGTTTTCAACATTATAATCTGATGTATCAAATTTAGAGATATTAGCCTTTATAACTTCTTCATATGCATCACTACACAACAGTTCATAAATGAAACTATCGGTGTCCATGTATAAAAGTTTACATTTTTCAATACCCAATTTGGGTAGCATAAAATCATAATGAAAATTATACATGCACAATTTTGATAGATCTAAAATAGCCATTCCAACATACAGCGGTTTGTTGAATACAACTTCGGTTTTCTGTAATTCGATAGCTACCAAGTTTTCATCGAAAATTGTTCGGTTCCGGAATTGTGGACTTGCAATTAAATTTTTCGCTCCGTATCTTCCCTCCCATGATCTTACTAGTTTAACAACCCTATGCTTACGGATATTTTCCATCGTTTTGCCAAACACCGCATTGTTCATAAGTTTGAATAAGTTCTTCTCAAATTCGTTCTTGGCTGCGGTCCTCAAAGTAGTGTTTAGCTCAATGTAAGATCGCAGCCACGCTGACTGCTTAAATTTCAAAATTTTATGTATTTTCGTGACTTTCAAACCATTTGCCAAACATTGCTTCAAATTTCTATAGTGTATAACATATTCTTTTTTATTATAAAGAGTTGTCATTAATTTTGGCAACTTTGAACCGGGTGGTATGCGGTGTTCGGCAGCGAATGGAAAATCTTGATGCAGACGGTGTAAGTTGTGAGGATATTCCAGATCCACTTGTAGCATATATCCCTCAGGTGCATCGTCTGGGATAGCTGTTACATCAAAATTTTCCACATCTTCCAGCCACGAAAACCCGCCGTAAGGAAGAAATTCCGACATTGCCCACCCATATAAATTATTAACATCTAAATACATTATATAATTCGATGGTTTTGTGAAATCATATTCCGGCATGTATTTGTTGTTGGCTTCCGAATATCTACCGCTACAAACTGAAATACCGCCACGAATCCCCTTTTCTATAAACATGATTTGATCTACATCATTCAGTAATTCCAGTTTACATTGAGTGAACTTTAACATCGCGTCCCAAGTGTATCCAGGCATGGTATAGTACCAAGCTGGATCTAACTCGTAGGTTGCTAAACATTTTTTTCGAAAATTCTCAAACACATCAGCCAACAACAAAACGTCTGTCTTTAAATAGAGATCAGAGTATACCCCCAAATTAGAAATTTTGAAAACTTCCCATACGCTTTGAGCATGAGCATACTGCCCATCAGATATATCTTCGTCGTTGAGTTTATTGTAAAAGTGTTCTTTCGCAGGTAATTCAGTTTCCTCAAGTTTTTCCAAACAATTAACATAATCATAGGGAAATACTCCTTTTTTGGTGAGAAAAGTGAACGTCTCTTCGTTCAATTCATTGAACTCGCGTTTCATAATTTTCAAATCTTGTCGATCCATTATTGAAGCTAATTTGTCTAATGATGTACCGAGAAAGCGAAAAGAGTCTATAAATCTGAATTTTATGTTTGTTTTATCATCAGAAAGAGTAAATGAAATATATTTTTCCATATTAATTGGCAGTATGCTCATGCATCCCTTTCTACTCAATTGTTTAATCATAAAATGACTATCGTAGCCGGACAAATTGTGAAAAATGATGGGTACCACAAACAATTTTCGAAAATTGAGATTGTAGGATTGGTGTGCAAATCCTCTGAACTTTCCAGTAAAATGATCATGATCACGTACAATGATGTCTTTTTCCATGAATTTTTTCTCGCAAATATGACATGTTCAGTCATCAGAGTGATTGTTTTAATTTTTGATTGAACAATCTCCGCAATGTTGGATATTTCATTTGCAAACCAGTCCATGCAATCTGAACCTCGATAGCTATTGAAAAATGACAAAGAATCATCATATGAGCATTTGACATAATAACCAGCGCTGTATGGTGTATGTCTTTGATATTTAGCTGTTTTAGAAGATACTGAATCATTTACATTCTCTAATTGGCACTCAAAATCTGCATAAATAACGAAAGGAGTTGTTTGTTGGTAAGCGAAATTTTTAAATTCTACATGAGTAAATTTTGGAAATGAAATTTTACAATGATTCAATTGAGAGCAAAGCGTTTGATGTTCCTCTAATTTTTCTTTATGTCGGAAATAATTGAGACATCGATCGCACATGAATTTTTTCCCATTATGTCTATTAATCTGATGTGATATTAATCGTGATAAATCTTTAATAAGGCAATAATGAAATTTAATATCGACAGTCTCATCATCAATGGGAGGAGCATCATAATCATTCAATTTTGGAAAATATTTATTTTGAATCAAAAGTAAATTTACATGTTTATCTAATTTATTGGATGTTAATCTAGCTGGCACTACATTATAAAATGATTTTTCTTTAACTACATTCAACTCTAACGCGTAAACATTTACAGAAATATCGTTTGCTTTCTCAAATTTTGCAATATGGTGTAACGACATCGGTGCATCTAGATTTTGAGTTTTCAAAACTGTTTTGTAGTGAGGATATGATGAGGTTCGGTTATTGTTAATTTTTGCAGGATGTAACGCTGCAACAACCGACCAATAAAAACAGGCTGTATCGTCATTTTGAATATTCAAACATGCATGCTTACTGGTGATTTGTTGTGGTAGTCTAATGAAAGATGAACCATTCCCGATTTCAACTTTGTTAATATTAACTTCTAATGAAATTATTTTCTTCAATGCCCAACCGCTATCACGTTCTTGAAATTCACTCATTTCATTTTGAATTTTGCTATAAACATTATCAATGAACCAGCGTTGCACGTCCGTCGAACCATCCACAATTGAATTTTTTGTATTAAAGTATTTTAAATCTAAAACTTCGCCATCATCATGTTTCGAAATCTTTATGAATTCGCCGCAGAAAGTTGTGTTGACTTTAATAATTACATGTTTTTCAAGGATTTTAGCAAGTTTTAGTTTCAAAATATTGAAACAATCTGCCAAGAATTGTTCCAAGTCAATATGAGCATGATTAAATATGATTCCCGTCTGAATTCGACTCACAAAACTCGATGTTATTTCCCTCCACTGAACCCTTTGTTTACGTTTAAGTCCGATGATGCTACCACCTCTATATTCTTTACGGTTCTTAATTAAATTTTGAAAATGTTTGAAATGTCCAATGTTTGTCTGTAGTTTTCTCCTAATTCCGATGGGTAAGTCTGTATTTTTCATTTCCCTATTACACATTCCTATATATCGTTTTAACCTATTCGACCAAACTCTTTCGTCTACACTAGTGAATTTATCAAATAAAATTTTTCGTAATTTTCTTATAGCTACAACTAAATTATCAGATTTTTTAATAACGCTAATTCTCTCCATCATAAAAATATTCAAAAAGACTCACTTAATTTCGAAAGATGCTGCAAGGTTCGCCTTCCCAGTCGGCACCTGTCCCAGGAAAACTAGGGAGTATTTTCCACTCCCGATTTCTTCTAGGTGTGGTAGATAGGTTTCAACAACCCGCTTTGGAAGGAACACTACAGTTTCCTCCAGCTCTAGCAAGATGGTTTCGCCAAACTTGCTGCCGACTGCCTTTGCACCTATGATTCGATACTTCGTCTCAATTTGGAGATCGCTGATTTTGGTACAAGGTTTTTGCTCGATGATTGTGGCTTTATTGAGAGCTTGTAAAAATGCCATCTGTAACAATATAAATAAAAGCATCATTTTTGATATGTAAAGAGGAAAAGTATATGTAGAGAGAGAGAGAGAAAAAAAAAAAAAGTATATGTTTGTAATACTTACTATTGCAGGTTGGTTGAGGGAAGAGAAAGTACAAGTTAACTGATGAAGGCTGCTGCTTCTGCTGTTGTGACACTAGAATGAGCAATGAGCTCCTAAAGGTTATCTTTGCTATTTATATTTTTCTTTCGCCTACGAATCCATAGGAAAATGATAACATGGAGCTGCACATGCATTCTTTTGTTGCAACAAACCACATTTCAAGCGGATATTGTTTCCTGTTGATTAATCTCACTTCCACTGAAAACCAACTTGTTTTTTCTGATAGCGATTTTTTTAATTAGACTTATCATACAACGGCGGTTTTTTGCGGTTTGGGAAAATTGAACAAATCCATATCAATTCATTTTTATTTTCGATTTAAAATAAATACATAATAAGCATCATTAAATATATGGAAAAATTTATATATGATTTCATAGATGAATTGGTATGTAATTTTGGCGATTTTTCGGAATTCTCTTCGCTCCTGCTGCTCTCAAGCGGAGTTGAGGATTCCTCTTCGTCACCATCGTCGTAGGACATATTTCTTTTGGTGGTTTCTTCTGATGGTAGATGAAATATTCCAGTATCTCCCCATGTTCTATTTGGGTAGAACACGAGTCGAATTTTAAACTTGTTTTCTCGCTCTGGAATTTCGGTAGAGAATACATGCATCTGTCCATCGTTCACGGTTATTTTTCTCATTGCTATACATTGTTGATCGTTGAAACAAATGCCTGCTTCGATTACATTTGGTGGTATATCTACGTACAACATGTTTCCAATTATATTGTATAAAAGTACAAACGATGCCTTCAATTTAGCCATCTTCTACTGTGTTTCTTCTCTAATACGTAGACACAAAATGAAAGCCATTAGACATCGCATCATCTTATATTTATCTCTCGATTGGCAATTACACATGCAGTATCCGAAAGAGTTACATCGTTCACATGCTCGACCGTCAACTTGGCTTTCTGGTATTTGGAAACATTTCTTAATGCAACAAAATTGTTCTTCTGAGGAATCTTGTTGTGATGATGCTGTTGACATTATATCGAATAAGCATAATTTGCAATTCAACTCGTATATATTCTTTACGAAAATCAAATCTTGGCCGATTTAAACGAATCAAAAACTGAATCGCCATCAAATTTTCGGCAGAAGAAGATTTTGGGAGTCGTTTGCTTCAAACGATGAGGGCTGTCCGAGCGCACACACCCAAACGGCTTATCGTCCTTGCTCACGTCGAAGCGGTGTTAACACATCGACATTCCAATTTATGAGCTCGCGGCTTATCTCCTATCGCCGCAATGCAAAATATATACATTGCTTTCTCACATTCACATGGGTAACCGAGATGGCAGGCTTGGAAAACGCTTAGACTGTTAACGTGTTGGTGTGTGTGGTTGTGGGTTCGATCCCGCGCAATTGAGAACTTTTTTTCCTCAACAATAAAATAAATAATCCCTAATGGCGGTCATGAAAAGTAGGAATCTAAATGCAGTAACTTATCCCCTCTCCGCTAGATGGCGCTCATGAATTGTAGGAATCTAAATGCAGTAACTTATCCCCTCTCCGCTAGATGGCGCTCATGAATTGTAGGAATCTAAATGCAGTAACTTATCCCCTCTCCGCTAGATGGCGCTCATGAAATGTAGGAATCTAACATTTGAAACCCCGTTGGAAAAATACTGTCTCTGTGTTCCGTGTCACATCTGTCACTGTGTTCCGTGTCACTGTCAATATGCTGTTCTCAGTTTGTGTTCTGTGGTTGACAGGTCACTTCCGATCCAGAACTCTCCTAGTATATCTACTTACTTGATGATTTAATTTAATTTGAATACTGCTGTTATCTTTATACTACAATCATTCACTTGAGAACTACATATTAGTTATATCTTGTTTTTTCACTTGAGAAGTCACATAATTTCTGTATCCCGGTCAAAATATTTCTAAACTAGAGCCAGATACAGTTTACAGAGTACTTGCTTAACAGACATCAAAAGTACCTACCAAATTATTGATGGGTTGCTATATAAAAGACTGTTTCTCAAAAACAGGAGCCTCGATATTCTTTCCATAATATCAAGTTTTAATAAATGTAGATATCTCATCGGTAAGCTTTAATTCTATTTCACACAAATCCATACAGCTTTACTAGCAAATAGATTGAGAAATTCGACTGTAGGCATTTTTATCAGGGACATTTTATAACGTCCCTGGATGTTGTGCTATATATAAGTACACAATTTCCTGTTCTCCTATTTCCATGCATCTGAATAATTTCTACTTTCATAGGGGTGTGAGCGACTTTACATATCAACTGTTTGAAATTTCCCATTTCCCAACTTAACTTGTACCACATTCAAGAATCGCTTTCATTTGAAATGTTCGGAAAATGTTGGTGTTGGGATTTGAAAATTTATTTGTATTTATCGATTGTTCAAGAAGTTTGTGGCAAATATATAACAGACTTTGGGTAGATTGTCGAGTTTAGTCTGACAGCTGATAAAAGATACACTTCAACGAAGCTTTAAAATGAATAGAGATAGCTAGGAATGTGTGTTGTATAAAAAAGATCCATGGCTCTCTATAATATATTACAATAGATAAAAGGTCAGCCAAAATATCATGGCTTATGAATTTTCTTGAATGTATCAGATTATGTATTCGTCCATCTAAGTTTCCTTAGAAATTTCAACCAAAAATAGCAATGAGTATCTATTGTTTCCTAAAAATAAAACAATTTAAATTTTCTTTGACAAAATTGGGATAGTTTAATAAATTGCTGTAGATCTTGCAACGAAAAATAGAAAAATATGTGGTCTGTTTGAGATCGCGCGTAATAAGCGAATAAGCTATTGTATCTAGGTTGTAGATTGCATTTTTGACCGACGAACCCCGAATGGAGGAGGTATACAATTCGACTGTCAACTTTTTTTTTTTGGTTAGTTCGAGCGTTTCATATAGTAATCGTACACTGATTTTGATGTTTTTTGTCTCATTTAAAAGAGGAGGCTTGAGAATTGATCCCATATTCATAAAAACTCAAATCCGAAGTCTCCTTCCCTCCGAAAACCGCCCCCGAAGAGGGTTTAGGGGGCAAATTTTCTCGAAAATTGAAAATTTGAGTTGGTATAATTAAAGATAGGACAATATCCGGATTTGTTTAAACAATTTTTCAAAAGGGTTACAGTTCTAGAGTAAGAGGCATGTTAAATTCTCAAAAATGTGTGTTTTTGCTATGTGGTGAAGGCGATTTCTTTAGAAAATTTAAAATTTGTGGGCACTACATGAAAGACAATAAAATTTGTGACAACATTTATAACGAGCATTTTTTTTCTTAGAGTTACGGTTTTCGAGATAGAGCGGTGGAAAAATGGTTAAATCTAAAATACTTATACGTATTTGCGCAGCGATGAAATCTCTACATAAAGAACAAGCAAAGAATATACGTGGGTCACAGGATATTAGTGGTATTAGCGAACGTTCAACGATTTTCGTAACTAATGTTACACTGAAAAGTGTGAAATAAATATTTTTACTAAAAAATGGACCGACGTTATTAGATGGTGCACTGAAAAATACGAAATAATATTAATTCTATTGGTGCTGGTACTTGTGAAGTTGGTGCCAAAAGTTATCAATATAACTACAACTGCATAACTTGATAAACTAATAATCTTACGATTATTAGTTTATCAGAAACTTCATCTCGAAAAGCGACTAAGGATTCTTGAATATAATTTCTGGAAAGTTTTGAGAATTTCTTTAGAGGTCCCTAATTTGTAGATATCATTTTCAGTTCCATCACTTTTCCAAATAGATTCTTAGAATCCAGAGTTCCTCGATCTACCTTTGAAACTGCTAAATTAAATATCTCAGTCGTCTTTTCGTCTGCTCTTTTTGTCAAGAGTAAGATTTCTGTTAAAATGCACTTTACCTACCATTACATGCCTCACATGTCATTCTAGATTTTTCTGTAATTTTGTCACAGCATACGCAATAATACACAATAGTATCACTGACAGCCTCATTCGCATTTTCTTCAGAATTACCCAGTTGTAAGCGCTGTCATTTGTCATTTGTCCATGAAGAATGCATCATCACATAAAGTTCTTCTGCTGTTCGAGGCTCTTTAATTACAAAGTCTGGCAGGTTTGTTGATTTTAATCCAAGTTTTGGGTCAGCTCCAAATAATGCACGGTACGGAATCCTTCCAATAATGCGATGTCCTGGCGAATTTTTCTGCTACTGTACAAACCAGCAGCCTAGGGACCAGTTTGTGTAGGAGTTATCGAACATACAGGAACAAAGTATGTTGTCAACATCTTGGTTATTGCTTTCAACTCTACCCTGGCTTTGAACAATTTTGCTGTCAGGCCAGTAGCTGACAATTTTTTCTATTACCGAAGCAGTGAATTCCCGGCCGCTGTCATATTGTAATATCTGCAGTGCTTCAAACTCCAGAAATATTTTCACCAACTCTATAGCCACTTCCGGGGTATGTTTGCTTTGTAAAGGGCGTATATGCAAAAAAATGTGGCATGATCCTGACAGTTGAAAAGCTATTTATATTTCTTATCAGGGGCAGATGGAAATCTATGCAATCTATTTGCCAGCGATCATTAAAATCTTTAGAAAAAGTTGCTATTTTTTAAGTTGTCAGTCCCTGCATACTGAAATGAAAATTTCGATCGCTCTTCTGAGAATATTATATTTATTTCTTAAGGCAAGATCCATGTCCTGTATTTCGGTGACATTCTAACAACACATAAAGGTATTTTTTAAATTGATATTAATAAATTGATTGATATACAACGAAACAAATTCCACGTTTTAGTTTATCACGTTTTATTTTAGGTAGGCAATACTGCGCGTTTAAAACTAGATCGTTGTTGGCAACGTGCAAAATGCCTGAAAATAATCATGACGAGATATACATACTTCTGCTCACATTTTGCCGGAATTTTAAAATTTGCTTGAATTAGTATATATACTTTTTCGGCTTTTTATGAAATCCCTAGACCTTTTGTGAAAAGCTTATTTTGCATTACGACTACAACATTTACATGATGTTGAAGCTTCTCTTCCTGCATTAGAGTAAATCTACCAGCTCCTTCCTAGATCGCAACCGTCTTATTTCTCTGTGGAATAATTTATTGGATTCATATATGAGTAGTTTGTTATGTAACTTCATTAATGATTTTCTTCTGCATTATATCACCGATAAAGGTGTTAGTCCTCATTAATCTGAGGATAAGCTGTACTATACAAGAAATAATTAGCATCTGCTAATGAAAATTGATAATGCATATCTTTTTTATACATAATTTTTGGATAGCTTTAAAATCCCTCGTTAATTCATAAATTATTATCAGCTCCTCTACCTGTGGACTATTTTAATTAATCATACTCCCTTAGTTTCTCAGCCCCGATCCTCTTGTAGCTATCGCTATAATGAACGTAATTCATCTTTTCTGGACGTGGTGCAAGAAAGGAGGCTGTACAAGGAGCCTCTCGGTAACAATATCCTGCCACTACATTATACCTAATCCTCGGATACTTTGACTAATCTCTCTCATAGTATATACGTCATCCATGCTCTCAGAGTTTCGAGAACAACTGGTAGAAGCACTAATTTATTTTGTGTGAAAGTATGCTTTGTTGCAAGCAGCCAATTGTCCCCACTAATAGGCAATCAAAGGTATCTTTTCTTTGTCGTGATATAGCGATAATCCATTTGGAAGTTTTGCTTGCTTGAATATGTATTTTTTTTCAACGACCCAGAGAAAGGATAAAAGCTTTAATTTTGATAGACACAGGAGATTATTACTAAAATGTGTTTCAATTGAGATGATCCAAAAAGTCAAAAATGTTGCGTTTGTCACAACGAAGTGACGTTTAATTGGAGAATGGAATTAAACTAACTGATAAGCTGGTTAAGTTTCATAATGCGGTGTTAAGATTATTTATCATTCGCTATTGACTGTGAGAAGCCTAATTAGAAGTGTTCGCTGCCAATATCTCCTATTGATCAACATAGGGAGCGTTTATTTAGTATTGATTATTCATCATTTACTTCCTTAAAAAGAGAAGCTACAAGTGTTCTAGCGGCAAAAACCTCCATTCGGAAAGCTACCCACTGAAGGGATTCTAATTTTACATGGGCTGGGGTTTCGAAATTTACTTCAAGGCCTCTTCAAAAACAAATATCCTTCAAACATAGCAGCGGCCCTATAATCTTCTTAACTCTTTCAGTCGCTTGCTAGCATCTGAGTATGGACTATTAAACCTGATAAGTTCTCCGAATGGATTGTAGGGTATGTACTATTGAGGTAGTACCTTTCTTCAAGGGCGGTCGCATTTCACGACATAAGTCTGGAAATGGCCGGCGATGACTGGTCCTCATAGGACACCCAATTCTCGCTTATGGCTCCACGCGCCACACCCCGGTAACTGCATCGACCTGCATGCTAAACCTAGCGAGGATAGCCAGATATGGCGGATATCGACCATGCGGGGTTGCTAGTCCCCTAATGGATGCCTCCTCAGGTGGCAGAAGAGGAGTTCCTCTCAGATATGGGTGGTACCGAGGCTTTCAAATACTCTGATCTAGAATGGGCGGCTGAAGACAAACTCACCAACACGCCTGACAAGCGTGGTATTTAAATGTCAAATAAACCCCCTACATTAAATTTGTCGATTCTTAAACTAAACGGAAAAGGGCCCCCAGGTGGGTAGGACAAGATATCCAGAGTCTCACACCGGATCTCCGGTATGCCTGGAGGATTCTGGGGGAGGAAAGAAATCGACGAAACAATCAAATTGTACTAAACTAAATATAGCGACATACCATATCAGATCCATGGTAAAGGATGAAAAACTAGAAGAATTAGAAGAAGAATTGAAGCACATCAATTGGGATATCATAAGATTATCTGAGATAAAGAGTAAAGGTGAACAAGGATTAGACCTAAACTCAGGCCATAGACTTTATTTTAAATGAAAGAATCAGAAGTCATATGGAGGAATAGGCTTTCTAGTAAAAATAATTCGAAAAAGCAAATAAGAATACTTAAAAGTATCTAACATAGAGTAGGCTATATAATATAGGACATCGACAAGAAAACCTATTTGAAACTCATACAAATATATGCTCCGCCGAAGACGAAGAAGTTGAAACCCTGTATGAAGACATAACAACAGCAATTAAAGAAAACAAAGTGGAACATACTATCATTATGAGAAACTTCAATGCGAAAATTGAGAAAAGAGAGGACCAAACTGAAAAGAAAGTGGGGAACCATGGTTGTGGTCAGAGAAACAGCAGTGGTGAAAGACTAGTATAATACTTTGAGCAACAGAACCTACATGCTTTAAACAAATATTTCCATAAAAAAGACAATAGGAAATGGACATGGATATCACCTGATGGGAAAAGCAGAAACGAAATAGACTACTTTCTCTGTGGCAACCGGCAAATTTTTGAAAACTTTGCAGTTCTAAATAAATTTACAACAGGAAGCGATCATATTGAGAGCCCGCACACGGTTACACAATAACAGAATGGAAAGAAAAAAACAGTTTAGAAGACCAACTAATTAGGACAAAGGGCAGAGGAGTATGAGGAGACTCTCAGATTCACAATCAATATACGTGATGAACAAAAAGACGAAACTGATATTATCCTATACAAAATATACATACATGTTATCCCTACTGTGAAGCCATATAGGTATATTATTTAGAAAGTCAGATCAAGACGCATGCAGTGGGCTGGAAATGTAAGATGACAGATGGATGAGAAAATAAGTGCCCATAAATGGAGAGAGTTTTTGAAGATTGGCCCCACCGACCAACTCTGAAATACTGGTCTACCAGGGAACATATTTGTCGGTATCCACACACAAATTTTCCCAGTCTTTCATTTAAATTTGATATCAGGACTTTTGGAGCTGTTTATATAATAAAAAAGCTACTGTACTAGCGTCGTGTACGTTACTATCAAATGTGGTAGTTTTGACATCAAACTAAACTAGTACCAAACTAGATTTTAATATGAAACGGCTGACAGTATTTTCTTTACAAACTGAAACGTCTGACCAGTTATTTTTAATCTGTTTACAATATGTCCTTATTCATGGTGTGCCAGGGATCAGACCTTCAACGACCTTGTTTACCCTACTGGGTATTTTACTAACACGATCTGTAGGAGATCACAAACAAGCACACACACTGGAGTAGCGGATTCGATCTGAAGCGTATCAGACCCTTCAAAAAAACCTTCTGTTTATGGGAAATATATTCTAATATTAGCATGGAACGAATCTCCAGTCATTAAAAGGAGGGATTACTTGAAATAGAAAATGAAGGTAAATTCATGGTGACTAAGATATAAATCTAGGCAAATTGTGAGGTCGGGTAAAATTCACTAGGTGTTGTAGAACAACAGGATAAGTTAGTAAATTGCGCCACTCCTCCACAAGCACCAACGTGATTTCGAAAGAGCTAAGGGCTTTCAAGGCCACCTGACTATCTTGCACTTACCTACATAATCTTATCTTACCTACCTTTGTCTTTAATACTTTGGAGAATAATAATTTCCTAAATCTTAGAATATTCTTCAATATAATGCTTCAATTTCTTTAAAAATATACGAGAAAAATTATAAAATGTATAAGCAATAATATCAGTTGTTTGCCATAATTCTCAAACATAAAATATTCAATAATTTCTCATACAGACATATGTCTATAAATTATTATTTTCAAAATAACTGATATAATTACATAGAAGAGTAGATTACTACTAAACCATTACTAATATCTTTTATTGATAGACCAATCTGGGAAATAAATCTGGTCATTAGTCACATTCATTTCGCCATAAAATAAATACAAATACTAATGTACATTTACTGGGTTATCTAGACACATCTCGAATTGAATGTAAAATATTTATACAAATAATAAAATCACATACCAGCCAGAACAATAAAAGTAAATATAACAAAGTTTTGAATGTATCAATATTTAAATGGAGAAAATTAATAATTGATATTACCAAGAATTGTAACAAATTTCCTATTAGTGATTGAAGAGATTCGTACAAGTAGGTACTATACATTTTGATGTTGTCAAAAAGCCTTTGGGTCAATAATTATAGAAATACGAGATCATAATTTGGTTGCTGCTTTTATCTTTAAGAATTAAAAATAAATTATAATATATTGTAAACTGGAGACTTACCCGAATAAAGACACCCCCACACACACAAATATCTGGAAGAACACTCTGGAGCCCCGGAAGCACCTCGATTACTCTCGAAGGAATATATTGGGAAATACATCCAGAACAATATATTAGAACAAACGAGAAGTTTCGAGATAGGAGGTTAAGTGGATATAAGTAGAAATAAATCGAACCCAGAATATAAATTCCCGTTACAATATTTTAATAAAAAACCGTGAAAATTGAGATTGCAGTGTGGTGTGGCGGTGGTGGCCTTATGGACCCTATTGTTGTCATAGCGCTGTTATGCCTGGTTCGACTAACCATCAAGTCCTGTCTCTGGTGAATTTCGTCGGGTTAATTTTATCTCAACATTTTTATGTTCAGTAATTTATAATAATAGATAGATAAACTTAAAATTACAGAAAAAAATATAGTTAAATTTGAAGAACGGAATTACTGTGGGCCACATTACACTTATTAAATAGTTTTTATTACTTTCGGTTCTTGTATCAATGGACTCCGCAGCGATTTCTCAGGCCCCATACGGTCTAGAGACTTGAAATTTCGAATTCGTACTTAGATCGCAGATATCTCGCCGCCTGTTTAGCTCCAAGTGTGATCCAATATTGGTAATTAAAATTATCTCATTCAATCTCATTCGACCAAGATCATTATAATGTCGACATGGAACGACAATGGGATCCGTCACTGGAATTACGCACGAGCATGGAGCGTATATATACGTCTCGTTCTCTGGTATATAGGTACTTTCTGGAAGATCGTCTATGGTTATGTCGCAATTGTCAGACGTCAGACGTTGTTAATTTAAAGTTTAATTTTGTGTTGTGGTAGACAAACAGTAATTTGTTATGGAATTGCTGTTGCTGGCAAACACATATACATAAGTATAGTTAAAATCGAGAAAAGGATAGCAATAGTAGGTACTCATCGGTTCGGTTTAAATCTTAAATGCCCAATAAAAACTATTTTTAATTTTTTTCAAAAATTTCACTTGTTCGAAATGCATTACTTTTATGTACCTACATAATAATAATAATAATAGTTTATTTGTTAATTACTATGGCAGCGATAATAAGTGACAGTTTTTATATCAAACCTAGTACTGAGCTAAGATTTGCTTAGGAAAAAATTTTACTTGTCTTTTGTTTGATTTTAATAGTATAGCTAAAAAATTACATAGTTGTGTCTATAAATTCAATAAAAGAGCTATAACTAACAAAAACTTTAAAATTGTTAAGCGTAATTTTCAATTTTTTCATAGAGGCTTTAACATTTTTAGATAAATTTTTGCCCTATCCACATTTGTACGAACTTTATGAGGTATAATAGATAATTGATTTTGCAGACTGATCCGGAATTACTTCTCAGTATAGTCTTCTTTCAAATACATTCCGAATCATGAAATTCAGTAGGTATTATACAAAACCAGGTAAGATCCCTAAGAAAAAAAAACCTTCATTTGAATTTTACACCTCCAATTCTTATTATGTCAATGTAAAAGGCTACTCTACCAAAAAAACGTATAATCTAAAGGGGTGCACAAAAAAATCGAAGATGCACCGAAAAAGAAGGATGATATTGGTATATGAAATAGAGGGGAGTAAGGGAGTCCTAATGAATACATTTAAAGTAATCTAAATAGTTATTATTATTTATCACTAACCTTCGATCATTTTGTAAAAATTACCATTGTTGTTATCTCCATATCTTTATACCAAGTAATATAAAATTGCCCAGGATTAGAATTACACAAGAGTCCTCATTACGAATTTACACGAAAGCGCCATTTGTCAGGTGAAGGATAGGCAAAAAGTATGCACGAAACTCTCGTTGGGGGCTAACTAGGTTTCATTAAAACCAGAAAAAAAGTTATGGCTGTTGTGGCTGTATATTTGTTTTATTTCGTTATATATCCTCTGTTGCATGCAATATGAGCGCTAATTATCGCTGCGAATCTGGATTCGACGTGATTTCAGCAGACATTTACAACACAACGTCACGGGTACTCTAACTCTGAGCGGATACATCCGATGCATCAATATAGAAACTTTTTGTTGATTTTTGTTTGGTGAACATTTTGAACAAAATTTAATTGGTCAGAATAGAAAACTTCTTCTCATTGCTTTGGTGGACATACGATCCTATTGGACACATACATAGTTGATGCTAGAATTTCTTAAGAATTTTAAGGGAATAACAAATCATGGATATAGAATCACTTTATGTAACCAATCTCATATATAAAATATATCCATTAACAGAATTAATATAAATGTAGAAGATAAAATTATAGTACAAGGTGAAGGAGTCGTCATATGAGGAACATAAAGATTATTAGAAAGATATCATAAATCCTAACTACAGAACCCTCTTAATGTGAGCACTACTCGCAACTGGTGGATTTTAAAGTTATCTATCTTTTTCATTTTCCGCCTACGGCATCTGAGATCGTAAATAGCCGATGTGACTTATATAGCTGAAAATCATTGATGAACTGAAAGTGAAGGCATACAAAAATAGACATGGAAAGGTTACCTACATAAAAATGAATGGAATAGATATAACGCGTCTATGAACCATATATTAAGTAATCAACTTTGTTACAGCTACAAAGTATCTATAAATAAAGAATGACGTAAATTTGTATCACATCAAAACTGTGCTCGTCCCTTGTGACCTACCTACTTTACCTACATGCATCAATCATGCTGAACAAGCTTGTGACACACATACATCATAATGGCCTTACATGTACCACGTCCCGTTCTTATCGCGCAAATTGGTAAACTTTTGCTAATATATGAGTCTATTCCTGGGCATTATGTCCAGTGCAAAGTGCTGGTATTACCAACTCATTAATATCCACTTCATGTGACCGGAGGACCATCAGATGCAAATTTTCATCAAAATGTTAAAGAAACTCCATCTGAGTTCCCAATAATAGGAAATGTATCAAATAATGAGCTGGTTTAAGAAAATCCATGTGATTCAATTGTCAAGAGTAGTTTTTCCACTCATATTTATTACGACTTCTGAACGATCATATTATTCTATAAATGTTTGAGATTTCATAAGCACAAACAATTGCCTCCATAGGTGTACACAGCATTTGCGTGGGGGTGGGGCAATAGTCAAAAATCTCGAAAAAATTCAAATGAGCCATTTCTTAAAAAAACTTTAGTTCCTTATTTGAAAAATAACCTGCGACAATTCTGGTTAAAATATCGTTCTCAAATCTATTTTATGATTCCAGGAAACACAAGAATATTTTGACAGTTCCTATTCTGCAGGGCTGAGAAAATGGAATATAAAGCACTTGTTTAATAGTAGGATAGAATAGATCTGTTTCTGTAACTAGTACAGCTCCATTTCCATTTCAAGTTCGCACTGTGCCAAATTTTTTGTTTCCACATATAGGTACGACAATTCAGCTTTACTATATAAACCACTTAAATTGTAATAATAAGAAGAAAGTTCTGTTTTTTTTAAATAGAATCTTGATAAATTTGCAACATTACATGTGGGAGAGATTTTCAATCCGTGGCATTCTATAAATCTGTAAATCGTGACTGACTCTGCTCCAGCTATCAAACATTTGCTTCGAAAATCGGAACTTTGACGTTTTTTTAATGTGTCGATTATTCTTTTTATATTGTTTGCACAATGAAGCAAGTCCATACCTACTTTTCGATTGTGGAGCATTTTGCTTTGAAAACATGTTACAACTTTTATTGTGAAACATAACAAACCTTATTATATGGTGCACTGAAAAATACAAAATAATATTATTTCGATTTTGAAGCTGTGCTGTTAGTAGGTAAATATAATATTTTGTGTATCAACTTCAAAAGTACAAGCACCAATAGAATCAATATTATTTTGTATTGACTAAAGTCACTGTATCTCTCAAAGTACCGCAATTAAGCTGCCATATTGAGGGCAAAAGGTGACGAGAAATTTGACCGCAAATAGTTAAAATTTACAAGCTGACCTTTACGTAATGGATTTTATTTCCAAACTTATGAACTGCATTTATAATAAGGGTTATTTATCGACATTAACTTTTAACCAAATTTGTATAATTGCTCTTGAGGCCGAATTGCATTGAATCAAGGCAAAATTGTTTAACAACCACTGATGAAGCCCGGATGGTCACTGTCGTTCAAACTTCGTAACTTTGAATCACCGGACTAAAACAAGTAGAACTGGTGTAAAGTGAAAGGAAATATGGATATTTTTGAAATATTAATTAATATTTTCAGGCATAGCGACACTCCTACTGTCTAAACCCATTACCCCGAATCGCTTTACACTATTTTCTAGTCATAAAGCAAAATACATTCTACATGTAATAAATAATGCTGTTGTTTTTATTATATTATGGCAGCTATGAATTTCAAGCAGCCCTCGGTTTGACTGCAGCCCCCCCCCTAATGCACAGTCATATCAAAAGCTCATAAGCATCCTCAAATTATCAGAACATCACAATAACTACACCATAACTATACAAATCACTGCGTGGTGACGTTTGTCTAATGTCGAAAATCCGCCATTAAGGGGGCAAAATATTATCCTCTATCTCTAGCACATGGTGCTTACCAATTGCGGTACTTTGAGAGATGACCAATGCATCATCCAATAAAGTCGGCTCTATTTAAAAAGAAAAATTCGCATTTTCGAGTGGTTCATTGGTGACTAAAATCTCTGGACGTTTACCTATATTCAGTGATTTCAAAAGATATTGGCAGCAATCTTGAACTTTCCTAATACTGTAATTTGGAAAATGTTGAATTAGATGAAAAACACCGATTAAGTTTCTTAATTATTAGACGATTTTTTTTAACTTATTGTCCTGTGTACGCGCTTCATGATTGTAATTGTATGTATTAATAAGAAATAGAAGAGCCAATTATCTGAAGGGCTCAAGTGGACTATCTTCTCTTCTAAGATTGGGAAATAGATTTTAACGGATAATAGAGAATGAGGTGTTGATTTAAGTAAAAAGTTGATTTCGATAACATATTATTACGATTCATCATCAATTACTTTACTCGTATTCTAGCGTTCAATCCTCTGAAGCTTTGTGCAGATCAATAATGTGAATTGGAGAAGGTAGGGATAGTGGTTTCGCCGGATACCGGATAATGAATATTCGTTGAACTGTGAGGACGGATGGCCGAATATCCCGCGGATGGATTTGAGAGTAACTTTTTGTATTATTAGTCTTTTAACTATAATCATATACCTACATTTCTTATTAGTGAAAGGCGATTTTTGGTCGGTACACCATATCCCAAAATTATTCATTGATATGTCATTTTTAAGATTACATTCCCTGGTAACTGCGAAAAATAATAAAAAAATATTTTAAAAAATCTCTTTGACATAAATGGCTCAAAATCTTTTGATAAAACTAAATTGTCACCATGGTGTTCTTATTTAAATTAAATAATGGCAAACGTACTTTTCTTTGTGAATTTTTGTATGATATTTTCAAATGACAGATATCATTCTCTAACCTCAAACGCTTTAAATTAGCCTAGCCAGTCGGTTTGGACCCATGACCCATCGCAGTCTGATTTTGATGAGCTTCATTTTGGAAAATGACCGTTCTCCAGAGATAGCGTTCTCTGAGTTTGATTTTTTGCAGGCGTTTGAAATATAAGCGAGATATTAAATTGTATAGTGAAGAAGAAGATATTTTTATTATTGTTAGCAATTCCTTATGCCAATTTATTTTAGGGAAATTTGTTTAGTTGCTTAATCGTTTGAGAAAACTCAAGACGGTAGAGGGCCACTGATTAAGTTGATGCCAGAATTCAACTCGAGTATTTGATGACAGCTTCAAACTGAATTATGTTGACGTATTTTAAATCGAATTTAACTCTAAGAAACGGAAAATTGATCAACTTACATTCTTCTAATTCATCTAGGGCAGCTTTGACAGCTTCTGATAATCGGTGACTGTCAAGATAATTGACTTTTATCTACAAGACCATATTCTTGAAGATATCAAGCTTTATGTCATACAAACAGGGTTATGTACATTATTTTACATGGTTTCCCTTACAGAGAAATATCTAATTCCTTCAGAAAAAAAAAATGTATGTGGCACAACATTTCATTCCATAATATAATTTAAGTTTGCGACGGCAGAAATCACAGGACTATAGACATAACGTGACATATACCTATCTGAAACATTGGCTGCAAAATAAGTTATTTTTTAACTCTTATTTAATTCATAAACCTACAAGAAAGATGCATATTAGAAAAAAGCAAAAGGCTGATATATAAATATGAATTTTAATACAACAAAAGCTCAACCCAATGAGAAACAAACAGAAATTTGTTATATTGGCCAAGTTACGGAATATTTAATAGAATAAGCACGATTTAGCAAATCGATTGTCGTTATGCACCATTTAATCTCTAGAAGCCAGAATAAAATTGGTCTTTACATCAAAGCTGCATTTCATTCCTGATCCTAATTTTCAAATAGCACTTACCAGTTAAAATGGGAATCAAGTATAAATACTCCGAACGAATCCATCAAATACCAACTAATCCTGATTTATGCAAATGTAAATGAGGTTAAGCGTTTGACGTCTACCCTCATCATATGAACTATAACTCAAATATTATTCTATGGTTTCTGGTGACATTTCCAGCATAACCACAGCAGAGACGACGTTGTTGGAGTGTGTTCTAATGATATCAAAGTAATTTCGGAATGAAAAAGCTGTAGTGTTTCCACTTGTAATTTTAATCGCTACATGCTTCATTAGTTTTAAGCTCTATATTAGAAACTGTATTGCTGTTCAGCAGAAGAAATACTTTCATGGAATCATTGTAGGTTTACAACATTATTTTTTTGACTACTTGAACTGTGCTGTGATGAATATCAATGCACTTATGTCATGCCACATGATTATAGTTATTTTGCAGCATTATGAGGATTTTTTCCTCATTAGAAATTGAACTTCTGAGAGATAGTTCACAAATTAAGCATTTAAAAATCCAATATGTCAATCTTCGTCCAATAGGGTGAAGTTGACAATCTTTCTGTAGAATTGAATCTGGCAGTATTAGTGTAGAGATCATTTTTCACAATATTTCAATTGAATTTTTAGCAAAATCTTTTTAATTTTTACAAAAACTGAAACTGTTTGTGTTAGATGGTACACTGAAAAATCCAATATATTGTTAATTATCTTAGTGTAGTGCAATGCAAACTATTTAAGGCAAAATTTAATGGCTCTATATCTGGAAATAGTTAGTTGTAAATGGATTACGACACCTGGCTCAATGTATTCCACGTTAGGCGCGTTAGAGAATATTTCATTTTGTAACATTTTTTCACAAATATCTTGCATGGCATTATCGAATACTTTTCGAGTTCGTTTCAATAGTCTTCATTCAAACTATAGGTGATCAACTTCATAATTACAATAATTTCCAAAATAATTGATTATATTTTTTTGTATTTCTTTATGCATCATCTAATAAAGTTGGTACTCGTTTTTCTAGAAAGTTATCCATTTGTCTCACGGTTCTCTGTAATTTTGATTTTTTGTTAAGGGTCCGATAAATCGATAAATTTGAACGGCAGGTCGACCTACATTGAATTTATGTTATTTTATGTATTTGTAACACATATTATGTATAAAATAAAGCTTATAGCACTCTTTCTCCATATAAACTTTAACAAATAACATATCCGTGAACGCAATATACTTAAAAAGGGTTCAAAAGTATTCTCTTTAAGTAATAATATATAAATGACGAGTTTCTTTGCTATCTATTTCGACACTCACTATTTTTGTTCTATTCCAGTTTTCCAGGAATTGTCTTTGAGTTGGTACTATCACAACAAGTGAAAACTAGGCAAGGTAGTTCCCCTCTGTGAAGAACGAATAGAAAAGCCAACTATTATTAAAGTGGTGGTCAATATTTTATTGAACGGGGTAGGGGATAAAAGTTAGTATGTAATGAAATTTAAAGAAACAGCTCTAATGAAAAATTATTATTATTACGTATTTTTTAGTGATAAAAAAAGTTGGTCCTATTTCTTATAAAAATTATTTATTTCACATTTTTGAGTGCTTTATCAGTTATCAAATTTGCTGACCTATCACTTTCAGCAATTTCCACATATAGCGGCGGCAATATCACTATTATCGGGCTGTAATTCAGAAACCGTTTTTGAGTATTTGAGAAATATTCAAATTAAAGGTTTTCGGGAACGATCCCTCCCTTAATTTGGCCATTACAATCTCAGATAAACAGTCGAAATGTATTACTTCTCTGTTTGAGAGTCGGTCAAAAATAGCGGACTTATATTTCAGAGTCATGCAGTTATTGTTTTTCATAAATAAAAAAAAATCTAATCGCAAAACATTTAGTTTGAGCCATTTGTATTCGCTCCGAAGAATCAAATAAATAGTTCCAAACTTTCCATCTGATAGAAGTATGTATGCTCACTGAAACTGTAGAAAAAGCATGTCTGTATAATAACTTACCGGATAGCATATGCAAATGCAAGGACAGCATCCGAAACGAATTGCAGCTGGTCTTCGAATACAGTGTTGTTTATGGTTAACTTCTCGTTTCCATCACAAAGATTGGTATACTTGATATTGTATGGAGTTTTCTCGCTATTGGGATACTTGCAGTTGAAATGATGCTCCCAGAATTCTGGAAAACAATTCAGTGTCTGAACAAATCCTAAATGCTTTATGCTAAATGACATATTAACTACCTCTGCTGGAACTATAGATTGATATATAGAAAGAATACTATAAATGAACAGAATTTGAAAATTGATTGCAATAGTTATGTTAATAGAGGCTATAGTGCTAAAATATTTTCGAGGTTGGGACATTAAGCTATACCTATCGAATACACATGCCAACTTTATAATTTCAAAAGGAACGCCCCATATATTACTATATTTCGAGATTTTTTGCCCACTTCTGCACACATTTCATGTATAATATTCACACCTAAGTCCTAACCGTTTTTGTTAAATTTCATATTTTACCTATGTAAAAAATAACTTCTGGAGACTAACACATAATTATATTTTTACTTCTTTGTTATTTAATTTTAGTTTGTTTTCTAGTAGAAAAAACTACTATTAGTGGATAATTAAGAAAGAAGAATAAAAATCAAATTAAAAAACAATAGTCATATTTTCAAATGGAAGCCCTACTTTTATAATTTAATCATATACAGCAACAATAAATATTTTTACCAAAAATTGTACCTACTTTATTAGTTGGTGCAATTGAAAATACGAAATAATATTAATTCTATTGGTGCTGGTATTTTTGAAGTTGTGCAATTGTAGTTAGATAGAAGACTTTTGGCACCATTTTCAAAATTACCAGCACCAAGAGAATTATTATTATTATTTTGTAGATATTTTCTGAGCACGAACTAACGGTTCGGTCGGTCGGTCCAATTTTTGATAAAAAATACTTATTCCACACTTTTGAGTGTAACATTTATTATGAAAATCTTCGAACGTTCGCTAACACCAAAAAAGATAGTACTCATCTCAAAACATCGAGGCGGAAATACATATATTTCAGAATTTATCACCGTTGTAACTATAAAACCGTAACTCTTTTGAAAAAAGATTTCTTTCAAATGTTTCTGGATATGGTCTCATCTTTAATATTGCCATCTCAGAGTTTCAATTATCGAGAAAAAATTAACCCTCCACCCCCTTCGGGGGTTGTTTTTGGAGGGAAGGAGATTTCGGGTTTGAGTTTTTCTAAGTATGGAACCATTTTTCAACTCTCCTTTTTCAAATGAATCAAAAATTGTCAGAATCGGAGCATGAATTGATCGTCGGTCAAAAATTAGTGTAACTTTGTAAAAGAATGTCTGTTCCAAAAATTTTTATTTCAGAAATATATATAAATATATATAACTATATAAATTTCAAGATATGGAATGTATTGATTGTATTAGAAAATAATCACAACATCTAAAAGTCAAACAAGCAGCTTCACAAAAATGTAAATATTATACGTATTATTTGTAAACTTTCAGAAACTAACATCCTGGGATGATTAAATTATGCAAATAGACGATTTTGATGTATCTATTAGGCATGGTGAACGTCAAGGGCTTTGGATCTATAAGAGTTATTGTAGAAATAATAAGAGTTAATGTAGAAATAAAGCAGTTGGTAACCTAGAAAATACTGAATTTGCAATTTTTGGATATTTTATATCCTATCGAAAAATATCTACATAGCAAGCGGTATTAGAATAAGGATTATCAAAGACATGAGTTCCAAGAATTTAATGGAGATTATAATCAATGCAAACTGTAGTTTGCAGAGGTGAGAGCGGTATCTCTCACTTCTGCCTACAGAAGCATTATTTACAGAAAAATGTTGGATTATCAAGGTCACGTAATGGTTTTTCCCGATTAATTTAAATATATGGCTTGAAATTAACGAGATATTGTATTTAATACAATCCTTCAATGATAAGTAATCATTTGAAAATGTTTTCAACTCCTAAAAGGCTGTAATAATTATATTATCAATATATGTAAAACCAAATAGACGGATTTCACAATTTATTATTTTCAAGACTCTACCGTGTTGCCGGTGCTAAAATTTTACCTGTTTTTAAATACCTAACTGATATAGAGATCGGGTAAATACCTAAGTGAAACTGACAAATTAATTATGATCATGATTGTAAAATCATTTATTATTTATTTACTTCTTCGGTCTTATTCGAAAGTGGTACATTTTTAAGGCACTAATAATATTTGTCAAACGTATACTACTACTATACTATACTAAATGGCAACAATGAGGTAGATGTAGAAGTAGCAAAGAACAGAGACGTATATAGAACTGCAATCCTTAATGTTAATACATCTATTTACTAAGAGATGGCAGAGCGATTAGGAATTAGACGTTTTCGTTATTCTATTTATTAGTCTATGGTTTTCGTACGCTGTGGGTTATTAATTAATTAATTAATATCTGATACCTAGTTATATTTCTTCTAACATTGCCTACTGGTGCATACATTTTTTTGGTTTTAGCTTTTGGTTCAGATCACACGATATATCTTTTTTTATAATTAGACGCGGCCCGCTGTTGATAAATATCTAGGTATATTTCAAGTTATGAAATACAAGGTGGGAGATTAGGAGTGCGTTGGTATTCGGACGATTACGGGGTTATTGTAAAGATTAGGAGAAAATGTCTATAGCTAACCCAATCGTATTTTAAACATTCTACAACATAAAAATATTTTCAATTATACCGGGTGTTTCTAAATAGTTGGAACTCTACACAACTTTGTTTTTTCTTATGGAATGTTTATAATTCTAATTTATTTTTCAGATCAAAATGGAAAAACAATGTCAGTTTATTAATATGACTTTATATTTATAGCTAATATTTTATGAGATATTAATTAAAGGATGAGAGAGTCATTATGTAGTTATTCGCGATTTGACATTTTTTAGTATATCTATATTCATGTCCCCAACAATAATGGTAATGTTACTACCATTATCAATGTTGCGCAAATATTCTTCAAGATCTGTAACATTACATTTAATTTCTTGGCAAGCACTGAAAAGAAAGATGCAGCATATATATATATATATACGGGTGTCCCACTAAGGTCAGCAAGGTAGGATAATAGGGAAACCGTAAACCCTACGACTTCGGGAAAAAAATCATAAGTAAATCGGCTAAAAGAAATTCAGCTAAAATATTTTCAAGTTTCTAAAAGTCCGCTAGATGTCGTAATTACCGTGGTATAAATTAAAATTAAATTTTTCTCAAAAAATCGAAATATTAACGTATTGTTTTGGTACCGGAAATGAAAAGTTCATTACATCCTGCGTAATTTTGGTCCTCATACTTTTCCCGTATTTTTGATTATATGGCTGGAGGGAGTACTTTATTAAACCGCTGTAATCTCCTAGACGCGTTATCCAAATCTAATAAGTTTAGTCATGTTTGAAAGATAACTTGACGCTTATTTCAAAAATAATGTCGGATGTGTTCGCAAGTTCACAACTTTACTCCTAGAGGGCACCGATAAACCAATATTCAGTTTTCATATTTTTTTGTTAAAAAATCAAAATGACACGATACATTTACTATTCATTGGTACTGAGCCACATAATTAGCTACATTTTGGCGAAAACCGCGACTCATCTTTACTCGTTTTTGAGTTAATGTAAAATTGATATTTTTGTTTTATTAAGAAAGTAATAATCATTATCACTACCTATTTAAATATATAAGTTACTTATTGCTTATTCAGTTAGGTTAGGTTAGGTTAGGTTACCACTGAGTAAAAAAAACTATTTCTTTAGGTACTTTAATCATAATATCCCTAAAATGTTGATAGCTGCGCAATTTTACTTTGCCGATACACCATTGGATTATTTGGAGAAGTTCTATTAAAATTGTTTATTCTTCATGGAAAATGTGTGGAAACTATCGCAACGATACTCTTCCAATGACAGATTGTCCACGAAGTCGTTCACAACTGACCTAGAATTTCCAAATATTTCTCAGAATTCAACGGTTCATCGTAAATAAGAAAACTTATTCGGTGATCCTTTTTAAGGCAAAATACGTTGAAACTAAACTTCTTCTGAAATCCCATTTCCTTGATAATATTTGGATTTTGATCAGCCCAGAAATGCCCGTTCCTTCTATAAAAAATCTTTCTCTGGAAAATTTTGATTCGTCTGTCTAAATATTTTTTTTTAAGAGTTCATGATCTTCTTGGATGCGAAATAGGATTGTTTTGCAAAAGTGAACCCTACTTTGATGATCTTCTGGTCTTAGAGCTAGAACTTTAGTAAACTAGTACGGGTGCATTATGGATGGATAATCAACTGCATTGAAGAACTAGATGCCAGTGAAATAAGGAGGGCTACAACTATATCTACAAATAAACGGACATCGAAATGTTTGGAAGCCAATGGTCGGCATTTTGAAAACTAATTATGAACATTTTCTAAATTTTAACAGATAATTAATGAAATTATTTTGTGATCGTACAAACTTCCTCTTGTTCATTGGATGTAAATCAAAGTACGTTTCATTTAATTATCTGCACGTTGTTGCGATTGTTTCCACACATTTTCCATGAAGAATAAACAATTTTATTAGAACTTCGTTTGAATTGTTATTTCATTCATTTCAAATCACTTAGGTTGAGAAATACTCAAAGGTATTATTAATAATGCACTAATTGTCAAATTTTCATTATGTCCTGTACTATGATGACATTTAATAGCAACCTAGATAAATATGAGAAATATAATTTGATTCTTTTAGACAATTGCTCTTATCTCGGAATTCTGGCTACTATAGGAACATGATACATCAAATCGAAGGAAAAATTTAGGTATCTTTCAGGATATTTCATAATATACAGATTGCTCCATTTAAAAAACGCATTTTTAAACATTTTTGTATCTAGCAGTAAAATCACACATTTTGAACGACCCTGTATAACGCAGGACAAATTCCTAGGAATTGAAATAACGCAGAAATAAACATTTAATTCGAGCTATGTTTTGGATAAAAATTATGGAAAATAATATCTCGAGAACCGTTAAAGATAGGTGTAAGTGTGGCAAAAATATTAAGAAAGTGAGGACAAATGCAAAACGCAGTAGTATATAGGGTGTTCTATTTGAAAAAACAAAGATGCTGCTACTTTTTGGTATAAGCGACCACGCTGCATCGATGAAAATATTTTAGATCGATAGATTAGGAGCAATTACTTGAACAACCAGATTTTCAGAACGATCCTATGTCCCGTTCTCCGTAAATGTCTAAGGTACTATCGACCGTGAGCCACCTTGTATTTACATATATATTTGTATTTACAATCAATATGATTATTGAAAATTGAAGTTAGTCCGTGACAGTTAAGCGACTTCCAAAAAAAATCCGTATCCCCAAAAAACATTCCCAATGTAAGACTTTTGGAGGTGAGAGCTATATTCTGCAAAACTCGACAAAAAAATCTCAAATCTTTCTCATACGCTCAGTAAGAGCTCCACACCCATACACCTTTTTATGTTTCTTTGTATACGAATTTTGCTTTAATGGTACATTTTCATCAAGTGATTCTATCGCTTCTCACCGCCCCCAATATTCCTTCCATGACGTTGAAACATAAGTTGTTCATTTTTTTTTCAACTCATAATAAGTTTTATACATACTCCACGCCTTTCTAAGTCTCCTTAATACGGTGTTAGCAATTATTTTCATTAGGTTTAAATATACAGGATGTCTCATAATATCTGCGCAGGACTTGAGGATGTGATAGCTCGTCCAAAAAAATGAAAAAAAATATCAACTTATCCTCTAGAATATCGTTGCGTGTTTTTCTCCCGATTTCCTACGCCAATGGAAAAATTACAGTTTTGAGATGCCTATTTGAACTGCCAATGTTTTCTATAAAAAAAAACCTATTGATCGTGAGCTCTGAATTCGACCGTTTTCGTGAAAAATCAATTTTATAATTACGGTCACGACCAACAGTACCTTTTTGGTGTAGAAAACATTGGCGGTTCCAATGGGCACCTCAAAACCGTACTTTTTCCATTAGCGTAGAAATTGTGGAGAAAAACAGCCACTACTCCTTCAAAATCTTCACCATTTATGACAAAAATGTTGTTCTGACTCAATACTTATACGATAAACGGTTCAGGAGATAGTCACAAGAAACGATTTTTTTTTAATTTCAACGCCCTGTAGGTATCTCGAAAATGACGCATTTTAAACTGTAAGTTAATATAAACTTTTTCTGCATATTTTTGGACGAACTATCACATCCTCAAGTCCTGTGAATATATTTGAAACACCCTGTATATTAAGTGTTAGAGATCACGTGATTCGCCGGTTACGACCACCACCCGTAACACGAGGGCATCAGCGCCCTCCTTACGTTTTAGTTCAATTCGAGTTTTCCGTTATGTTTAGTTACGATTCGACCTTTGTTCACGATCATTTTTCATTTCAATAATTTTGTATTTTGGTTTAATAAATCGGTTGCTTTTAATTTAGACGAGTGTTTCGTTTTTCATTTGCCAACTAACCTCTAACAGGTTATGGGCCCAGGCAAATAAACACGCGGGTCTAAATAAACCGAAGAAAATAACCTCCACGAGATCGGCCAGCATTTTAGAGAGCGGCGTGTCGGCGACGCAGCCATCTTGTTTTTTCGTGAAGCTTCGAGGCGAAGCGAGAAAGAACAAAGAACGCGTTCTTGGACAAAAGTATATCGCGAGTGTTTCGGACAATAACACGAGACGCGATTGAACTTGTTTGGTATTTGTGAAAACAATCGCGAGTGTTTCGGACAATAACACGCGACACGATTGTGATCACCGGTGTTTCGGACAATAACACGCGTGGTGATAAATAAAACGCGGACATGAGTACGAGTGGTACGGTGCATATCGAGGCCCTAGGCCGAGATAAATACGATATGTGGAAATTGAGAATGCGTGCTGTTCTGATCAAGAATGGCATGTGGGGTTACGTTAACGGAACTGTGACCAAACCCGAGCCGACAGACGAAAACGCCGAGGAAGTCCAAAAGTGGTCGACGAACGACGAAAAAGCTTTGTCGGATATCACCCTAGCGCTCAGTGATAAGCAGCTAGCTGCAGTGAAACACTGCAAAACGTCTCGTGAGATGTGGCTCAAGCTGGAGAGCACGAATCAGTCGAAGGGGCCGGCTCGCAAGGCCGCGTTGCTCAAAAGTCTGATGATGCAGAAGATGGCGGAAGGTAGCGACGTACGCGATCACCTGAGCCAGTTCTTCGGAAGTGTCGACAAGCTATCCGAAATGGATGTCAAGTTGGATCCGGATCAACTCACCATCCAGCTGCTATACAGTTTGCCGGCAAGTTTCGAGAGTTTTCGAATCGCCATCGAAAGTCGAGACGAACTGCCGAACGTCGAGAGCCTGCGCACCAAAATAATCGAGGAGAGTGACACGAGGAAACGCGAGAACACTTCGTCGGTTGGTGACCAAGGTGCCATGTTTGTGAAAAAGAAGGGTCCTGGCAAAAAGCCACAACAGAAACCAGCTCGGAACTCGAACGAGAAGAGCGACAAAAAGGACACTTATTTCCCCTACAAGTGCTCGAAGTGCGGAATTAAAGGACACAAGGCAGTTAACTGCAAGGAAAAAGGCAAGAAAAACAAGGTCGAGGATAGTGCGTCGATGCTCGCGATATTTGAGAAGAGCGACACATGCCAAATCGCTGCGAGCAACGTCGAGGACATCTGGTGCCTCGATAGCGGATGCACTTCTCATCTATGCGGCGACGCGACGAGGTTCACCGAGCTGGACGAGAGTGAAATGGGAAAGCTGAAGTTGGCGAGCAGTGCAACGGCGGAGATACGGGCAAAAGGAACGGCGAAAATTGAGACGGACGTAGATGGCATACGGAAGAAAATCACTCTCAATGAGGTACTACACGTTCCCGAGACCCGGAGCAACCTCCTGTCGGTGTCGAAGATCACCGATCACGGCTACTCGGTCGTATTCGACAAAGAGAAAGCTGAGATCCTTGATCGAAATGGTGTTACGTACATGGTCGCAAATCGCAAGGACAACCTGTACCTCGTGCAGGCCACCCCCATCGAAGGATGTCAGAACGCAGTGGATGCAGCAGGACGAAACGAGAATTCGGTGCAACTTTGGCATCGTCGAATGGGTCACCTGAACTTTTGTGACCTCGTTGCAGCTGCGAAGAGCGGAGCCATCCGTGGACTGGAGCTGAAGGGAAACCTGGACAACCTCGTCTGCGACACTTGCACCAAGTGCAAAATGACGCGAAGGCCTTTCCCGAAGGAGTCGCAACACGTGACTTCGAAGCTCGAGGTGATTCACACGGACTTCTGTGGCCCTGCGCGCGTCGCATCACACTCTGGATCCCGATACGTAATTACGTTTACGGACGATTACTCGAGATGGACGGAAGTTCGGTTCATGAAGGCGAAGAGCGAAGCATTCCAGATGTTTCGCGAGTACAAGACCCTCGTCGAGAAGCAGCATGGTTTGAAAATAAAGTGCGTTCGATCTGACAACGGCCGTGAGTACGACAACAAGGAATTCAACGATTTCCTGAAGTCTGAGGGCATCCGACGCGAACTCACGACGACACACACGCCTGAGCAGAACGGTGTATCCGAGAGGAAGAATCGAACTCTCGAAGAGGCGGCTAGATGTTTGCTTTCCCAATCCGGCCTCCCTCAATCGTTCTGGGCGGAAGCGGTTAACACCGCTAACTACCTTCGGAACCGATGTCCAACCAAGAAGCTAGACGGAAAAACACCATACGAGCAGTGGCACGAAGCCAGCCGTACATCACCTGCGGGATTTCGGAAGCAAGGTGTTTTGCCTCGACAAAGCCCCGAACAAGGGGAAGTTCGACCGACGTGCGAAGGAAGGTATCCTGGTGGGCTACTCGGAGCAGTCGAAAGCGTATCGGATCTGGATACCTGAAACGGGGGCAATAGAGGTCACCAGAGATGTCACTTTCCGAGAAGAGACGATTGCGCGCGACGAGACAGTTGAAGACATTTTTCCGCAAGATCTTCCGGATGAGGTTCGAGTTGAGCCGAGAAACAAAGTTCATGAATTGGAGATTAAACTTATCCCGAGAGACGAGGATCGAGACGAGCGGAGAGTCGTGCAAAATCAACTCGAGAACGACGAACTGGAATTTCCAGAAGGCTTCCGAGGTTTTCCACCCGATGAAATCGACGATTCGGATCAAGAGGACCAACCGGCAGAGGAGCCTGAAACTCCTCCTCAGGAACGACAAATCGCGCCACCTATAAGAGGACCAGGACGACCGAGAGCGGTTAGAACGGGGCAACGCGGGCGACCGCGCAAACTGTACTGTGTCCGACCAGGGGAAGAAGCGAACGTCGCAGAGATTCCGGTGAACGAGGGAGTTTCTGGTGAAGACTCGGCAGAATGGCTGGAAGCGATGGCAGAGGAGGCTGTTGCGTTAATGCGGAACAACACGTGGAAGCTGATCGGACGTCCCACGGGACAACGTGTCATTGGCAGCAGATTTGTTCTGCGAAATAAGCACAGTGCCGACGGTACCATTAGCAAGCGAAAAGCGCGCGTGGTCGCGCGTGGTTTCACGCAAAGACCAGGGATCGAGTTCCACGACACGTTTGCTCCTGTCGCAAGACTGAGTACCATCAGGACTGCAGTGGCAATAGCCGTTCAAGACAATCTGAAAATTCGACAATTAGATGTCAAGACGGCGTATTTAAACGGAGAAGTCGAGGAACAAATTTTCATGGAGGCACCTGCATACTTCAAGGACGTTTTGGCTCACATCGTGCAAGACGAGAAGATCGACGAAGGCGTGAGAACGAAAGCAGACGAGATGCTGGAGAAGTTGACCGATCACGACGTGGTTTGTCTGCTGGACAAAGCGCTCTTCGGTTTGAAACAAGCCGGCCGCGCGTGGTATCATCGTATCGACGAAGAGATGATGAACCTTAAGGCTACTCGTTCGGATGCAGATCCCTGCCTGTACTTCATCGGACCAGTCGAGGACAGGACCCACATCATAATCTATGTGGACGACATTTTACTTGTGTCCCGCACAGATGCGAAAATTGACGAGGTGAGGGATTTCCTGAACACTAAGTTCGAGATCAAGGACTTAGGCGACGTGAGGTACTGCTTGGGGCTAGAGTTCGAGAGAGGTGTCAACGAGATGAAGATTTGTCAGCGAGGATATATCGACGACGTTTTGGAAAGGTTTGCCATGTCCGAATGCAGACCTGTCAGCACACCCATAGAACCGGGAACGAAGCTGCAAAAGGTGGACGAGAAGTCGAGCGAGCAGGCCGAAAGCGTCCCCTACCGACAACTGATAGGAGCTGTAATATACCTGTCAGTGGGCACAAGGCCGGACATTTCCCACGCGGTGAGTGCTTTGTCACAGTTCAACGACTGTCACGGAGAACAACACTGGATAGCTGCGAAGCGTGTTTTGCGATATCTCGCAAAGACACGCGACCTGGGTCTCTTGTATTCGAAGTCCGATGATCCAGCAGCGATGTACGTGGAAGCCGACTGGGGAAATTGCAGGGTACGCGTTCATCATGAGCGGCGCAGCGGTAAGCTGGGAATTCCGGAAGCAACCTACGGTTGCATTGTCGTCAACAGAGGCCGAGTACATGGCTCTGTCAGACGCAACGAAAGAAGCCTTGTACATGAAGAGGCTGCTTGGGGATTTTGGAAAGAGACTCGGAGCTGTCCCTCTTCGAAACGACAACATAGGCGCACAGAAACTCGTGTCGAATCCTATGTTTCACTCCAGGACGAAGCATATCGACATTCGACATCACTCCGTCCGAGATGCTAAAAAGAAGGGGATGATTTCGATCGTGTACACACCGACGGACGAGATGCCCGCCGACGTATTGACAAAAGGATTGTCGAGACCGAAGCACGAGAAGTGCGTCCAAGGACTCGGTCTTGGATCCCGTGGACCAGGATAACTCAGTGGTTTTCTCCGGTTGTTGGTCGAGGGGAAGTGTTAGAAATCACGTGATTCGCCGGTTACGACCACCACCCGTAACACGAGGGCATCAGCGCCCTCTTTACGTTTTAGTTCAATTCGAGTTTTCCGTTATGTTTAGTTATGATTCGACCTTTGTTCACGATCATTTTTCATTTCAATAATTTTGTATTTTGGTTTAATAAATCGGTTGCTTTTAATTTAGACGAGTGTTTCGTTTTTCATTTGCCAACTAACCTCTAACATTAAGAAATAGATCGTATTGCACTTTTGTATTTTTGATGTGTATACAAATATTGTAGATCACTAACAAAGTTGATTTTGCTCCCAATAGAACGCCTTAGAACTTGACCATATAGTTAAATATACACATGAAGTTCGTAAAAATGAATATAAGTTCAAATGCGATATTAATTCTGTTTTATTTCATCTTCTTTTCCAAGACGGAATATAGTGCATTCATTTCAAGTATGTATTTTTATTTTATTTTATTATTTAAAGTGAGCAGGTGACTGGAAATGCTAGTCCATATTTAGTGGAACAATGGGTTATGAATATAATACGTCAAGTTGTAATTTCATGGAAGGAATTTTGGGGGCGGTGAGAAGCGATAGAATCACTTGATGAAAATGTACCATTAAAGCAAAATTCGTATACAAAGAAACATAAAAAGTTGTATGGGTGTGGAGATCTTACTGAGCGTATGCGAAAGATTTGAGATTTTTTTTGTCGAGTATTGCAGAATACATTGGGAATGTTTTTTGGGGATAAATACTTATCAAAAATAATAAACACAGAATTACTATATTAAACACCGCTGAAGATGAACCTTGTTGGCGAAGCAATTGTCGGGTTTGACAAAGAAAATGTTGGTGTTCCAGATTCCAAAATAGTAATAAATACCTACATTTAAATCATTTATGGTATCTATATAATTTACTCGTGATAAATTGCCAATTATTATGAAAACTATGTTTCTTTTGAATAGACATTTTTATACAATGTTACCCTTATCTTTATTGCTTTACATAGCTTATAAAAATAAGGAGTTTCAATTAGAAAAAAGAAGAATTTTTGAAGTTTTTTTTTTAAATTTGATATTTATCCTTATTTTCTATCATCTTGTTCTAATAATTATCAAAATATCATACAAATACCTATTACTTAATTCAATCTTCTTTTAAAAGGAAACGAACCAAATCAAATAAAAAAAAAACGTATTCATCTGTCCCACGGTTTGAAGATTTTCAAGCTAGTATTCTTGATTTTTGTTGACGTTACTTTGTAGTTATTAGAACTTCTATAGACATTACAATTCTAGCTCTCAATATAGATAGGTATAGGTATCTACTTCCGGTATAACCGATGTGTCACATTCTTGAAAATATCTTTGGCGACAAGCTTCTGTATAGCTGTAATTTTAAAATGTGGTTCATATACAGGCTGTATCGTAGAAAACGCCCCAAGCTGTAACTTCGTTATTTATAGGCGGATTTTAAAAATTCAAAAAAACAAATAAATGGTTTGATATATTCTACAAGATGTCAGTAATTTTCAATTTTTTTTGATATCTGCCCTTAGTTACAGCGATAGTCAACTTTTTTTTTCTAAATGGAAGCATGTATTCAATTTAATGTCATATTATAGACAATTTTATTTTGAATTCAGCAGTATAAGATAACTAAATATTTATTCAACATTTGCATATTATTTAACATAATTTTATAAGTCGCTTTTTGTTTCGCATTCATTTCCGCATACCTATGAAAACTTGCCTTAAGAAAAATTTCAGATCGTGTCACTAAATTGTCAATTTTTGGATTATTTTTATAACACTGTGAAAAGATCACTTCAATTTCTATGATAGATAACAGCACATTGACCGACATGCTCCAAGTTAAAGATAATGGTCTAAGCATTAACTTTTTTCCAGAAATTGTTGAATAAATATTAGGTTATATTATGTTGTTGAATTTAGAAAAAAATTGTCTACAATATGACGTAAAAAGGAAACCCATGCTTCCATTAAGAAAAAAAAAGTTGACTATCGCTGTCACTAAGGGCAAAGATCAAATAAATTTAAGTTGATGTCATCTTGTAGAGTATATCAGATCATTCATTTATTTTTTTGGATTTCTAAAATTTTCCAATAAATAACGAAGTTACAGCGTGGGGCGTTTTTTATGATATAGCCTGTATAGCGTAAAAACAGATCTGTCATAAAAATCAATACATGCCATACATAACAAACCTGATAAAAATGGAAAAATGATTGATTTCCACATAGAATAAAATAAATCTAAAATATGTTTAACATAGGAAAACTGGTTCTTATATGTGTTTAAGGTTCGAAAGGTAATTTTATATGTATTCATTTATTTTATTAATATTTTTTAGCAGTAATATGTTTTTAACTGATGAAGCTTGGAGCCCCAAGCGAAACGTCTTAAATTTTGAAATATAAGCTATGATGAATATCTGATCCCTTTTGTGCAAACCGAACCGAAATCCCAAGATACATCCAAAATACAATTATATAGTTTCCTTTATATCACACTAGGCACAGGTTTTTCCTAAAGAACTCATACATGCTTTATACCATCTTTTATCTCTCTCTCTTTATATCTCCGAAATTAATTAAGAAGTGTAGTTCATTTAAATAGCAATGAATCTTCCAACAATTATAAGGTACTGAAAAATGTATTTAGCTTTCATAACTTACCGATAAACCAAGGGTTCCTTCTGTTATTTTCAACATTTCTGGACAAGAAGTATTCCTTGAATCCCTTAACTTCACGTGCTTGTGGCTGAACAGACAAGGTGCCCTCAACTTCCGCCTTATTGCCATCAGATACCAGGGATCGAGCACTCCAACCATCCGATCCGATCCAGGAAAAGGTACCAGTGGCATTGCACCGTCTCACTGCTTTCATCAATTCCGCCACCTCCTGATCGGATCCAAATACAATACATCCTGGAAAATATTCAGAATCAGTACCTACATGGGATCTGGAGGTGATATATTTAATACAGTTCAAATTGAATGGTTTATTAGACGCCTTACTTCCAACTAATTGATTATTGAATGATAATTAATTATACAAAACTAAGCTATATTTCAATTCATATTCCATATCCCAACACTGAAGTTATGAGGATCGTCCTCATATTCTTAATCTAACCTCAACACGCTACCGACGCACTAGAGGTGACCTGATTGAAACTTACAAAATTCTTAATAATTGCTATAACTCATTTACCAATCTTTATTCATGGTTTCGACGAAATTACGCGTGGCCATTCTTTCAACTTATAGAGTGAACCATGTAAACTAGACTGTAAGAAACTTGTATTAGTGTGTATTGTCCATCTTTGGAATTCGTTGACTGAGAGAGTTGTTAGTTCTCCAGGCCTTAATATATCAAAAATAGATTAGATAGTTTTTTATGTTGTCTTTTATCATATTACGAGTAGTTTTGTAGGTACTAACTCAAATAAATAATTAAATAATTATATTTGTAATGCCTGATATTGTTCGTCATACTCAGTCATAATTATTCTAATATGTTTCGATCTATTGATTTGAATAATTCTACATAGAATCCGCATTAAGATTTGGCAAAAGTGCTACGAAATACTTAAGTATCCTTCACTTTGACACTTATAAGTTGCTTATGTTGTCAAAATAAATTCATATTCTTGTGTGTTATAGAAAAGGTTAATATATTGGTCAAATGGTATGGAAATGGTTTTTTCGTGGCCATGGTAACAAAGCATCAATTACTAAAGAGAAATAGGGACCAAAGTGATCGGTAACAGCTAGTAAATAAGAAAATGATTTGTAACTATTGTGTTACAAAATCAATATCAGTTGGTGCTTTTCTCAGAAAAACTTTTTATCGTGTTACAATCATGTCGAGTAATCATATTTTGTCATAATAAAGACATTTTAATTGATGACTTCAAATTCGGCGGATGCGCCGCGACATACGCAAGTGAACATTTTCATTCTAAATAATTCCATATTGTATAAGGGTTCAGTATCTGAAGGGTGACTAATTAGAAACTTATTTCCAACTGCTTTGGCGCTTATTAATTGGTGATTAAAAGAAGATTAATTAAATAGAAATATTGTACGGAAACGATTTGTCAGTATTTCATTATAACATATCTCTTCTTATTATAATCTGACAAGCTGTGTGCAATTTATTATCGCACTCACTCTTTTTGTTCCATTCTATTTTTCTAGAAATTGACTATGTCAGTCAATCAAAACTAGTCAAAGCAGTTCATTCTGAGAGGAGCATTCCTCAAGTCTATAATTGGGCCTTACATCCATCCCTGCATAACCTCAGTCCATTCAAATTTCATAAGAATAAACATCAAGAGGCGAGTAAATAATGAAGGTGATACATAAATATCATGTTTAGATGTCAGAATTACTTGCTGCTTTTTATAAAAAAAGTCTCATCGCATAATAATTCACTGGAGTGAACAATCTCAGTTACAATTATGATGAACAAATATAAGTTAATTTGAAATATTTATTTCAACTAGTAGATATTTACCCAATGGTCATAATTCGACCAGAACCATTATTTAAAATTTGCTGAAAGTATAGTTATATGTTTGGTTGGGCTTCGAGTCTATGCTGAATGAAGGGTACAGAAAATGAAATTTTTGTATTGATAATACTAAAGCTCCGTAAGGTAGGGTGAAAAATCTGTTTCCAAATATTTTTATTGATAACAGAAAAGCTCAACAATTATCTACTTAAACAAAAAAAAATGGTTAACAAATGGCAGAGAAAATTTAACTGACGGCTTTGTCTTAACCCATATATAATACAGAGCTTCTGGAATAAAAGAAACATATTTTCAGCCGCCATTGCTCTGTCTGTTAGTCAGTCTCACGGAGCCAAGATTGTCTCAAGAGCGGATATACCGATCTTGTTGTTTTGTAGGCTGTGACTGTGGCGCGAGGACGGCTGTAACAATTAGGATGGAAAATTCTTAAATTATTATCCTAGAGGACTTCAACTATTTTTGTAATCGTTGGAATTTTCATGAGAGCGGAGGAAAAGTCGTTTGGGTGTTCTCCTAAGATTTTCCTACCTCAAGTAGCCTAGTTGGAAAAGTATTGTATAATGTGTAACCAATTTTCAACAGATGCTTAGGTTTCAGAGGTCCCTAAGGCCAAAAACTGTATTTTAAGCTATTGAGTATTCTGACTGTGCCAAGATTATCTTGGAATAGTTGGACCAATTTTGTTTCATTTTGGTATTGTAGGGTGTTGATATGGCTCGCCGGTGACACAGACTAGGAACTCTGCTTGCATTGGTTGCTTGGCAATAGCTGAAAAACGTGCTTTGGTTCTGATGAAACTTCTCTAGAACATTTTGCTTAATGTGTAGCTATGAGAAAACGCAGGAAAAGCGAGAAAATAATTATGCTCATATAATCCAGTGTTTTATATGTGTCTCTATATTCGGATAAGCTCCCTGTTACAGACGGACTCACAATACATGATGATGTTTGTTATAATAACTTAAACTGTGGATGTGATAAAATAAAAAGGGTAAATGAAGTTGAATACCTTGGTGTTATACTAGATGAAAATTGGAATTGGAAGAAAAATATTTTTAGTATTGTTAAAAAAGTAAGATACCTTCTTTTTGATTTCTATAAAATGAGATATATTCTTGAAAAAAATGATTTATTAAAATTATACCATGCTTTGTTCTGTAGCGTCCTATTTTATGGAATTATTTGTTGGGGTTCAGCTTATTCAAATACATTAGGGCCGATAGTAAGAATACAAAAGCGTGCTATCAAAATTTTAACTTTTGGTAAACAACACAACCTTTTTAGTGAGACACGATTGCTGAACGTCAATCAAAAATATATTTTGGAAGCACTAATAAATAATTATTGTAATCTACGGGAAGAGTATACTATTGCTGAAGCATGTTTATTTTCTAGACACAAATCGCTTACAGTAAGTAAAACTAAATTAAATATTGGTCAAAAAACTAGTTTATATCGATCCAAACTTGTCTACAATAGATTAGATAACAATCTAAAAAAATTAAACTTCTCTAGAGGGCGTATTAAATTTCATATTAAGAGTTGGATTTTAAATAATTTGAAGTTATAATATACATAGATATTGTTATGTTACTTAAAAAATCTGTTTTAATATTTAATACTTCCTATATCATGTGTCTTTCTTGACATTTGTAGTTGTATTTATAGTTTTGTTGCATTTTAATTTTATTATTTGTTTATTTATTGTATATTAATATGTATATTTAGATTATGTTAAGCTTGTAGATTTTAATACATTATTAAGTTCAGGTCTACACACAGATGCTATTTGCATCTCGGTAGGGGATTGTTGGACTTTATTAAGTCAGACAATCTATTAGCATACTATTTTTTAATCAAGATTTGTATGTTAACCTGAATAAAGATTATTATTAAGATTAAAAAAAAACTGTCAATTTTCAAACTCTTTAATCATATAGCTGCTTAAACGGTTCCTCGGACGTCATTATGGATTTTAATCATTTTGTTTGTCTTGACACGCTGAAAAATTTGCCACATTTCGTTTGATACCTACCTGTCCAAAAAAATATCGTTACAATTCTTTAGTAGTATTTAATCAAAAAAGAATATGAAAATTCTATGTAATTATAAAAATTATCAAGGAAATTAAGCGAATTTACTATAAAAATGTAGGAAACCACTGCGCTGTATTTATAAACAAAACTAGTTCGGCACTAGCTTAGTTTGATACTAACTTTAGAATAGTAACTAACAATCCAAATAAACTAGAATCGAAGTTAGGGTTGTTTATGAATTGGGGCGTAAATGTTTGTAGGTAGTAAATAATCCATATAGCTTAGCCTTCCTAATGATAAGGTGCAGTTAATAACCCTTATTTTTAGAAGAGTGCAATTCCTATTTACTGTTTAGAACGTACACTAGTGACGTTCGGTGAATATCTATCGATTGTTTCATTCTAGAATTACGGATTTTATTGTAATTCTGAGAAATACTTAAGTTATCTCTCTAGATTAAGGAAATATTTTTATTTCAATAGTTTCAAGTATTAAATAATCTTTTTTTTTGTTATTATGACAGATGTACGAGCTCATAAAATTCCTTGCTTCTGTGTAATTAATTATTTCTTCCAGGTAATATATTCATATTCAAACTGTCTGTTGGTACAGATATGTTGAAGTACAGCGATCTTTCTATTGGGGATGTTCCAACCGATTTTGCATATCTCTATGGGATTTAGCAATGTGTTCTCTATAATTGGTCTGTTGTTTGCTCATGTAAGTTTTTATGCTTTGTTTATATTTTATTTAATATAAATTTGTTGTTCATGTATCAAATATCCTAGTCTTTTTTTTTCGAAATTCATTATTGTGATACCTATATGTTTCTAATAAGCAGTGATTTCTCCTCGTTGATTTCTACATTTATTACACCAATTAAGACTCTAGATGCTATGAGAAAATTGTCTATTTTATTTATTGTATTGTATTCTCGTTAAACGCCTGTCAACTTCTTGTGTTCAAATTAATTCAATGAATTTCTATTATAATTTTGTGAAGCTGCAAATTTGAGGATGCAAGAATTGTGATTGGTAGCAGGCTTATGTAATCTGTACTTTTTAATTTTGCGACATATTGATGTTCTTGCCCTGCATTGGTCTTTAGGGTTGGACTAATATTTTCATGACATGTTTTATGGATCATATAAGAATCCCTTCTAATTCTTGGTAGAATATTTATTTATTGTTGTTGGCCTATCTCCTGATGATATACGGCTATTTGTAATAGCTATAGTATTTGAGAAACTGACCTCTGACCCTATACACTACACTTACTTCATCTGGAAGACTGACAACACCCATGCTAAACACTAATACAGCGGGTGTTTTTATTTTTTAATGTGAAACTTTTCAAATATCTAATTTCTTGAATATCCGTATTGTCATTGTCTATCTGTTATATAAGGCATCTTAATTCAACTAATGTGTATAAAAAATGTAACATAATTTCCATTTATATTATGTTTCGTTATCTACGTGTGGGCTTCATCTCCTTCAGCATTCATAACTGTCAGATTTTTTAGGATAGTATCGTTATCTTCAAGTGCAACCTCTCAGCCTTAAGTACCAGTATTATGTTAATGTAGAAGGTTAACAAGAATGACTTGCATGTAGCCCATTAGCTCAAAGGAGGAAAAAAACTAACATTACCCTTATTATTTCGGCGCAGACCAAGAAGAAGTTCCAGATGTTCGCATTCGGTGTTTTCTTGAAAATAACCACAAACGACATTGCACATTTGTTACCGTTGGTCTTGTAGACCACACGGTGTTGTCCATCGTATTCAACATAATGTAATCCTCCTCGCATAGGCGCTGGCCCGTTAAATCTCCAAATAAAATTGAGAGCCGATCTTTCTCTCTCTCTCTCTTTCTTTCTCTTTTTTGATTTAAGTATCGTCGAGCCCATCCACGCTATACCTACCTCGGAGAGGTGGTAAAGCATCGTAAAATCGAGAGATGTAATAAAAGTTGGAAACCGCGAAAAGATAGTGTGTGTGTGTGTATGTATGTGTTTGTGTGTTTTGGTCGCCCACGAGCGCATACACTCTCGAAGAGTAACAGCACCCGACGAAAAGACAATGTACTCGCATAATAAAAGTTGGGAGTAATGCTAAAATTTTAAATTGCTTTTTTATGTTATATATTTTATCGTAAACCTGCCATATATATTTTTGAGAAGAGAGGCGTGTAGACATGGAGCAGTATAATAGAAACTTGATAAACGATGGAAATAAAAACAAAGCTGGTACGAGTGGGTATACATTTATGCATCGAGAGGGCGTGAAAAAAAAGAAAATTGACAAAAGCCAATGAATGGATATATTATTACTTAAAAACGTTTAGCCAGAATATGAATAAGCTGTTAGATGATTTCACAATTTATATGAACAAAAAAATAGGTCGGTAGAACAAAGGAAGTGTTATAGAAGCAAGCAGCAGGTACTAGAAACCGTAAGGCCTAGTAGATAAAAGATTCACAATCTTACTTGTAATAACAATATAAATCACATGTTTTGAAACTTTGGGACCTATCAACACGTGAGATATACTAAAAAATATAATTAAAATGTAGCTAATCATACACATAGCGTTATTTTATTTTATGTTAGTCTTCTTTGAAAGGATGAGTTGGCTTCAAGATAAACACCTTCATAAGCACCTTCAAAAAACTGATTGAAGCTTATAAAAGGTCCCAATGATTTCACAGAGAACAGTATTGCTATTTATGTCAATGCTAAAAAGGTAATCCGATATTCAAAGAATTCAACCGTTCTTGAAATATTTTGGAAAAAACAGAAAACAGGTGATTTGTTTTATTTTATTTTCTCCAGCAATACTCGAAGGAAAATTTTACATACAGAAGTAATGCACTAAGAAAAAGATGATATGATTAATTGTTTATTTTGATGTGTTGTACAGTACAACTTTTCTTTTTCTCATGAGCGCTATAACTGTTTTCTATAAAATTAAATTTAGCTTGAAGTTCCTTTAAAAATTATGAATAACATTTGAATCCAGAAAGACATAAAAATTTTAACAATATTTTCGAGTGTGGAAGATCATGGTGACATAAGAAAATATTTTAATCAGTGACTACTGATTCAACAACTATATTTTAATTCAGTCTATAGTTTGAATTTTTAGATAAAATTCAAATCATATATATACTGGTGTAAACAGTCAACACCTGTTATTTATACCTTTGTGTTTGTGAATTCAAATGTTGATTTAAAGTGCTCTGTAAATTTCTAAAAAGTGCTAAGTGGATGTATAATTAGTTCCTTATCACCTGAAGTCGAATTGAACTGTAAGTCTTCTGATTATTATAATAAATTGCATATAAACATTCACATAGCCCCAATCGTGAAGTGATAATAAACAACTCAGATGTCAAAACTTTAGGTTGAACATATATTCCACCAACGGTTAGTTTTATTCGTAAATATGAGTGGAGATGAACAGCTAACAAACAATCAACTACTTTCAAAATTATTAGAATCTATTGAAAGTGAAAATGATAAAGTTAAAAAGGAGCTGAAAAAACATATAGCTTCTGAATATAAGAAACTGATGGACATTATCAGAGATCAGAATAAAAAGATATCTGAACTAGAACAGAAGTGTGAAAAACTCACTGAGAATTATCTCGTCCTTGACAGGAAATCTCGGAAAAATAATATCGTTGTATTTGGATTAGAGTGTGATTACGATGCTGAAGGCGCAAAGTCAGCTATCAGAAAACTCAACTCCTTGTTGGGAACTAGTCTGTGTGAATCGGACCTCAACAATATTTATTCTCTGCATAATAACTCCAAGACAGCTTTGAAGATTGAGCTCAACTCGTATTTGAAAAATAATTCAATATTTCAGAACATTTCAAAATTAAAAGGTACCAACGTATTTATTTCACACGATCTTTGCTACGAAGATCGCCTGAATAATAAAATACTGGCAAAACACATGAAGGAGGCCAAAGAGAGAAATATTTCTGCCAAAATAGTGAATCACAAACTTCTTATCAACGGAACAGCCTATACTGCTAATGAACTAGAAAAGGGAAGTGAAGGTCAGGTTAATATACAAGTGACATATATAAGAAGACCAGAATCCTATAGTGCTCCTTCAAGTCCTTCACATCCCCCATCAATCACCGACAACTCAGAGATGTGTATCAGTACTGAAGATATCCAAGACACTGCCCTGAACACTACTATTAAACCCAATTTGAAGTCACTGAATCAACAAATTGTAATTACTGAGACCCAGAGAAGAACAAGACAAAATAGTTCATCTACCAAAACTTTCAAATTCTAATTAGTCGCCACCAGCCTTTCACTTAATTAGGTTATTTTCCGTACTTTGAGGAAACTGTGGAACAGTTCTCCTATTGTTTACCATTATACATTCTTGTATTGTACTTTGTATACTATGTATCCATAGTAGATAATAAATGTATTATTATTTTTATTATTATTATTATTATTATATAAAAACGGGACAAAACATATGTGACCCGTAGACCTATCTTGCAAACCTTTCAATATTTCGTAAAGTTGCAGTTCTTCTATAATTTCTGTAAACAAATTTACGTAGCTATACAAATTTCATCTTTGTCTTGGTACATTACTTGCGTATGCTGAAATTCAATATTCCTCTTCGACTAGAGATAATATCTAAATAAAAACCAAAAACCCGATTTTCAGTTTTTCCAAAACATTTCAGGAAGAGTTGAAACTTTTTCAGTATGTAAGGGATATTGAAGAGGTTACGCATCTGTTTTGACCGACGAAGCCAAACGGAGTAGATATACAATTCGAATGTTTGCATTTTTGGGTTAGTGCGCAGAGTATATAGTAAACGTACTCCGGTTTTGACGATGTTAATTCATTTGAAAGAGAAGACTTCACAAAAAAGCCTCTGCAAAGGTGGAGGGGGCATTTATCTCAAAGATCTTAAATCTGAGACGATAGAATTGAAGATAGGAAAATATCCATTTAAATAGAATATTATTTAAGAAGAGTTACGGTTTTCAAGCTACAGCGGCGGTAAAGTCTAAAATATGCGTATTTCCGCGACGATCTTTTTAGATCTCTGAATAATAACAAGTACAAACAAAGAGTATACAGGGGTAGTGTCATTAGTGAAAGTTCAACGATTTTCGTGACTAATGTTACAATCAAAAGTGTGAAATGGATATTTTTTACAAAAAATTGTACCGACGTTATTAGTTGGTGCACTGAAAAATGCAAAATATTTAGTGCTGGTACTTGTGAAGTTAAAGCCAAAAGTTTTCAATCTAAATGCAACTGCACAACTTCATTTTTTTGTAAAAAAATTTATTTTACTTTAATCTTCTTTTTAACGTTTACCTTCTAAGAAATGGCAATACTGTTCGTATTAAATTATGTATTACGAACAGGAAACCTTTTCTCGACAAAATCATAGCATTAAACGATAGACAGACCAAAAATATGTTTCTTAGGATACTCTACAACATAATCATATGTTGAAAACCGGCCAACGAGAATATTACAAAACTTTCCTTATTTACATAGTTACTCGGGTTAGTTGTGGAGAAGTAAAAAAAAAACATAATTATTTTGCACTGTCTTACTTAACATCAATTCTCACATTTCTCTTGGTCGCACCAATCATTCGTTCATCCTTAACAACGATACCAGAGCCAACTAATTATTTCATTGAATCTCCATGTTACAATAATATGAATTTATTAATAATACTAATCCCAAGATAATGTCACAGTGTCATGTATATTTTATTGATTCCGATCTCCATATATTCATTGTAAATCTTCCACCAGCTAACAATACAGCGGGCGTTTCCATGTCAAGTGCAAAGCTATATCGATAAATTGATTAAATAGATTCAGAGTTACAAATTTTAATTAGCCAACTTCTGGCATAGGTGATTTACTTTACGTTTCTCCCCCAAAAAAGTATTACCTTGTAGACGCAAAATGTCAATCCTAATGTAATCCACGATATACGTTCTTTCCCAGGCACTGATCTAAAATGAAATTATCCCCAAGGTTTTTGCTGGAAAAGCTCCTTATTCTTTTCCATTCGCGTTTCGCATTCAAGGCTAGTCGACACATTTCCCATTTGAGACGTGCTGATTTTAAGAATGTGATTCTTTTGACTTTCAGGCATAGCAGATTGCTTTACATTGAATGATGGGATTCATGAACAGAAACGCTGGAAGAAACCACAAATGTTTTAGTTGTGCCTCAGTTAACGTAGGAAATAATATGAATCGATGTTGGTCCAAAATATATTAGCTAATGAATAATCAATAAATACGTCTTTTTTACTTCCCGTTTTTTGACCTGATGCCCCCAGAAGCTGTTGGAAACTTGGGACTGGAAACATTTTTTTAAGCGAACAGCCCCAATTTTAGAAATCAAACCCCAAAATAATAGAAATCCAGGGAATTTTTGAATAAGATATCACTCGACCTATCCATACATTCTTGATTTTCAATAAGGTTGCTCCTAAGCGACTTCCTTAAATCTTCACATTTCGAAAAATACCAGTTGGGAACTTTTATATAGGGTTCTGAAATTGACGTTTTGATGTGTATGTAAGGCTCAGTTCTTCTCTTCTCAAGTTTAAGGGGTACCATTCTGCTGATACTTTGGGGGAGAAGTCTATGCTACTTGTGTTTGCCTGAAAATATCTGTTTGATAAGTTTTGAACTAAAGCTATATATATGTACTTTGTGTTTTTTTGGTCTTAAAGCTATAATGTTGTCTGGTATCGTCATGACTCTAAAGTTTTGGGAATCTTATGATGTCATGTTGAACGCATTGGAGAGATCAAAATATATAGCCATGTACTTTTGGTTATTCGAAAAAGCTTTGTTTATGCTCGTTTCGAGGTCTACAAGATTTTCGGTAGTGGAGGAGATAGGGGGAATTTCGACTTTCCCCCTATCTCGCTTGTTCCTTGATAAATTGATTGTTTTTTTCCAGACTTCAGATTTTATTTTCTTCTTGATAATTGTCTGCAGCAAAATGCATGCAGCATACGTTAGTGCTATTGGTCGAAAAGATCCTGCCTTGTTAGGGTGCTTGTTTGGTTCCAGAATTGGGACTATATAAGTTAATTTCCATAGCTTAGGAAACTTGTGTTCTGACCTGAACTTCTTGACCAAATCAAGGAAAATCAAAGGGTTGTCCTTATAGTATATTTCAGCGATTTGAGTGAAATAAGTAACTCGTTTTTGCAGATTGGTATACATTGATAAAATTCATTCTGGGGAATATGGTAACTGGATTCTCTGCTTATTTTTCTTTAAAGGCTAGGAATTTCGAATTTTCAGTAACTGAGTCTTGTCTTGACACTCTTACCCTACAGATCAGAATAATGTTCTTCATTAAATTTTGGTATTTTAGGTTAGGTGCAAGATATCGAGAAATTGATTTCACTAGCCCCTTTGGGCATTATTTTGCTATTTTACTATGAAAAAATTATATCAGTATATTGGATTTTCTATGTAATTTATGTCCTTGAGTCAGAAGATGCCCTCTGCTGGGAACATTCCAATCAACAATCACAATGAGTAAGAAGAAAAACTTTTTTAAACAATATCAAGTTTGCGATAATCCGTTCAGCTGCTTTAAAGTTACAGATATATATTTACAAAAAACATTTGAACTCCCCGACCACTTCTTTCTTAGATATAGGGAAAAAAGTAAAGAACAAGAAATATACGAGTTTATTTCAGCTTTAGGTATAGAACATTCATTGTCTCATTATATTAATTGCATGAAATCTTTTAAATGAAAATAGCGACTACGCCCCCTAGCGGCCATATTTGAAACCTGATCTTTTTTTACCGCAAGGCTCTACAATGATTAGTTTCCAAGATACATACTTATTTGGCCACATTATATCTAAAATAATTTCCGTTTTTGAGAAATACCCCTTCCATCACAGAAATGATCTAAGAGAATTCAGGAAAAAATATACGAGTATCTTCTTATTAAAGACGCAATAATTCATCATCTGGACGAATATTAATCGATCTTTTGATCAGATTATTTTATATTGCTCACTATCATGTTTGGCATTGAATCGAAAACTTTCTATTATTCCGAAGGCGCCTGGAATAACAACTAACATTAGCCTCAAGTTGTTTCGGTCGATAAATTCGGCAGCAATCTTAGGATGGTTGTTCATTTTCTCTTAGAGGCCCAATTAGTACTAAAGGCTAAATGACTTCCGTTTGATAAGTCGTTGCAACTAAAGTGACTACTATGGGATTCGTTCGTGAATGCATTACATAAACGGTTGAACAATTGCACAATGAATACAAGAATGGTTAGCCTCTCCCATTCAGCATTCTAGACTGGTCAAAATTGCACCCTGAATATATTGGGAGTTTGAAACTGTTTCATGTACCTACCTGTTTTCTTGCATAAGTTGAGAGTTGAAAAGTGTTTTTGCTCATGAATTACAATAATATTGTTGTCGAATTAATTATTTAATTGAGCCAATATCTTCACGATTTATTTATATTGAAAAAGGTTGCATTATATCTATATGTTGGAAGGAAACTACAAGAAGGGTGATTTGATCAAATCTATTTTTCTGATAAAATTAACTGAAATGATAAAATCCCTAATCTGATTTTGTGAAATGGGAAAAATAAAATTTATTTGATATTACATGTATGTTTATTTAATTAACCAAATATTGTAATATATACATTACCAGAAGAATTTTAATAGAAAATATATATTATTGCGATCGATCGTTGACGATTTCAAGATATTGTAGTTTTTTGACCGACGAACCCAAACGGAGGAGTTATACAATTCGCCTGTCTGCTTTTTTTTTGGTTCGAGCGCTCGTTGTACATAGTAAACGTACTCCGATTTTGATGATTTCTGATTCATTTGAAAAAAGAGACTTGAAAAATGGTTCCATATTCGTAAAAACTCAATTTCGAAATCTTATTCCCTTTAAAAGTGAAAATCGAAAATCTTAGGTGGCAGAATTTAAGATAGGACAACATTTACAGTTACGGTTTTCAAGTTACAGCGATGTTAAAATCAAAAATATGTGTAGTTTCGCTGTCTGGAAAGGGCGATTTCTTTCGAAAATTGCAAATCTGAGGCAACCGCATGAAAGACCAGATTATTTGAAGCAACATTTATGATGAAGATTTTTTTCCTTATGATTACGGTTTTCGAATCTAAAATCTAAAATACTTATGCGTATTTCCGCCGCCATCTTTTGACATTTCTAAATAAAAACAAGTACAAGCCTAAAAGTAAAGAATATATGTGGGTAATAGGATATCTTCTTTGGTATTAGAGAACGTTCAACGATTTTTTAGTGACTAATGTTACACTCAAAAGTGTGAAATAAATAATTCTATTGGTGCTGGTACTGGTGCCAAAAACAAAACAAAACAAAAATCAATCTAACTGAAACAACAACAGCTTCAAAAGTTACAGCACCAATAGAATTAATATCATTGTTCATTTTTCAGTGCACCAACTAATATCCGAATACATTAGTTTCGAACAATGTAGTTGTAGTTACTTGAGACACATTTTTTTATAGTTCCGACTGAAGAACTGATTTGGTATAAATTATATTGAGTCTGAAAATTGTGAGACTCTAAAGTACATTCGAAAATATGACCAAATATATCAAAATGTCACTGGTAATGTAACATCGGCAATCTGATTTGCTTTCTGATAGAAGAAGAATTTAATGTAAAATAAAAAAAAATCTATATAATGGATAATAAATGAAATTGTAATATTAAAAAAAAAGATTTGAACTAATTGCATATGGAAGTATATGTGTCACTAATAATCAAACAACAATTTTTATAATTTTTCCGAAGGGATTTTCACTGGCAGGTAGCTAATGTTATAAGGAATAACTTAGGGTGTTTTTATTTTAGGAAAAGATCTATACAAATAAATAAAATGGAAGTATATATTTGTAATTTCAAAATAACAAGTTTGAACTAATTGCATATAGAAGTACAGTTTGTTTCACGAATGTTTTCGTCTGCCTTGAAAACACGAAAAATGGGTCAATCCAACTGACGAGAGTAAATCAGTGGCGTAATGATTTCGAGCTAAGATATGGCATTTAAGGAAGTTCATATAATTAGAGGAAAAAATATCGATTGATTAAATAAGCAAACATAATATGAAAGATTTATTATAAACAATAATGCAGACACACAAAATACAAAATTTATTGCTTGAGTTATGAAATACAAATTTATGCACCTGAATTATCAGAAATGTCACAATAACTTTGTGACGCCTATGAAATAAAGATAGCGTTGCCTTCACCATACGTGCAGCGCCCTATCATTGTATAAAAGGACATAAGCTTGACATACTGATGTCGTAGCTTAGATCGACAAACGTAGAGAATTTCATGATAATGAGATGCGATGAGACGTATAGCGATATGTACGTAGCTCGTGAATGATTACACACAATAGCCATGAAAACGCGACTAACAGCTGCTATATATTAGAAGAATATTATGAGTAGAAAATAATTTGTAATTTGTTTCGGAATCACGAATTAAATAGAAACGTTACCACTTGATTCCACAAATATTATTTCAGAATATGGAATGTTTCATTTTGGTGTAATTATTCTTTATCTTTATCATGATATAAAACTGAAATCTTGTTACAATCGATCATGTGGGCGAAATTAGCTATTTTCAATGTCGGCTGCCTCAAAATTTTTATACTTTCACTAAATTGTTACTTCATTCGGCATTATGATAAAATCGTTGATTGAGCTGAGTTTACAAGAAATTGCAGAAACATTTTCTTGGTTCGTATGTCAAGAGTTAACGAAATGTGTGCCCTATTCACGGATCGATCACAATCGAATGGCAGGTCTTATTGTCAAAATGTACGTAATCGAATGAATTATTCCATTGAAAAATATATCTTTCTGTAACTTTTCATCTATGTTCCTAATTATTTTATTGATTTCTTCGGTATAAATAAAATATATAATTTAGCACAACTGTCCTAGTAATATATATTTAATAGTGTCTAGTAAACCAAATAAATATTTGGAATATCCAAAAAAAGTAGATTTGCTGTTTCACTAGTTTTGGTTAGGGATTTGATCAAATAACTTAAATTCTTCAGGGAAATAAGCTTGTAGATTTATTATCATTTCCCTTAGAGATTTGATAAAATCACCATTTTTATCATATCCCTACGACAAACACTGTCAAGAGCTGTACATTAGTTGACTCGAAAACTCATGTAAAAAGCGCAAAGAGAATAAACTACTTGTATGTGTATATAGAACACACAAAGGCAAAGGAAGTAATATTATCTCTAGCTATTCATATCCTAAAATTGTGCAAATTTCATTCTGCTTCAGGGAAATCTGAGATATTTCACTGCTTATTTGGTGGTCTTTGTAGTTGAGTAATTACAGAAAAAAGTACCATCATAAAGAAAATTTGAAATAAAAAGACAGACAATATTATCAGTGGAGGAATCAAGTCTAACCGCCAACGGGAGATATATTTTCAATAATTTATTGATATATAGGTACTAGATATGAATCCCAAACATGTTACTAGCTCCTCAATATTAAAATTACCTACACGTTCCAATCCCATCATCATCAACCCTTAGTATCAGATAGAAATTACCTATGAAATTTACCTTAATGATAACGATTCTATTGGCAATTATATTCAAATTGAAGCGCACGCTACAAAATGACAGATACTACTAAGCTCCTATAGCGTATACTTTTCGAAAAATTCATAATATTTGCTAGTGATATTTATTAATCCGTTCTTTGACATGCATTACATAAACGTTTATCAGCGGGAGATAATATCATAATACTGTTTTCTGTATTGTTGCACATACCTGCCAAAAACGACCAATTGAAGCACAGTAGACAAAATACAAGTGAAACTATAATATGAAGATTAAAAACAATATCAGCAAACAAATTAATATATAACTGAATAACACTGTTTTAACAATACATAATCGTCTTGTCGACTTACTATATATATTATGTTCCCAGTCCAAAATTGTGTTTTTTCCACTACCATCTTAGAATTACTAATGATATGGATATAACTTGATAGCATATCTTCTTTCGAACTGATATCGACATTGGACTATCTTCATTTGAAGCACAATTATGTAGATTTTATTTTGTGTTCCTTGAAACCTGACAAATGTCAGACGTGCAATGAAGAAGGTAAGTTTTGCTAATAAGCATGAGCTAATCTGTATTTTGAAAATGGCGACCATCGAATAGTGCCTATTACGTGAATTTCATTCAGAATATTTTGGACTGAATCATATCTCATTCAGGTGCCTGGTATAAATAACAATACTCAAAAACAACTGCCAGAGTTTGATCAACAATCACCTTCCAGCAAAGTGGTTTTATTTTTAAACACGGAACAGCAGTATGATACGTTCAGGTCGGCCACGACTGGTTAGTGTGATTGATCGAATTTAAGATCACACGTGTTATTTATAATTAGATCAATTGATAACAAGTGAAATTTTTGAAAAAAAATTGAAAATACTTTTTATTAGGCATTTAAGATTTAAACTGTAACGATGAGTACCTAGTATTGCTATCCTTTTTTCGATTTGAACTATACTTATGTATATGTGTTTGCCAGCAACAGCAATTCCATAACAAATTACTGTTTGTCTACCACAACACAAAATTAAACTTTAAATTAACAACGTCTGACGTCTGACAATTGCGACATAACCATAGACGATCTTCCAGAGAGTACCTATATACCAGAGAACAGATACGTATATATACGCTCCATGCTCCTGCGTAAATCCACTGACGGATCCCATTGTCCGACATTGTCGTTTCATGTCGAAAAAATAATGATCTTGTTTGAATGAGATAATTATAATTACCAATATTGGATCACACTTGGAGCTTAACAGGCGGCGAGATGTCTGCGATCTAAGTAGGAATTCGAAATTTCAAGTCTCTAGACCGTATGGGGCCTGAGAAATCGCTGCGGAGTCCATTGATACAAGAACCGAAAGTAATAAAAACAAGTGGAATTTTTGAAAAAAACAATTAAAAATATTTTTTATTAGGCGTCTAAGATTTGAACCGTACCGATTAGAACCTACTATTGCTCTCCTTCTCTCGTTGGAGGTATGTTTTCTCTGTTCTCTCGATTTGAACTATATTTATGTATATCTGTTTGCCAGCAACAGCAATTCCATAACAAATTACTGTTTGTCTACCACAACACACAAAACCAAAATATAATATATACGACGTTCTGCCAGAGAGGACCTATATACCAGAGAACAGAGACGTATATATACACGCCATGCTCGTGCGTAATTCCAGTGACGGGTCCCTTTGTCAGACATTGTTGTTCCATGTCGAAGATAAAGTGATCTTGCTTGAATGAAATAATTCCAATTAATAAATATAGGCCCATATTGGATCACACTTGGAGCTTAACAGGCGGCGAGATGTCTGCGATCTAAGTAGGAATTCGAAATTTCAAGTCTCTAGACCGTATGGGGCCTGAGAAATCGCTGCGGAGTCCATTGATACAAGAACCGAAAGTAATAAAAACAAGTGGAATTTTTGAAAAAACAATTAAAAATAGTTTTTATTAGGCGTCTAAGATTTGAACCGTACCGATTAGAACCTACTATTGCTCTCCTTCTCTCGTTGGAGGTATGTTTTCTCTGTTCTCTCGATTTGAACTATATTTATGTATATCTGTTTGCCAGCAACAGCAATTCCATAACAAATTACTGTTTGTCTACCACAACACACAAAACCAAAATATAATATATACGACGTTCTGCCAGAGAGGACCTATATACCAGAGAACAGAGACGTATATATACACGCCATGCTCGTGCGTAATTCCAGTGACGGATCCCATTGTCAGACATTGTTGTTCCATGTCGAAGATAAAGTGATCTTGCTTGAATGAAATAATTCTAATTAATAAATATAGGCCCATATTGGATCACACTTGGAGCTTAACAGGCGGCGAGATGTCTGCGATCTAAGTAGGAATTCGAAATTTCAAGTCTCTAGACCGTATGGGGCCTGAGAAATCGCTGCGGAGTCCATTGATACAAGAACCGAAAGTAATAAAAACAAGTGGAATTTTTGAAAAAACAATCAGAAATAATTTTTATTAGGCGTCTAAGATTTGAACCGTACCGATTAGAACCTACTATTGCTCTCCTTCTCTCGTTGGAGGTATGTTTTCTCTGTTCTCTCGATTTGAACTATATTTATGTATATCTTTTTGCCAGCAACAGCAATTCCATAACAAATTACTGTTTGTCTACCACAACACACAAAACTAAAATATAATATATACGACGTTCTGCCAGAGAGGACCTATATACCAGAGAACAGAGACGTATATATACACGCCATGCTCGTGCGTAATTCCAGTGACGGATCCCAATGTCAGACATTGTTGTTCCATGTCGAAGATAAAGTGATCTTGCTTGAATGAAATAATTCTAATTAATAAATATAGGCCCATATTGGGTCACATGTGGAGCTTAACTGGCGGCGAAATGTCAGCGATCTAAGTTCGAATTCTAAATTTCAAGTCTCTAGACCGTATGGGGCCTGAGAAATCGCTGCGGAGTCCATTGATACAAGAACCGAAAGTAATAAAAACTATTTAACTATTTAAAAAGGGCAGAAACTTCATACACTATTGCCGAATTTCTTATTATGTAGAATAAGTTGTCCTTTTTAAGACAGCAATCTGTTGGAAAGCTCATACGTCCGACTCATACTGTTGGCTTAACAATGTTTCCATCAGAAGATTTTGCATGCCATAAGAATATAAGTTAACAGTGGGAATAAATAATCAAATATGTTAGATAAAAACATCATAAAATCAGTATACTACATAGTTTTGATTACTTGATACCGTCACTAGATAAACTTCAAAAGAAAGATAAATAAATCTAAAGGTAAATAACATAGAAATTATGAGATAGAAGAAATAGCTCATGATACTGGAATAGTTGGATAAATGAGAAGAATAATACTAACATAGAAACCATTAAATTAGTTCATATTAAAAAATAATGTCTGATAAAATTGAAAAGACAAACGTAGAGCCTCAAACAGGGTTAACGCGGATTAAATTAGTCCATGTCCTTAAAAGTTAAACTTCGACATCATCACATTTGACTCTCGCTTATGAAATTGAAAATAATACATATATGCTTAAGCTCTTAACCTCAAATGATGTACCTAGATAAACAGTGGATAAATAAAATAAGAACTTTAATCCAAAGATTCAGTATATTTAAACTGAGCACCTAAGTTGCGCCCATATTGTTCCATGTAAGTCTTAAAGTGATCTAAATTCTACCACATGCATCCTTTCTCACTTTTCTGTTCTTGAGCGACATCAAATAGAACACATTTAGTTGAAATGGAATTGAAAGGCGGTTTCGGGGCACATGTGGATTTCGTAATGGCTTCACCTAAATTGGAACTGTTAAATGTAGTTTAAGACAGAGAAGAAAATAATAAAATGAGTCGTAGTTCAGAATATTGATGAATACTGTTCGGGAGGATTTAATGGTACTGAACGTATTGAAATAATTTGCCTGCTGCCATTCCATTATCGTCATAGAAATGTTGTGTTGCCGAAAATATGTTAGGGAGTGGAATTATTACTACCAGACGGTGAAATATGGACTATTCATTTAGCTTTTACAACAAAGAGATGTTGGTTGCATTAGAACTTCAATTATATGTTCCAACCAATCTGTAGTAGGTGTAAAATTATAAAGTGATTGAGTAATCTTGACAAGAGAGAATTATTTTGATATTTTGTACGTTAGGAATATGATTTCATTTATAGTTAAGTTGAAGAAGAAAATAAAACAAAGAATCCGCCTTTCTAATAAAATGTAAGATATTTTTACACAGCAGTGACCATGTCAGTTTTATGAATGAATGAATATAATTCTAATCAAACTGTAAAGATGAGACGTTCTCCAACTCGAAATTTACGATCTTTCTATTTTCACTGTTTCATTGTTGGTACAAGTAAACAATTTTGATTATGAATTAATGATTTCTTTGTTCTTTTGGATGATTTTTAATGATCCCATGACTTTTAACAAAAATATTTTTTTTCTGAAAGTTCAGCTCAATTTGAAGTAGTCTATCTAATTGGCGATTGCATACTTGAAAAACATAAGCTAGTACATTCAGTGAGACTTACTGTATCATCAGTGGATTATAATAATCTGACCTCTTTAATTACGGATATTCCAACAAAATCTTACATTTAGGTAATTAGTGCTTAAATGGATGTCATTTAGTATATGACTCTGTAATAGTCTATTTGGATGTAATTCCTCTTTTTATATGACTATCATTATATTTTATTTCAAATTGCCCCACCTGAAGATTATTATACGAATTTATGCTAACTAAACTTTAATATATTTGTATTAGCCTTCGGTTAATTTTCAATATGAATTTCGTAGTTTCCAGTGACCGAAATTAGAAAAAAATAAATATTGCTTCTCCTATACCATCCAATAAAAGATTTGCAGATGATCTAATTTTGGATTAATCATCCAATCATCCAATTAATAAGACATCACATGTTTTCATTACAAGAAAAAAAAAAGAAAGTGACGACAGTTTCCGAGACGAGGATTTATTGAGATTACGCTTTTAGGTACAAACAGACTCCTAGATCGATACACACGTTAAATATAATTTTTAGCAAAAAAAAAATCAAAATTGGTTCATCCGTTAGGGATAAACAGATATACAGATACCAACGATAAACTCGAAAGTAGGTACTCTCGATTTTCAAAGAGAAACACAAAATTACTTTATTATAAAATTCATGAATACCTATACGTTAAGCAATACCAAATATTATAGCAAATAAAATATCAAAAAATTTGGCTAAATGGAATAAATTCCTATTTACAGATCTTTAGACTGTTTCAATTAACTTACTATTAGACTTAGTTTTCTAAGCATATTTTCAGAAGAATTTTGAATTTGGATTTTCGTTAAGCTGTCTCAAAAAAATAAAAGACAGATCTGGACTAGTAAACAAAATAAAATGATTTAGGTGTGCTTTAACATATGCGTGTTTTATAGAAAATAATAAGTAATATACGAAACATCGAACACGCTAGGAGCAAGTGCTCACTTCTATTTAATAATTTATACTGAAATTATGTAAAGTTAAATAAAATATATTGTAACAAAATGTTTATCAAAATTAAATTTTATGTTGATAATTATTGTTTACATGTGCAAAACTATATATAAAATTTGCTATACAGTAAGCTTATAATTTTCAATAAAATATAATGCTGACGTAATTTGGATGGGAATATTAAATTCCGTATGCAGACGTATGTTACCAGAGGTCATAAAATTGTATAATATTGTACAGAATAAAATCTGTATAAAAATAACGGGTGATAATTTTGGAGAAAGCTTAAATAAGTTGTTCTCTATTTTCTAATAAGCTTTTGTTAGAAAACAATAAGTGTTATGCAGTGTGATTGAAAAAGTAAATAGAATATATGGGTTCTAGTTTGAAAAGAGTCCTCTAATTGCGATTTCAAATTAAATATCAGCAACAAACATGTTAAATAATTTAACTAAATTAAACTGTAGAAGTTGTACTGAATTAAATCACAAAATCGATCTTCATTTTAAATTTATCTATCTTGAGTTTATAAGTTTTTAGAAGAAGTATAAATAACAGTTGGAAGTCGCATGTTGCCCACAGATTTAGTTGATTTCAGATTGTGAGTTTCTTGAAGTACATTTGAAGGAATGTTTACGAAAACTTCAAACAAATTCTGGTGGTGACCGAGGTATATTTTGAAACAGAGGTGAGTTGACACACCGCGGAACTTAAAACCGCTGACAAGCTTAAAACGTAACAATTTATTTACTTTCTGAAGCCCGAAAGTACCTAGGTTGGGTCCGATACTTCAGGTCAAATGGTTGTGACGTTCAGGCACATACGTTGTAAAAATCGTGAAAAGTAAGTTTTACCCGTTTTATTTAAATAACTATTTTTTTTAATACGTTTGTATTTTCGATAGATTTTTAAATGCATAGAAAATTTATTAACTAACGATTCACATCATAGCGCTGGTATAGCTTTGTGTTTTGCATCTTTTTTATGTGGAGTGAAATCTAATGGACACTCCTGCAAAAAATGAATCAGTTGCATTCCAAGCAGCTTAGACGGTTAAGAAATATTAAAAAGCCTAATTTTTGAGAAGAGAATACTAGTTAAAGATCCAAGCATAATGAAAATGTAAAATAACAAGATATTTGTGAGGTTTTTGATACATAACATAACACAGATTTCAATTTTAGAAAAGCAATATCAGTTGTTGTAGGTACATACCTATGATGATGAGTCAATGTTGATATTTACTATGTTTTAGATATGTAAAAATTGATTTTTTTCTCAGTTTGTTAATTTAATAAATTATATTTTAATAGACACCATTTATTTCATTAAATATAATCAAATGATACCATTAATCATAATTTAAACCCATAATTTCACCCAAACATAAACTGTTACAATTCCCCTCCACCTCATTTTCAACTTACATAGAAATGAAGGGAGATAAACCAAAAATACTTTTACGTTGAAGTCAAGTTGTCATCACAGATCTCACGCTTACACTTCTCACATTTTCTCAGTTATCTGAAAGGTTAAGAAAGTTTCTTCCGATTAGCACATACGATTTTTACTAACACAATTTTGTGTTAGAAAGTAAAATGACAAATTGTTTCAACTCCCCTCTGTTTGGAAGTAAACTATTTTCAAAAAACATTCTTATGAATTTGTTACTTCCTATAGCAGCCCTGTCAGATTTTTCAGCCATTAAATATTATTTTGCGAGAACTGATATATAGCTAGGTATATTTGTCTTATGACTTTTAAATTGATTTCAAATTAAAAAATTGTTAACACAGTAGTCCTTGAATAACCACTATACAGAGACATGTTTACTATACAATTGTACGTACTACATAAAAGAATTTAGCTTCTTATACACAATATCTTAAAAATAGGTATCAGTAATAAGTTCCAATCAATTTTTTTTATCTCATCGGGCTTATTGATTCAATTTACAACAATAGTTTTAGCAGGTGATAAACAGATGCATAGGCAACCAATCTAAGACTTTACAAAAAAAATAACAAACTCATAATAGAGCTGCCACTCATAAAATAATAATCACGTATTTATTACAACATAATATATATAGGACAAGCCAAATTGAATGACATGAATATGAAAGAAAAAACAAACTGCTCTAAAATACTAGTAAATTTAAATCAAATGAATGAAATGAAATTTTGATTATAATTCTAAGAAACAATAAAATATGAAATAGATAATAAAAAATCTGGTGTGTCCACTCATATGACTTTCCTACTCTCAAATGAATTTCATCAAGTATAAAAATTGCCTTATCAGTTCATTTGAATTTTTTTTAGCATTCTAAGATAAATAGCAATGATCATAATCAATTTTTACTGAGAATGAACTAAAATGGGCATCCTGCTCGCTCTAGTTACTAGACAATAGTCGAAAAGAATATCTTGCTAAACATTGTGAGGCGAAAATAAGTCTCACGATTCTGTTGGATGAAATTTGTCCAAAATATTCTTTTGAGAGACCTCTGCCAACATCTCTGCGGAAAAGTAGGAAAATAGTTGAGCTCAAATGCACAGAAAAATATTAAAGAAAAAAAATATAACATTTCGTTTGAGCATACATTTTTCCCCGAGCGTTATGGTAGCTAATAGATGATAAAGTACTTTAAGCATACCTAATGTTTTACACAAATTTCATCAAAATCGTTTGAGCCGTTTTCGCGCCATAGCCTTTTATCGAAACACGTTATTCAGCTATTGCCTAGCGCCAGTAATGCGTGAAGGATGTCGAATCTGTATCGCTGGTGAGTGCTATCGGTAATCTACAAAACAGAATACAAATCAACAAAATCGGTCCATTTGTTCCAAAGATAATCTTGGCACAAACAGACTGACAGACTAATGGCTGAAAATATGTTTTTTGGACTAGGTACCTATGAAATATAAGCACGTGCTGAAAACCAGGCACCGAAAATTTTAGACCATTGCTATAGGTATTTCCTTACAATACTGCATTTCACAATCAGAATGTAGTGTGGCTGGGAATAGGCAATGTATCATAAATAGGAAAACAGCACACAGTGTTGTTGATCTTAAAATTTTCCTGTAATATTTCCTACAGTAATTTTAAAATTTAGGTATTTATTTATTTATTTAACCAGTAATTATTACAAAAATAACAAAGCAAAATGTATATGCAATTCCTGAAGAGGTACACGAAGGAAACCTGTTCTCAGGAACTGGCTTACTAAACCTAATAATCTAAAACTATATCTATAAAAAGGAAAAGAGATATATATATATATATATAAATATATATATATATATATATAAATATATATATATATATATATATATATATATATATATATATATATATATATATATAGTCAACAGAAAATCTTACCCTAATCCCAGAATATAGAGATAATTCTATTCCAAACTATATTGCTAATTATAATTATTTCCTAAGTTCAGGTTACCATTTTATAAAGTAAGCCTTACTTATACTTATAATATTTTTCTTTTTATAATTATTGTTTTTTCTCTTTTATCTTAAATTTGTGTATTCATAATTTATCTACGACCCATTTTTTTAACTTTTTCTTGATGTTCTGTGTGTTTGATATATTTTTAGTTCCTTGGGTAGAAGGTTAAATAGTTTTGTGGCTACATAAATACTGTTCTTGTCACTGAAACTCTTAGTATTTTTTTGTAGTACAATGCTTTTATTTCTAGTAATACTCGTAGAGTTCAGATACTTTCCCTTTAGGCTTTAGTAGTGGAAACAAAGCGATTCTAGGGGAAACTGTATTTTAATGGTTAGAGGACCATTTTCTAGTAGTGCCTGTTTTTTATTGATAATTTTAAGTTTTTTATTTTGTAATCTTTGGAGCAATGATAAACTGTTATTGTATGCTCCACCCCAGGCAATGATGCCATATGTTGCAATACTATGAAAAAAAGCATAATATATTAATAGCAGAGTCTTCGAATCCATAATTTTGGCTAATTTGTGGAATATAAATATAAGGTATCTAGTTTTCTTTATTATATATTTGATGTGTTTGTTCCACTTTAGATTATAGTCTATATAAACTCCTAAGTATTTTACATATTCAACTCTGTTTAAGAGTTTGTTATTAATTTTAATATCACAAGTAGTAGGGACACTATCGCTATAGTTTTCAAAAGTTATGTACACCGATTTTTCAATGTTCAGGGAGAGCTTATTGTTCACTAGCCATGTCGATATATAATCGAGCATAGTCTCCATTTTGGATACTGCGCTGACCAGGTATTTGCAACAGAAATAGTGGCGATGTCATCTGCATATGCAATTATAGTGCCCTTATCTGCAGTAGCTAGGAGATCATTCATAAATATTAGAAATAGTAAAGGTCCCAAAATAGTTCCCTGAGGCACCCCCTTGACAGTTTTAAATTGTATCATTTATTTGTAGCCTTTGTTGTCTATTTTTTAAGTAATCAATAATTAGTTTGTGTGCCTTTCCGCGAATTCCATAGCGGTGGAGTTTATTTAATAGTAATACGTGGTCAACTGTATCAAAAGCCTTTGCTAGGTCTAAAAAGGCGACAATTGTTGGTTGGCTTTGTTCAAGGCTGCTGTAGAGAACGTTAGAGATATAGGAAAAGCAATATTTTGTGCCTGAGTGTTTTAAAAATCCATATTGATATCTTGATATAATTTTGTGTCGTAGGAAGAAGTTTATTAATCTGTTGTTTATAATTTTTTCAAATATTTTGGCCAAATTTGATTTGAAGCGATATAGGATGATAATTATTAAGTACATGAGTATCACCAGATTTCTGTATGGGCCGTATTTCAGCACTTTTAAAAGCCAAACTGCTTGTTCAATGCATAAATTAAATATGCAGGCCAGTGTATAAGCAATATTATCCGCTATAATTTTCAGACATTTTGAATTAATTCGATAAATACCGCCAGGTTTGTCTTTCATGTTTTTTATAACCGATTTGATCTCATAAAAGTTAGTCGGAAATAAATATATAGAAAAAGGGTTCAACGAGATGTTACTGCTATTGTTATTATTACTTTTAGTATTTATTTTAGAATGTGATTTAATCCCAGTTTCACAAAAGTAGTGGTTGAAGGTATCGGCTATTTCCTCTTTATTGGATATTTTACAACTGTTACTTTCATCATAAATAAAATCTTTTCTATCTTTAGTTTTCGTACCTATTTTGTGTTTGATAATTTTCAGAGTTTTTTGTTATCATTACTATTGACTTTAATAAAATTCATATCGCTTTTTAGTTTGGCGTCCAAAATAACTTTGTTCAATATTTAGGTATATCTTGTATATTCATCTTCTAATTGTTTATTTTTTCGATCTTTATTCCATAATTTGTATAGTGTTTCTTTGGTATTACAATATATAATAATTCCATGGGTTATCCACGTCTTTCTAGGATAAAATTTTGAGGTCTTGATTGTCTTTACCCTATTATATTCGGCCAGCACAATGCAATTTTGTATTTTTTGGATGAGTAATTCCGTGCTTATGTTGGGGTCTAATGAAACGAAATGTTGCCAGATTACGTAGTTTGCTATATTCTTTAGAATATTGTTGTTGATATTATTATTGTTTATAGCTTGTTTTGGTTCATCAATTTTTTTTATCAATAGTTAAGAAATGGGGGAATGATCGGGATAAAGGACATTCAGTTTAAAAGATTTGTAATTGATATAACTCGACTTAATAAAAATATTATCTATACATGATCCTTCAGCACCCTCTGATGAAGGTCTAATAATGGTTTGGAAAGAAGGAGAGAATCCAAGTTCTAACATATTGTTTATGAATTCAAAATTTAACGCTTCCAGATTACGTATATTAATATTAAAATCTCCAATAACAAAGCGGTTAGTTTTTTTTCCTACTTATTAGAAAATAATTTATTTTTCGTAAAATCCTCGAATATTCCATCAAGTCTCAAAACTTGATGCATGTCGCATTAGAGCAGTGCTTATTAATATATGATGACATATGGATTTTAACTGCGCATTATTTTATTCCATTTCAAATTCAATGTCTTTGGAAGTTCTATAGAAAGTTATCAAAAAGTCTTGATTAGTACCTATTACCTTCCTCGAAATGAATTTTAGCATAATGCAGAGCGTTCTTTATAGTTTAAGAACATAACATTCCGGACAAAACTGGAGATTACTGAAAGTTTTCCACGCCACAACCAAAGTTCTATGTGCAACGATTTCACGACATCTTCTCAGTTTATCCCTTCTTCTAGCCACTTCCCCAGTATCGTACACACTTTGATAAAGTTTCATGCTCAGAATATTGTCGTCTGGTGCAATTGCGGCTACCATGCATGCAATTTTTGAAAATAGTATTTTATGGTAAAAGCGTTCGAAGGGGCAAATACTTAATGTAACAATCGTGATAAGGCCACGCTAGCCTAGGTAGATCAGATTCACTTTTAGAACGATTGGGGTATATTTTGCAAAGAGACCATGAGCCATATTTTTATCCATGTACGCAAGCAGCATGCGCCGCTAAGAAGTTAATTGTTTGCTTTCAATTAAAACATAGAAAAAATGCGAGATCGTGCATAGATTAAAATAACATAACACTTTTGATAAGAAAAACTATTTATTCAATTTCTCTAATAATTTATTCGCTGCTCCGTACACAAATGTTGTTTGATAGTTGTTTGTCCAATTGTGAATCAAGCCAGGAGGTTACATAGAGACGGAACATTAATTTACTTGTAATTGGTTGAATTATCCGGAAACGTTTAAATTGAAATTGTTTTTAAAGAGCAATGGTAGAGACTGAAATATGTGCATTTCCGCTTTGTGGAGGAAGCAGTTTTTTTTTCGAAACTTGAAAATATGAGATGATCAAATTAAAGAAAAAAATATATGTAGCAACATTTAAATTTAACATTTTCTCAAAAAAAGCTACGGTTTTCGAGTTACAGCATTATTAAATTCTGAAATATGTATATTTCCGACGCGAGGTTTTGAGATCTCTGTATAATGACACCTGTACTTGTACAAGACTGTTCATTTTTGGTCTAGTTTAAAGTACCTATACAATATTTAAATATTCATATTCATGGTAGAAGTACTTTTATACTAATTGAGTTCTTAGAACCATTTTGACTTATTCTTTTTTGTTCAGTTGCTTTAAGTTTTAAGGCTGTATAGCTTCACGTCTAAGGTACTTTCCTTACTTACAGCGTATGTGAATCTATCCGGTCTGTAATAATGTCAGGATTTTGTGGTATGATCGTGAAGATTCATTTTAAATTGTTCTCTGTGTCTATGATTTTTAAGTAAATCTTCATAGTAGCATGTTTCTAAAGTTTCTATGGATAATTCCAAGTAGCTTTACATTATTAGCAGTACTTTGTGTCAGAACTGGAACTGGAACTATATTATTTTGTTTTAAATCGTTTATCCTGAATCAGTTCTTGTGTTTTTAAATTATTCAGATTTACAGATGATGTGTTTATTTCTGAAGCATCATGCGCAAAACGAATACATTCGGTAGAATAAGAATAATAAAGTAGGTCATTCAAGTAGATTTAAAAACAAAACTGTTAGACCTAAGATAGAGCCTTTGGGAACTCCATTCTCAATAAAACTGTAGTGTGAGAAGGTATTATTGGGATTGACGGTCTGTTTTCTGTCTGATAGGACAGAAACAGAGTTATGCTTTATCCCGTACGCTACGTTTGTCAAGTTTTTTTAGTAAGACATTATATGGGACACAATCAAAGGCTTTCGAAAAGTTGCATAATGTTTTCGATACTACAAGTCCCTCCTACAGACTGCTGACTATGTTCCTCACAATCTCTCGCATAGTTTGTGGGGTATTAGGTACTTTTTTCCTAAAGCTATACTGAGTACAGTGTAGTATTTTATTTGTTTCTAAGAAAATTACTAGTCGACTATCCAAGATACGTCCAAACATTTATCCGATTATTTTGGTATAATTGAGATGGGTTGGTAGTTCTATCTTTTTATGTACTTAGTGGTAGCACTTTGGTAACTCAGTAATTGGAGCCAGAAATATTAACATGCATGGAGAAAAGGATCATTTGTGTCATGTGCATAAACTTCATCTTTAGGGACAGTGTTGATAATGTTTCTTGCAACCAAGTTCAACAGTCGTTAAAATCGTTTGGGGTGATGTCACAGGCAAATATCCTATTTTTTATTTATTTCTGTGATAGTTGAGAAGTTTCCAGCTGTTTCGAGTAACATTATCTGACTTCGAAATTTCATAGGCGATTTTTTTTCACAGAAATGTATTGTTAATATTTTTTTTAATGAATTGTATAATTTTTTTCAGAGCCAATAATAATTTTCAAAGAGGAAATAGTATTCCTCATTTTTTTTTGTTGACAAACCACTGGAAAATCTATTTTTATTTTCTTAGCAAAACTTATTATTTATTTTATTTCTGTTCTTTTTATTTATGCACATTTATATACAAGTTGAGTCTGGTGGGAGTGTTTTTGTTTCGCTCTATAATATGACATGCCTGGTGCGATGATTCAAGACAGTAGAAATTATTCATCTATATTCGTAATAATATTATCCAAGCATATCCTAGATGTTGCTGTGACTCTTGTGTAATCATCTGTTAAGGCACGTAAGCGAAATGAGAAAATAATCGTTGAATTTATTGATTTCACTGGAAGTAAATTTAAAATTTATCTTGAAACTTCCAACAATAATTACAATCCAATGAAAGTTTCTCAAGTATTATAGAAACAAATTTTCAGGATTTTCTATTCTTGCATCAGATAGATTTATAGGTTTAGTCTTTATTTTATTGCTACCGAAAATTGTGACATCTCTAAGTTATTTGTTTGTCCTACAGAAAGATGTCGGTAAGGAAAATCCATATCATTATTAGCTACCATTGAGTAAATATAAGGAACATTGTTTTTCTCTTTTTCATAAATATCATAATAGTCTTTGCTCAGATATAAGTACTTTTTTCTTGTGACCACAGGGAAAAATTATAATCTGATGATGTAGAACAACAATCAATATGCTTAATTGTAGTCGGTATTTGTTTATTTTGATGACAATAGTCAGTTCAATTCTCATTTGCGTAAATTGAAATGTCGTTTTTTCCCATATATAGGCTTAGCGTAGTTTATCAAATAATCATCGAATTAACAACATAATGGAATACGTAATTTTATACGTTAATAGATATAATGGATTATTTACATCGGTTTCATGAATCTTTATTGTAAATAGAGTGGTTTTGAATTTAAACTTCACGTATGTTGAACAACTGGACCATTCGATTGTTATTAAGTGAACTTATTAAAACTTTAAGATATACTTGATACTCAGAAAGGCTTGATTACATTTTTGAACAATTTCAAAAGAAGGAGGAGATATATAATTCGGTTGTATATTTGTTTTTTTTTCTCTAAACTCTAAAATCTGTGACGGCAGAATTAAAGATGAGACCATATCCGATAACGTTTAACTTGGACATTTTTTTAAAAGAGCGAAGAATTGTGACTTACAGCCATGGTAAAGTCTGACATATTTAATATGTGTATTTCCATTATGTATAAGGAGCATTTTTTAAAAGAAGAAACAATATGTAGAAACATTTAAATTGATTTCTTTTTCAAAAGAGTTACGGTTTTCGAGTTACAGCAGTAAGGTCTGAAATATGTAGGTAGGTATATCTGCGCCGCGATGTTTTGAAATCTCTGAATAATAACAAGTAAAAAGCTAAGCCTATACGTGGGTAATAATAATAATATCTTCATTTGTATTAGTGAAGGTTCAACAATTTTCATGACTAATGTTACACTCAAAAGTTTGAAATTAATACTTTTTATCAAAAATTGGTGCCGTTGTAGTTTGTTGTTGTAGTACCAGCACTAATAGAATTAATATAATTTTGTATTTTTCAGTGTACCTTCTAATAAACTCGGTCCATTTTTTTATAAAAAGTATTTATGACATAACGTTTTTGATCATTTCGAAATCAATGGCCAGTGGTCTATCAGCGAAGTGAGAATTATGTTATTCTAATAAAAATACTGAGCTTGCCCGAGTATTTCAGCTCGAATATTCTTTCATAAATTTAAGAGATAGAACAGATTTTTTTCCAAAATTGTTTTTTGAAATTTATTTATAAGCTCTCCAATAGGGTACTCCAGGAATAACCCTCCATATACTGCCTTGAATTTTAACTCAGACTTTCTTGATTAATTTTTTTCAGACCTGTGTAATGTAACAAATATCCAAGTCCATCAAAAAAATATATATACTTCGTGATGTTTGAAGACTACATTCTAGAAAATCCACTTTAGAAGTACTCCAGTAATCTAGTGAACAGTTGTAAAAATCAACACGATCCATTTCAAACCAGAAGAGAAAAAAAATAAAAGCTTTCCTTGCTGCTTTGTGAATAACGAATGAGCTTTTTAAAATTCTCTGAAAGCCCGACGTAACTAAAGTTTTCGCATAAATTCCAGTCAAATGGCTGGCATAAACAATAAAGCCACATTGATGTTTCTGTCTTTTAACTAAATTACCATTTCAAAAAGTTTTTCTCTTCTTAATTAGAAACGAATGTAAATTCATAAAAATTTTTTCGTCAAATTTAATCAGAAACACTGATGGGATGTGAAACATTCCTTCGTTCCAACTCAATTTTTTTCAGTTAGTATTTGAAACTTTATTTATGCTTCCAAAAATAGCTGCAAGGAGAATAGGAGATTAATGCCACGATGTCATTTTAACTAGATAACTGGTGATATGTGTTCCTTCTCGAGAATCTGCGTTATCTAGGTCAAACTATTCCACGAATTTGAGGTTCATTAGGCTGAAGGAATGACTTTCATTTTCTTGAAAGCAGAATTGAGATTACATGATTAAAGGGGAACAGGGTTAACGATGGCAGATGACAAATGCAAGCTTGTTTTAGCTGAAAACTAAGATTCGATCACTCCAATCCAGAGCAAAATATAATTTGAATCGCTTCATGTCTGAGCCTGAACTTTTCCGATAGGTCAATTTGAAACATGCAGATTGATTTAATAAAATCTAATGATTGACAAAATTTGATTGCTACGTGCATCACTTAGGAATTTCTCAAACAGGATGAAGAAGACAATGATGATAGGAAGAATGGACAGCAAAATAACGGAGCGAGGATGTTCAGTGAGATTCTTAAAACAGATTCAAAATTTCTCAATTGAGAGACATATTTATGCAGGTATGCCAGTGGCTATCAGAACTTAGAAAGATAGATAACTGAACATAAAATTTACGCAAAATAAATTGATAAATATGTTTTGGAGTAAATTATAACCAGACAACGTATTTTTTGGAAATAAGATGGAGTCCTCACAATCAAATGATTTGAAGTTTACATTCAATGGTATCATCTCTGAGCAGACTATTTTAATATCTTAGAAATCGAAATAGAGAACAAAATATTAAGGTGAAATCTCACACTCCTCCTCAGTTAATAGACCATGACACTCCTCAACATTATATGAACGCTAATGTTTCATCGCTTTCAGCAGATCTTTGACAACATTAATCTCTTTATTGTCATAGTATATTGAAATCATTTGAGCGAAATTATCAATTCACATATACCAACCACCACACCATCTTTGTGCTTGAGACACGTAGTGGAACGAAATACACACACACACAACTATAGAACGTGGGTTCTTACTGTTCGCTTGACTTTCATAAGCGACCTTTTGTTTTTAACAGCAACACCACAAGCCTCTTCCAAATGCATTCTTTTTTGTGTTGATGAGGAGCCTATATAGATACACAGTGTGTCGCTGAAAAATAAAAAAATATATCACAAGTAATAACCCGAGATATGATTTAACATTATTGATAATAGCTCATTAATTATATTAAATACTATTTTGAAATCTGTTTTTATTATTTTTACAACATTTGGTCTCTTAAGCCGGGCTCAAACGACTCGCGTACATGGCAAATATACAATTATTTGCATACTTGGCAATTACACAATTATTTGCGTACTTGGCAAGTATACGAGCTTTGCGAATTGCGATGGCAAGCAGGGCGCTCACATGACGTGTACAATTTACAAGTACGCGAGCGTGAACATTTGGCTTAAAACCTTGACAAATGAATTAGTGGTGCGGCAGTCAATATAGATAGCGGTCTTCTAGAAAATCTCGTTGTTGCTTTTATGGTCTTTATGTTTAGCCATCCAAATTCCTGGCTCATTTTCATAAAAATCAAGAAACTCCAATAAAATGTCATTTGTCCACTCCATTTCAATTTTCAAAAAAAAACACAAACAAAACGTCTGTACGCTTCTGCTAGGTCTTCAAAACTAATGAATAGTGGCAGTAAAAAACTATTATTTGTGCATTTCGTCAGAGTAGGGGAAAGGGGCATAAGATGACGAAGTAGGTAAGTTGACGAATCGACAAATAAAAGTATAAATCGGTAGATTTGGCAACTCCTTCTATAACAGCTTTTGTGTTTTGTCAGTACGCCACTAGAGGTCTATATCAAACATTATTTGGAAGGTTCATTTCCGTGTTGACAAAGGTTATGTGTGCACGTGATCAATTCTTGCGATATTTGTTGTTGAGAAAATAGTGTGATTATTTTCTTGGGTAAATCCTAACTATAAAATTTTGATTGCATGAGAAAATACACTGTTTCTTCTATCTTCTAAAATTCTTAAAATAGTTTTCTATCTATACAAACCAAAGTAATTCTAAAAAAATTGAAAACTGATAGATGTGGCTAAGTTGACGAAGATTGTAGGGACCTAAGTTGACGAATTCGTCATCTTACCCTCATGTCTAAGCTAGTAGTATATTCTTAATTACATGCTTTCCTTTATAGTTTACCCAAAACCATGGGAAGAATATATGTGCGGAAAACTAGGAGGCAATCCTGGAATAAGGAGAACATGAAATCAGCAATGCGATCTGTTCGGATTAACAACAATTCTGTTAATTCCGCCGCAAAAAAACATGGTATTCCAGAGCCTACCTTGCGGAGATATTTGAGGAAATATGAAGATGAGGTAACAAAAGATCAAAGCAATTTGAAGCTGTAGAGATATCTTAAAATATTTTTTTATTGTTGTTAGATTTTTCCCTCTAACGCTGGACGGTTCAAAACAACGTTTTCCGAAGAACAGCTGAACACCTTATTTCAATACATTGTCAGCATAGACAAAAGGGCATTTGGTCTTACCAAAGTTCAGTTTGGCAGAATTATATATGATTATGCCGAAAAGCAAAAAATTCCACACAGATTTAATACCGCTAAAAAGACGGCTGGTAGATACTTTGTAGAATGGTTTATGCGAAAATATAAATTGTCACTAAGATGTCCTGAGGCTACTTCTGTCGCAAGATTGATCGCATTTAACAGAGAAAACGTAAATAAGTTTTTTGAAGCACTTAGGGAATTGAGGGAGAAGTACTCTTTCAAACCCCATCAAATTTACAATTTGGATGAAACAGGTATCTCTACAGTGGCCACGAAAACTCCAAAAATAATTACTCCGAGAGGAAAACGTAGGGTGGTTAAAGTTTCATCAGCAGAAAGAGGCACAAATGTTACAGCAGTGTGTTGCATGAATGCAAATGGGTCGTTTGTTCCACCCTTTTTAATATTTCCGCGGGTTAGGATGCAGCCATCTTTTATGAATAACACACCTCCAGGATTTGTTGGTGTTGCACATGATAGTGGCTGGATGACTGCCAACATATTTATAAACTATCTGGAGCATTTCATTCAACATGTAAGACCTAACAAACAAACCCCTGTTTTACTTTTAATGGATAATCATGCAAGTCATGTCACATTAGAAGCAGTTAATCTATGCCGTCAAAACCATATTATTTTACTTGGATTTCCTGCACATACAAGTCACCGTATGCAGCCACTTGATGTGGCATTATATGGTCCCTTAAAAACCGCATACAGTAGAGCATGCGAGGACTTTTTAAGCAGCAATCCTGGACGAGTTATTACTCTATATGACATTGCCTCACTATTTGGTCAAGCTTATTTAAAAGTGGCCACTCTATCAAATGCTATTAGTGGTTTTAAAGCGACAGGAATAGAACCATTTAATTCTCAGATATTTTCGGATGATGATTTCGAACCTTCTGCCACCACGGAGAGAGATATATCTACACCAACAACAGTCAATACCGCAAACCTAGAAAAGGAAAAAACAGAGAAAGAGGCCCTACAAGGATTGGACACACAGCAGCCATCAACCTCGACAGTTATCCCAAGGAATTTAGAGCCAGCAAAAACGCCAAACAAAGAGGACGAAAGAAACCTAAACAATGAAGGAGTAGCATATGGTCTTCCCTCATTACCTCGAGGAGAAACAAGAGCTAGACGACCTAGAAAGAAACTTCCATCGCTTGTTATTTCTAGCACTCCGGTTAAAGATGCTCTCGAAGAAAAAAATATTGAAAAACTTCAAAAAGAACGGAAAAAACGTATTGTATTACAAAATACAAAGGAAAAGAAAGTTAATAAGAAAGATGGGAAAGTAAAGCAAAAAAAATTGCAAGTAAAAAAAACCAATCGACAGATATTTAAAGATGATTCTTCGGATTCGGAGAGTTCAGCCGAAATAACTTATGTTGATACAGATGATGAAATGGATCCAGAAGAAGATGACAAACCTTGCTTAATATGTGGAGACATAGGCAAAGACAATGAACTTTGGTTTCAGTGTTTTAACTGCAAGCTTTGGGCACATGGTGAATGTACCGAATTGAGCTTGAAAGAATCTAAATTTAAGATATGGTATTGTTATCACTGTAAAATTTAGTTGCATGTTTACTATTAAACTGTATTTCTTTCATAATATTGTTTTTCTTTCGTTGAAGTACCTCGCCATCTTACCCACATGCGTTCGTCAACTTATCTACACTTGCGGTTAAGATAACGAATTGGTCACGTTTTTTATTTTTATCTCCAAATTTCTAAAAAAAGTATATATTTAATAAAAAAAAATGTAAATCAGTTACAAAACGTGTAAGCTTAATAAGTTTTCAAAAGACTATTTCTATTTTCCTCAAAGTACGTCAAAATTTAATTTTAAGTCTTATGTTCGCCAACTTACCCTCTTTTCCCCTACCTATAGACAACTATGTACTTGGCAAGTGTACGAATAATCGTGATCCCTTTGACCCGGGCCATGTATACCGACCTGAAATGGATCACCAACGAGTGACAAATAATTGTACAAGTAACCCACTCACACGACATGGCAGGTATACGCAAGTAACGATTATTCGCCAAGTACACGAGTAGATTTTATTTACACCCCCTTGGTTGTTGTAAGCTCCAAACACATGTATGAGAACTTGACATGTCTGTGTAAGATTCGGCACTACACGTTGGCTGATTGAATGCAACATTCCAATCTGTTTTTGGGCAGAGTTCAACTTTCTGGTCTTAGATTCGGCACTTCACCCATATTCAATCAAATTTGCACAGATGCTGAAGCCGATGCCTGAATATTTTAAAGCTGCCCGCTTGAGTTTGGGTTCATCGGGACACCCTATATGTATGATATGTCACACTTGGTGGCCTCGAGAGAACAAAATCCAGCAGCAGCAGCGGCAGCATCTTTATGATCACACCGCGCTTTTTCATCCCCATCATCATTGTTGAATTCTTCCATTAATCATCAACAACACGCACAGGTGTCAAGCGGGAATTTCATTATTTAATGGCGGTGATATAGCAGTGGTAGGAAGAGGAGAGGTAAAGTCGCTCGAAGTCGGTAGGAGGCAGCAGGGTATTAAATTATAGGCATATGCGTTTCTGAGAAGCCGCAGCGAGTGTGTATGTATTTGGAAGAAGAAAAGTCTGTGATTCCCATTTGAAAGGATTTGACGTTGGTGATGATAGCTATATATAGGGTAGGCAGCCTCCTTTCCCTCAGTGTGCTTATTCAATGGATTCAACCGGGTGTTAACAAGCTATGTAGTGAAGGGAAAGGGAAAACGTTTTTAAGACGTGTAGGTATATAAAAGGATAATTTATTACTATTATGGCAGAAGATGTATTGCCGTATCAGAAAAATCTTAGTTAGTCTTACTAGTTTAGGTTGATATTTAAACTATACCGTATGATATTATCTTTACTGTAGTTGGTAACTAACAACCAGACCAAAAGAGTATCGAACTAAGATTTGTTTATGTATACTTCTGATAACCTACCAATCAGAACTTTCGAAAATGACAATCAAAATAGAACAAATGGGCAAAAACTACTTTTTATTATTTTTGTACTCTTTTGGACGAGAATTTTCATTCAATACTATTGATCCATAATTACTCCAGATCATTATCAAAATTCACAAACATTGTAGTCAAAAAATGGTCTTGAATCAGGAATATAGGCATGTATAATGGAGAATCTGAATGTAAACATAAATCTATGTATGGTTTCACAGCAAACTAGTTGACATACATTTTTAATTCAGTAATGACCTTATGCAACATATAGTCCAAGAGCGCGTTGCACATTAAACCTAAAGATGACCTTGTGGGAGTGAACAATTGAGAATTGACAATTTCGCCGGCATAGTAAAGTATTTTGTCCCTTCCAGTTCAAAGCAAAGAATTTAATTTAATGAATATGTGCCCCAAAATGGGGAAACTTTTTGAGGGTCGAACCTACGGATCAGGTCTGAGATATTGGTCTTGCAGACATGCTTTACCAGGAAAAATATGTGGCGCTATCCCAAACAACCAATCTTTCTTTTGAATTTGGCATCAGATCCTTCAGAGCTATACAGCCGTATTCATAAGCAACTGTAAGTTCTATTCTAGTCTAGTTTGTCTGTAAATATGGTTACGATAATATCATACACAACAGAGATTTAGTATCATACTAATCTAGAGTCGAACTAGTTTTGTTCTTGAATACGGCTGATAATAGTGTTTTAGAAACGGACTGGGACATCTAATCACATACAGTTTGATTCACGAATGATGGCGTTTGTCTGTAATCATTCATGAGCTAAGTACATCACGCTATACTTCTCACCGCATCTCATTATCATGAAATCATCTGGTCTTTCATGTAGTTCCCCCAGATTCTCCAAAAAAACATATTTGATATTTTAACATCGATGTAACTCAAAAGCCGTATCTCTTTTGAAAAAAATGTTAGAATCAAACGTTTTCGGATATTTTCCTTTCTTTAATTCTGCCACTTCAGATTTTCGATTCGAAAATTGCCTCCTGTGTTTTTTAAAGCGAAGGAGATTTCGGATTTCTCAAGTGTCCTCTTTCAAAAGAATCAAAAATAATCAAAATTAGAGTACGTTTCCTATTTAAAAAGCGCGCACGAACCAAAAAAAAAACAGGGAGTCGAATTGTATGCCTCCGCCGTTTGGGTTCGTCGGTCAAAAACACCGTAGATACAGTAAGAACTACCTTGGCTGATTTAACATACAGAGTAAATAGGCTAGATTAGGCGTTTGACGTAGTTATGCGCTGACCTTAAATCAAATAAATAAGCTTGTTTAATTTAGCTACTTCTTTTATTATTAACTAGCAGTTACTCGCGACTTCGTTCGCGCTACCTGCCAGTGAAAATCGGTTGCCGATATGGAGATTCGCCGGAACAAACAGACAGACAAAAATTATAAAAATTGCATTTTTGTTATTAGTTATATACTTCCATATGCAATTTGTTAAAACCTGTTATTCTGAAATTATAAACAGACACTTCGATTTTATTTATTAGGTATAAGGTACATAAAACAAATTACCTGAAGTGACACTTAAATGTCTTAGTTCTTAATTTTGGGAATTTCTTCACCTCTTTCAAATCTGGAAGCATGTATCAACTCATGACTGTCTGAATCACTGTCAGATGCGGATAATTCAAATTCCGTTTCAAAAACAAAACGACATATTTCTGTTACTCCTAGCATTTCCATCATTTAGATTAGATGTACTCTAAAAAAATTACTATAAGACACCAATGATTTTTGGTTCAGAATTAATTTTTAAAACACGCTGAAATAAACTATTTTCAAATTTAGTTGCCAAACTTTTTTTTTATTTTTTTTTATCATTTGTCGTCATGCCACGTCCATATCATTCACACTGCTGGCCAGGGTAACGAATATTGATAAAATCAAGAAAAAGTCACAATTATTATCAACTACACATTTATATAATGCAGTTATCTTTTTTTATGTTGAATGCATAAGAAATTAAACAATCTTTCAACATGAGTAAGAGTTAAATATACCTACAGATTCACTTATTATTGTGATTACTATTGTTGCCGTCGACCGTTGTTTAATTCATTAACTCCCATCTGAATTCAGCAAAGACATGCTTAGAAATATTTTTGATTTGCAATAGCCTATTTTTTTTTGTCGCATATTTAGATTTAGACGGCTTTGATAATTGACCATTTTCTCATGACAGTATGAATTCATTTGTGTTTTCAATAGTTTACGAACAATAAAATAGCATTGGACTAATGTATTTCTCGGTAAAACAACTCAATCCTTAATTCATGGTAATATATTCGACTAGATAAAATTGAACACAAAAATGAGTGAAGACAGCCTTCCGATTTACGGGTTAATTTACTTACACTACATTTCTCATTCTTTTAAGTTGACCTCGATAGTTGCATCCGTACTGCCCCTTGTATAAGCAATAAATAATTCAGATTTCATTGTTTCAACATAAATCTAGGGATATATGCGATAGGTACTGCTGGATTTGCTCAGAATAAATACTCTTCTGCTTTCAAAATAATGTATCGGTTGTCAGCGGCAGACGTTATCCGATATGAATTTATGAACTTCCGCTAAAAAAAAACGGTTTTACCGATGCCATTTGAATTGAAAATTAATATAGCCATAAAAAGGAATGTTGAGGAAAAATTTATATCATAATGGTGCGAGATTATAAACAAAATGTTCATGGCTTTGAAAATAATTCAGTTGAAATGTGTACGATCAAAAATATTCTCATTCAAAAAATGTCAGTGAGAGGAGAAAATCCTCATAGCACAGAATTTGCAAAAAGTGAATGAATTCTTACGAAGATTAAAAAGAGTTTGTTTTCTTCTTGTTGCTTCTATTGATATTTCTGATACCTTTTGATATCATAAGCAATAAATTTCCCAGACTTACGTTTTACCAAATAAAATTCCACTCCAGCAGAACGCTTACAACTTTGGATCTGAAAGTAATAGAAAACAATTTCGTGATACTGTTCTGTGAATGAAAGTACATATCACAAAGTACAAAATAAATGTTTGGAACTTGGACAAGGGGTTTGCGTACCAAGCTAATTTGAATAAAGTGCATTCTCAATACAGTTATCCTTAACGATTGTTTCCCATGTGTCATGAAACATCCTCCAGTCATTTTTCGCCTACATCTGTTATCTATTAACGTTTCATATTTCTGTCTGATTACATTTTCTATTACAATATCACTATACCTACAGGGTGTTCCATAATTGATGGATCATGTATACTAAATGGAGATCTTCTTCTTAAAGTGCCGTTACCCGTACTCGTCAAGGTGTAGGCATAGCTACCGGCCCCGATGAAATTCCAATCGAACTAATAGAACTTATTGACGAAGAAGAAATATATGTCTTGGTTTACTTGTTTAACACCATATATCAGACATGCGCAATACCTAGACAATGGCTTCAGTCGACTTTCGTTACGATCCCTAAGAAGCCAAACGTAATAACCTGTGCTGACCACAGAACCATATCCTTGATGAGCCATACATTAAAAATGTTTGTTGAAATTATTCAAAATCGAATATTCAACACTGTTCTGAATTCAAACAGCTAAATTCAAGATAGAAGATCAATATACCGAAGATATTAAAATATTGAGAGGTGTACGACAGGGCTGTGTCTTGTCACCACTGCTATTCAATGTCTACTGTGAGGCCATATTCTAGGAAGCTTTAGATGATTGCTCGGAGGGAGCTATGATAAATGGCGAAATTTTTAACAAACTCAGATTTGCCGACGACACAGTTATTATGACAGATAAATACATGCTGCAATAAATACGGTTTGAAGATCAACCTCAGCAAAACAAAGTTTATGGTCGTTACTAAATCACCACGCAAAAACATCCATTTAGTTTTTAACAACACGAACATCGAAAAAGTGGAAGCGTACAAATATTTAGGAACATGGATAACTTCAGACACTGATCAGACCAAAGAGATAAGAACAAGAATTGAAACAGCACGGTCAGCGTTTGTCAGGCCTAAGAAGTTCCTCACTAACAGAGACTTGAGTTTGATACTTCGGTGTTACGTTTTTTCCATCCTTTTGTATGGTATGGAGGTATGGTCACTAAAACAGACGCAAATCAATAAACTGGTCGCGTTTGAGCTCTGGTGTTACAAAAGGATTTTGAAAATATCTTGGACAGAAAGAGTCTCAAATGTTGAGATTTACAGAAGGATGGGATGGGAGCCGGAAGTTCTTGTAACAATCGAAAAGAGGAAGCTTAAACATCTAGGACATCTGATGAGGAGCCCGAGATATAGCTTGTTACAACTGACTGTACAGGGAAAATCCGAGGAAAACGAAATGTCGGAGGGCGTAAAATATCCTGGCTGAAAAATTTGAGGGACTGGTTTGGTTGCAGCAGCATTGAGCTATTTAGAGCGGCGGTCAACGAGGTCCGCATTGCCATGCGAACGTAGGCAACATCTCTGCCTTGAAAGTGATGTCACAGACAAGGGGACCTACAGTTTAACGAGGATTATGAACCACCTTTCCAGAGATAATCTAATAGGGCATAAAGATTCTTACAAACAATTTTTATGACAACTAAAATTCAACATTAGAAAATCATACTTTTTTGATTGGACATGTAATTTAAAGTTACTTTAATGAACGAAAGATAAGGTGACTGACGTTGTAAAAGTTATAAAAAATGTACTCTTTTTATTCCGTCATCAATATATGAGTTACACAAATTGAAGAATTAACTAATCTTCCATTAGAGATTTATTATGAAATCAGCTCTTAGTATTTAAAATCCATTACCGAAGGTTGAACTGACACCAGTTGACAGTTGACACCAGCATTTCATTCAGCGGTTTGGGTTCAAGCGGTGCTAGAATAGCCGACGATTAAATTGAGAAGACTGTTGTTACCTTCTATATTTTTTCTATGTATATATTCTTTACTCTTATTCACTATTTTTGATAAATCAATAGAATTCATAATAAATAGGTACATATCTCTCAGAATACCCCATTCTCAGTATTAAAATTGTATGTGTGATTTATAATATAGCATTTTCCAACTATCTAATCAGTTTTAATTTTTAGAAATTACTATAAGATTAGTTTGTTATCTTGGAATATCTATATGATTAAAGCATTGTTCATTTTGATAATTATTTCAAGCTCTGATATGATTCTTCAGTAGAAATAAATTAACCCCACGTAAGTTTTTGAGATTAAGTTAAAAACAACCGGTATGCTCACTTTTTTCATGAAGCGGCAATAGCGAGAACGACTATGATAAGCTTATAGCTTATGCTATACCAAGTTCAGTTTCCTCTTCAAAATTTTGAACATGCAAAGTTTCGTTACACTCATCATAAAATAATATCTGGGCGACAGAGCTTTGCTCGGGTAACACAAGATTTATACTGGGATGTTTAATCTTATTTAAAAAATGTGCATATTTCTACTTAAAAATAGTTAAAATGTAATGCCATGGGTAGATCGGTAAATATTCCTTTAATCGTTCAAATATCTTGTAATTGACAGATTTCAAAATAAATATGAATGTGGAACATACCAGAACTCAGCTGTACTACCAATCGCCTTCTCGACCCCAAAAACCCGTACTGAATTTTTTATAGCAATATGCGGAGCTATTTTCGAAATAGCTAGCGTGGACCATAAGAGTCACTCACATACATTAAAAATGCAAGTTACGCCAATCGATTTTCGGCTCTTAAAACCCCTTTTTGCAATTTTTTTCCAAATCTGCCGAACCATTCAAGAAAAAGATTATGGACCTCGAAGGTGACACCTTTGCGTTTCTTATATAGATAATGTTAAAAAGTAGAACTTCATCTATATACTAAATTTGATCAAAATTGCTCGTAATAATATATTAGATACGTATAAATTTTCATTGAAAGTTTCTGATTAAATTATAAGAAACTCATATTAATGCCTTTTATCTACTAAAAATGGGTTTTGTAAAAAAACATCAAAACTGATCAGGATACGAGCCGTCAGTTTGACCGTTGAGCTACTTATGCCTTATAATGTTATTGGGCTCATATCCACCTATTAGATATAATATGTATAAGTCCTAAAATAAGAATATTAACTGCTGAAAACGATTTTTTATGTGAATATGAATACAACCAATCGATACATTACACTCTAAAACATGACTTTTCATCGAAATCGATCGACCAGTTTCCGAGATAAAATTTGCATATTTATATATACATACAAGCATTGCTCGTTTAATATAATTAGATATCAATCGAAATTTAATTAGTTTTATCCTACAACCTTACACAACATACTCGTCACTTGCAATATAACTGGATTCACTGAGAATTATTAATGTTTACTGTTACTCCAGTTTTTGCCTTTTCATAATCGATCTTTTAATATAAACACATAGGTATCACGGACATGTTTTTACAAAAATGCTTTTCCACCTACACGACGATATAATGATCGAACACAATTTTCAAATTTGAGTTTTATGGGAAAATATCACACAGGTTGGTAAAACAGATAAATATATGCTGTATTTTCAGCTATACCTACTTAAATAAGAATGTAATCGAATAATAATAAATTTTATATAAAAATGTGAAATCCAATATTGTAAATTATAGCATTAACAATATTTTGGGTTTTAAAAGTAGGCTTACGATTCACCTAGCCAAATTCGTAGAAAAAAAGGTGCAAAGAATATTTGAAAATAAACAAGGCATCTATTTTTTTTATAAATTTCTTACGCTGAATCTGAATGGCCGTTTCCGAGGAAAACTGTCAATTCCAATGTTGCCAGAACTGCCAATATAACGTTTGCGATATTGAACAAATTCTTAAATATTCGATAACGAAAGCATAAACCAAGTGGTGAGATTTTAGGTGTCTAAATCAGTCAGATTTCCGACTGCACCATATAGTGTCATTCTCAGTTAATGTTATGTTATTACCACAATTCTCACAGTTTTTAGACTTCACTAAGACACCATGATTATGCAAAAAATTCAATAGTTCGTCTTCATTTTCACCTAAAAGAATAAATTCAATATGTGAAAACTTGCTAGAACACCCAAAACTTGCCATTTGTTATAAATTTATTTAATATCTTAAGTAGTTGTTATTGTCCATAATTTTTTTAAGGCAAATATTCTTGGAAATAGAATTCACAAAATAATCTAATTCTACGAAATTTATACTGACACAGATGGTAACATTGATATTAACATCACTTGAATGTTGAATATTTGAAATTTGAATATGTATACTGCACAAGTCAATTATCAATTCGTTCGACGTCACTTTTTCGGGAACTTATGCTTACTATTTTCACTCATATTTTTGCTAATTTTGAAGAATGTTAGCGTTTAATAGAATGCAAGGTTAATAATATACTATTTGGTATTGAAAATATGCTTCCAAATCTAAAATTACAGCTAGAAGTCCTAAGAACAAAATTTTTCCCTATTTTATTAACAAATCAATCAAAATAGCGCCTTTCGCCTTAATCTTATTAATTGATTTGATTTGATTTATTAGGGCCTTTATAACAAAATCCGCTAAACTGGACTTTTACCGATTTTAATATTCAATAGAATTCGTTTGAGAGGTAAAGGCAAGTCGTGTGAGTGGACACATCAGATTTATTATATTGTCCTGACATATATTTCATTGTTAGTTCGTTTGACAGGAAGTTCAACAACAATAATAGTAGTGGTGAAGTTGAAATTTAAACGCATGAGATCTATTTGCACAAAGTTAGTGTGGGATGGGATTCTCTGTAATGTAGTAGACTGTATTCTAAATTACCTACCCCATGTCTAATAAACATTGATGATAACAAGGGAAAGGCAAGCTCAATTTCCATTCACAAAAAGCCGAGACGAGTTTTTGCTTTGCAATAGTATATGTATTGACCTTCAAATCGATAAAATGATTTTCATGTCTGATCTGTCTTGTACATACATACACACACACATTTTCTCTATTTGCTTGCCAAATTTGGCTATCAACCACAAAACTCTCGTGTTCCACCAGCACCGTATTGTATTCCATTCGCCTCGTTGGCTTACCGTCATCACAATTACATGGGAAACCCAACGGCGACCAGTGACTAAGATTAATTTTTCCGACAGATTTTTTTTGCAATATATAGATATAGTTTGTCATGAACCGACGGCTTTTTGTGTATCACTTGAACATAGTTTCTCCATTACGAACGATTTAATCGAATTTATTAGCAAAAAATGAAAGAGCAGCTTATTCGACGATTAATCGCTTCAAGTCACTCTGTTTTTGTCCAGCAAAGAATTATAGTGGTTTTTCTGCTCTATAATGGGCACAGTTTTAGCTAGGATTTGTTTCCATTGCTGGAAATACGAGAATGTTTTGTCCCAATCCACATTGCAAAAAAGTTTGAGTAAAGTTTGACATTAAAATCTAAATCAATTATTCTTATAATAGCGAAAATATGTCAACTGGGTTGATAATAAGCGCTGTAATGGTGGTTATGGAGGGATGGTCGGACAAAAAATGTTCGTTTTCCATTAAAAATTAAGTTTCAGAAATAATCCAATTTATTGGTATTTACACCATCAGCAGATTTCTTAATACAAGGAAGATATCTTGAATGTTTCAATTATTGCCTTAGGTTAGCTTGATGAGAATCTCCATCAATTATGAGTAATTGAATTGTTCTTATGGTTATCACGAATACTTATAAACAAATAAGGGCATTCTCCAGGAGCAACTTATAATGTTAGGATAAAAAAGATATTTCATCAAAATTCCCACTGAGGAATTTCTAAAAGCTTGCCGGTTGTCATACCTATATCTCTGCTGTCCATAGTTTGTGATGTCTTCGATGCTAATGAACGTTGAATTATATTGGTTTATTGTTCCTTAACGATGTTTTTTGTCGGACCGCTATATTTCCCTGAATACTTCATCATAATTATTTTGAGACATAATTTCCCGCTAATAAACGAAATGGCTAAAATTATTTTTTCTTTAGAAAAGCGATCTTGGATTTTTTTATGGAGTATAAGGAATGTAGTACTCGCCATTTATCAACAATCCGTTTTGCTAACATGCATATAACAGCTTCTGGGCACAGCTTAAGGAAGCTGTGCTTTGGTTCTACATTCCTATATTTTTCACGCAAGTGTAATTTATCATGCATTAATGTGAATTACATATCATCATATATACATATATACATCATATACACAAATAAGTTTCTGGACGGTACGACTTATTTCTTCCACGATTTTATGAGAAATATTTAGATAAATGTACATTTTATCTACTGAATTTGAGACGAAAACTAATGCGACTACCTAAATCAAATTAATGACTTATATTTCGGATAGAACTTGATTTCATTTATACACAATTTATGTGTGCTTCTCACATTTGAAATATTTAAGGAAATGTACAGCTATCACACTGCATCGGTAAACTTTTGAACTTAATCTTTACCTCTCATTCTTAAAGAGTTATCTTACCTCTGGCTCGTGGCTTGGTGAGGAGCTTCTGCACAATGGAGTCATAGGCTGACTCTCTTGCCACACCAGAATCCTTCACTAGCTTCTCCTTGATGGCAATGCAGATGTTGTATTTCGCCAAAAGATCTTCTAATTCCTCAAAAGCCTGTAATTAAAAATTCAAGACAATTGAATCTACTGGTGCGTCAATATTATCGCATATGCGTCACCTTATATTACATACAACTTAGTCTTTTTCAGTAAGCTTGACTGACATCGATTTCAACAACTCAAGCCCAGAGATGTAACTTTTGAATATTATGGAGTATTTATTTTCATAAATATTTTGAGAACTTTGGTAAATCAAATGCTAATTTAATTATGTAAAATTTATTTTAGCTTCAGATTTTTCGTTGTAGACAACTCAAGTCAGTAATGGCCCACTGACGGAGTTGTTTCCAGATTTCAATTCGACTTGGACGTATTATAAAGATAATAGTAATTGCAATGCTATACTTGTATCATGTCGTTATTATCACAGCAGTGTGCCAGATCGCCTGTGTTGTAATACAAACGCTTCTATACAAGCATATGTCGCTATAACTCATTTCTGGGGGAACCTTTATACAGATACGCTGAGTAGGTATACTGTTTGCAGATGGTCCACATTATTATGTCTAGAGGTCTGGTTGGAGTTGAGATGAAGTGATAATACCATTCTTTCACGACATACCTATTGTTAAAAGTTTGTGCGATTTTCATAGTCAATTTTGTTTTATTTTGTATCTACCACAGTATAAGTTTAATAGGGGAGACCGAGGTATTTGGAAAAAATATTCAAAAAATATCGAAAGCGCATCAACTAACTTCCCGCTTTGAAGATTTGCATTTAATATTAGTCAACGGCCCCACTTAGAAAAGGATAGGTATCAGAAAGATCGACGAAAGATTAGATATACTGTCTTAAGGAACACTCCTCTAAAGATTGAATTAGGAGCATTCGAAGCAGCTAAGACAGGTAACAAAAATGAGCAGGATTTTGAAGAGAACCAAAGAATACAAGAATAGTGAAGATGAAGAAAACTATTTTTTGTCATAGTCTTTATATTTTTCCTTACCTATGTTAGATAGACATTGCTGAGATTATTGTAACAAATCAGGATTTCTATTGACGACAACTAATCACTGATTAAACTTCCTATTTACAAACGTCAGAGCTTTGGAAATACCTAATTATTTCTCTAACACTAACATTTAGATTTGAAAGAATGTGTTACTTTGAGACTTAATTAATTAAATTTTAATCATTATTATTTATTTTATTAAATTTCGAATTTTCCACTTAGAATTCACAGTTGAACTTTCTTTTTGTCACCCATCTGAAAGGGGTAAGAAATGTTACGTGGGTAGGTTATCACTTACTTTCCGAGAGTATTCATTATAGTAACTATTTGTTCTATTGTTTTAGTTGTTGTTTGTGTATTTCATTAATTAATTCTAGAATTAGTGGACTTAAAGAAACCGTCTATTTTAACATGGATGAGGTTGTCATACCATTCAAATATCGTAATGGTTTGGTTTATCAGAATTTTCCTCACTCTAGAGAATTAAAATAAATTGATTAAAGCAAACTTACCTTAGTACTACCGAGTTGGGTAATTTGGAAGATATATTGTTCTGGTGTTGTAACGTTAAAAAATAACTTTTAGAAGCCCTGTGTCAATTAAAATTGTAAATTCTAACAGATATTTCTTAAATCAAAATGAGACTGCTTATTACTATATTTTTAGGTAAATTTCATATAGAAATGTACCTATTGTGGTTAATCGTTCGCACTTTCGAGTTTTGAAAAAAAAAAACTTAATTTCAAGATCTAAAAACTCTTGTTGTATTTTCAACTTTTCTGTTTTTGAAAATAACCGTAGATCCTTTCACCAAGTTGTTGAGAGATATCTATGTACTTCCGGTGAGATTTTAACATTAACCTTATAACTTTAGGACCGGTACGGCGCTCAAAAATACCCAATAGTGAACTGAAGTAAGTTTGTCTTAATCAACTTATATTATTATTAGAATATTAGGTAACATTTTGATAAGACATTTAAGAGAACCCCTTTAAATGACTGCTGTTATAATAAAATATCAGAAAATCCATGAAAGTTAATCTGCTTATAAAAATATTACATATTCTAGTATGTGGATATGTCCCAACACTACAAACAACACCCCAAAAATCATTGTGAAAGCAACACCTCATCAGCCTAATGGATGTTAGTTGGATTGGAACACATACGCAAACCTACATGATCACATACACAACCACGTTATAAAAGCAGCTAGTGCAGGCTACCACTAATAGAGAGGAAGATTAATGTTCCACACATGCCACTGCTTGAATGACACCTTGTCGAGATCCTATTTTCCTGCTATGAAAAATTGTCTCAAGGGGTAGATATGCAATAATGCATAAGTACACAATGATGTAAGGTGTTTTAAAATGTATTGTAAATATATGTTCAATCGTTGTGATTAGATTTTATGCAAGAAACATGATTTTTAGAAGATCATTAAAGATCATTTCTTGGAGTTAATATTATCTCTGTTAGTTTGAAAGCCGTTAAGAAAAAGCTATTAAGTTAAATATATTCTAGGTTCTAATGTATTGGGTTTCTCTTTCTAACGAATTATATAATAGAGAATTTTATTGAATAGTTGCTTTGTTTGTTTGCCAATTTTGCGACGACTCCTTTTTCATTCAAAGAGACTTGCTTTGAAATCCAACATATCGCTTCTACCCAAAAATAGAGGAGATTTTTTTACATATGTCGTTATTAATTTGGATATGTCTAAACTATTGTAGGTTTGCCTGAGAATTTAAAGATTTCTTTTGTACAACCACTAAGACAGAAATATAATTGTTTAAGTGAACTCTACGAACAGGTATTGCAAGATAATATTGAATGGTATGTCAGTTTCTCCAAGTAAATGTATTTCGCTGACAAAGGACAAAAAAAAATTGGCATCTTCATCAAGTTTGTAGTTTCTATACTGACAAATAATTTGATCCACCTTGTATCTAGATGCATTTTTCTAGTCTTTGATAGAATTATGTTCCTCCTTTAGCCAATCTCCTGGTACACCAAAAGTATTTCAAAGTGCTCAGAATATTCCGAGAATCTCCATATGTACAGAAATCATCGTTGACATTCTCAAAGGTTTTGCTCCCACATTTAAATCCGAGAGAGCATAATTTAATGAAGGTAAAGCTACTGAACCAACTGGGATTGTTACTGAAACTGAACCCTTTCCAGTGAGTCTATTTAGGTATTGTTTACTTGGGCTCTTTGATATAGTATCGTGGATTTCACTGTTTGGTATGTGATTTTCAGTCCCGTTTGATGTCTCTTGACGCCTGATAGTCGCTTGTGATGATAAATTACTTGAATAAATATTAATGATTTTCAAACATGTCTAGCCTTTACAAATATGGATTTGATAATTGAATCTATATCTAGTAAAAAATTTTACTATTCTAGTCGCTGTACGTTAAAATTTCGACATTTTATTGCTTTTCTAAATTATTACGTAAATTAAAACTTTTCAAAGAATCGCAATTGAAAATAGCTATTTTCTGAGTATAACATCGTAAGCCAATTATTGGAACATTACCTATAGATCATTTTATACTTTCTTGGAAAGAAGTTGTGAGCAGAAGGTTTATAAAGTATCCAATACATTCTAGTAAAAGAATGGGAACTTTCAAGTTTGTATTTGTTCAAATCAAGTTCCAAGCTCGAAGAAGCTATCTTATTAAAACTTTTCTGATATCTACTTTCAAGATATTTAAAAATATCTCTATTAGGGTGGGTATACAACAACAACGAGGAAAGAAGGTAAATATTTGAAACAAAACAAATTATATTAACAAACAGATAATAAGGAGTTTGTATAATCTATATATATATATATATATATATATATATATATATATATATATATATATAATGAATTTTTAATGATTGGGGTTGCAGTCAAAATGCCAATAAAATTAAAACTCTTTAATCAATGTCGAGCTTTCGGTAACGCTTGTTACCTTCATCGGGACAAAAATAGTGAGATTAATGAAATTTACCAGCTACAAACATTTGTTATTATGCATTTAACTTGACTGCAACCCCAATCATTAAAAAATCATAATTAATTAGACAGTCAAGAATTTACAATTCATTTTATATATATATATATATATATATATATATATATATATATATATATATTCTGTTTACTTATCTTGAACCGCTATATTGTAATATTTTGGAAATTCTCTTGAGTATACAGTTCATTAAAAAAATTATAGAAATATATTTGCCATAATTATTATATTTTGATAACGTTTCGTTTGGAGGTTTCCAAACTTCATCAGATCTTTAAGTTAGCAACAAACACAAATAAGCTTAAAACCAGTTGGTTACATAATAATAAAATGTTTAAAATGCAAAATAATAATTTTTGTTTGTTATTTTTCACTATCACTATCACTAGACAGACCAACGATAGTGAAAAATAACAAACAAAAATTATTATTTTGCATTTTAAACATTTTATTATTATGTAACCAACTGGTTTTAAGCTTATTTGTGTTTGTTGCTATCTTAAAGATCTGATGAAGTTTGGAAACCACCAAACGAAACGTTATCAAAATATAATAATTATGGCAAATATATTTCTATAATTTTTTTAACGAACTGTATACTCAAGAGAATATATATATATATATTTATGTATATTTTCTTGAACCTGTTTTACTCATTAGTTGGATTATTCTTGGGGTTGACGTTTCATGACTACTTAATTAGAATTTAAAAAAACTCCTGGTTGTATTTTTTTGGTATAATTGACGTTTCGACGGGAGGTTTCTCGTTTTCATCAGAAATATTTAAATTGTATAAGACGTATAAACATAGCACAACAAATAAAAATCTAAGAAATATAAATAAAAAAAAAATTACTATGAATTATTATCTAGTGAATTACAATTTAAAAAAAGATACCTCATGCATATCATCAGTTTGTCTATGTATCATATTTAATTATGTTTAGAACTAATTTCCTTAATTAAATATACCATCAGACCAAAATAATCATCTTAGCTGTGGCCAGGTGGCAATGTAGACATTTTTGTCTATTTGTTTATATTATTGACGTGAGAACTATCAAGCTCTTTATTGTACTTTTGCTTTTGTCTAGTAGGTGGCAATGTTTTTTTATAATAAATTAAAATAAGTTTTATTTAAATTAGTAATCTCTGTTTTATCATTTAAGCAATTTGTTGTGTTTTTGATATAAATCATTTCTAGGATTTCTCTTTTCCTTTTATTATATTCCGATCTTAAAATTTTGGTGTTGTTATAATCAAAATCATGGGTGGTGGTACGTTTGTGTTTGTTTAATGCTGTGGGTGCGTTGTGACTGTATTTGTGACTCTTTATTCGGTTTTCTAGATATTGTTTTGTTTGTCCTAAGTAGACTTTATTACATGTTGGGATTTGATAAATTACGTGGGTTTTTTTGTGGTCTGGAATTTTTGCTTTTTATTTGGAAAAGTTTGGAGCCAAAGATTTCTGGCGTTTGTGTCCAATTCTTAGATTGAATGGTGCGACTGCACGTGCTAGTTGTTCTGACAAACCTTTGATGTATGGCACAGCTATGTATTTTGCTTTGCTTGGGTTTTTTTGGTTTTATGATTATAAAATTTGTCAATCTGCGTTCTAAAAATTGTGTCTATTAGTTTTTTAGGATAGTTGTTTCTCGAAAGTGCTGTTTTGGCTTTGTCTATTGCTGTAGGGCGGAATTCAGGGTCTGATAAACGGATGGATATGTCGGCAAGTCCTATAACAACTGTTTTTTATGAGAGAAAGGATGATTTGATTTAAAATTTAGGTATCTACCTGACCATGTTTCTTTTTTAAAACATTCCGTTGAAAACATTGTTGTTAGTGTGCAGTGTGAGGTCTAAGAAATTTATTTTATTATCGTTTTCTTTTTCTATAGTAAATTGGAGTTTATGGTGATAGCTGTTGAACATATCGAGGGTGTAATCGCATTTATTATTTGGGATTAATAAAAGGCAGTCGTCTACATATCTGAGGAAAAATGGTATTTTGAAATCCAATTTTGCAATTGTTAAACTTTCTAGATCTTCCACAAACTGATGACATGCATGAGGTATTTTTTTTGAATTGTAATTCACTAGATAATAATTCATAGTAATTTTTGTATTTATGTTTTTTAGATTTTTATTTGTTGTGCTATGTTTATACGTCTTATACAATTTTAAATATTTCTGATGAAGACGAAAAACCTCCCGTCGAAACGTCAATTATACCAAAAAAATACAACCAGGAGTTTTTTTAATTCTAATTAAGTAGTCATGGAACCTCAACCCCAAGAATAATCCAACTATATATATATATATATAGATTTTATTACTATTGTTCAATGGTTGGTTATTATAACTAGAGGAGTAATCTATGAATATCTTTCACTTAGATTATATAAAAAATCTTAATCGCTCTCCAGGAATTATTAATTTTTTCTATATTAAATTTTTACAATTCTCTGTATTTGTTAGTTATTTTCATAAAAATCTTAACATAAAAAACTTTGTTCGACATCATAAGATGAAGCATTTAAAACTATGAAATAACAACACATATTGTAGTAATCAAGAAGTGATATATTAGGTATAGAAGCCTCTTTGCACCAACTTCATAATTTTTATGATTCCTACAATATGTTTTTATTTTATGGGAACTTTTTTAATGCAACATCTAATAATGTCGGTCCTACTTTTTAAGTTTTTTACTTCACTATTTTTAGTGATCGCGGTTAATAACTCACAAATAATTTACTTTTAAGCCTTTCATCAATAAACTGACTACTCAAATACCTGATTATTATTTCTTAATTATGCTGTTATTAGAAAATAAGAAAGGAATGAAAAAGCGATTTCGAAGAATAAAATAAAACTTCGATCTACAAATCCTTTTTCCTAGCTATCTAACAGCCAGATCCCAATCACAAAAGGCCACGGCACCATTAAAATTTCGTGTGGAACACTTTCGGACTTGAAGAGCTAGATTCATAAATCAATACATTATTATATTTAAAGCAGTTACTTCAGATTCATTGATGCACAAAAATCTTGTGCAAATATTTCAAATTATAATCCCGTGTTTATAAAATAAGTAGGTATGATAATTTTACTTCATTCTTATAGCACTAACTACAAAACCGTGAAATTTTCGAGTACAAATATTTCAAGAAATTATGTGATCTATAAGATAAACACCAGATAATTCAACTTTGGAAAAAAAATATTTTCTAGCATTTGATAACCTTTTTTGAAGGGATAAGTTTCATGAGACCCGGAAATTTTTAATACGATTTCTCAAACTCTCACTTTAAAATGAAAAAAGAATCATCAAAATCGGTGCACGTTTACTATACGAACCGATGCACCTATACCTCCTTCTTTTGGGAAGTAGGTCAAAAATATATATGCATTACATGTCATGTGTTAATTTAGAACAATCCTAGTTTGTAAATTTTCACTCGCATAATTGATACTTTCAAGTATCTATTCAATTTAAGTAATGTTTCACATACACATGTGTTTTTTTCGAGCGATACTTAAATTCACAATCGGTTATAGAATGAGTAGGATATGGATTATTCACAATTTTCTTATGTTTCTGTTTAGTGTTCAATTTTTAATAGTTTGAGCCGAATAGTCATTAAAACAGAAACCAACGTAATGGTTCATATCTTCAGATAACGTTTAATTAATTGTTTCTCGTCTATTTTTGACCGACTTCAAAAAAAGGAGAAGGTATACAATTCGGTTGTAAGTTTGTTTTTTTATGGCTGTTCGCGCGTTTTGCACAGTAAACGTACTCCGATTTAGATGATTTTTGTTTCATTTGAAAGAGGAGATTTGAGAAATGGTCCTATATTAATCCAAATCAAATCCAAAATCTCCTTCCCTCCAAAAACCGTCCCCAAGTGGGTGGAGGGGGCAATTTTTTTCGAAAATTGAAAATCCGAGACGACAGAATTAATGAAAAGTCCATATCCGGGAATGTTAAATTGGACATTTTTAAAAATAATCATATGTTTCCGCGCTACAGTCTGAGATATGTGTTTCAACTATGTGGAAGGGACAAATTTTTCCGAAAATCGAAAATGCAATGTTTGAAAATTAGAATGGGGATCATGTCCGGAAACGTTTAAGTTGAAAATTTTTTCAAAAGAGTTACGGTTTCCGAGTTTCGCAGTGGTAAAGTCTGAAATATGTGATATACGTATTTCCGCCATGTGGAAAAGCAATATTTTTCGAAAATTGAAAATATGACACGGCCAAATTAAAGATAAGATTATATGTAGCAATACGGTTTTCGAGTTACAGCAGTGAAGTCTGAAATCTGTATATTTGCGCTGCGATGTTTTGTGATCTCTGAATAATAAATAACAAGTACAAGCTAAACTTACCTATAACTTTTAGTGAACGTTCAACAATTTTCTAGACTAATGTTACACTCAAAAAAGTGAAATAAATATTTTTTACAAAAATTTGGACCGACTTCATCAGTTGTTGCACTGAAAAATACAAAATAATATTAATTTTATTGGTGCTGGTAATTTTTAAGTTGTGCCGTTATAGTTTGTTGTTGTAGGCACCAACTCCAAAAGAACCAGTACCAATAGAATTAATATTATTTTGTATTTTTCAGTGCAACAACTGATAAAGTCGGTTCAATTTTTGGTAAAAAATATTTTACTCTCCAATGAACGTTTATTTTTGGAAACGACGGATCTTGCAAATATGTATCAGGTTATAAAAAAGTGCAAGTAACCAAGAAGTGGCTCAAAATCAAAATTTGTTGTGTATTTGGAGAAGCGGCAACCATTTATGAATATTATTTATGAAATGTCAGATTCATATTTATATTTTTTATATGCTTCTATGGGTAGAATTAATTGTATGAAAAACTTTGGTTGTGAATTATTTGCTGGAATTGGTTTTGCACCTACTTGATGTAAATTTATTTTCATATAAAAGAGAATGTAAAACTCAGGGCGGAAACTATATGAATACAATAAAACTTTTGAATATTTATTAAAGCCCTAAATTAATTTCAACTCGATACTGTGCAAGTTACCATATTGATAAGATCTTTATATCTCTGAAGTGATTTTTATTTTTGTAAAGGATTTCCAATGCTCATGTCATCTCTCCTTCTATTACTAAAAAATGACTGATTCTTATAAGAAGTTATGGAGATGGAATGTAAATGCACGTGGTTTTCTTTAGGGGGAAAGCATGAGCTCTCCGTTGCTGGAGCTTTCTCTAGGCATGTTTTCCAGGCAGGGTTTTATCATGGCAGTGCCTATTCCATAATGTAGGCAGTCATAGTTCAGTGTGTCAGATGGACGTTGAGCTGAAGACACGATGGGTAGTGTAGGTGTATGACGAAAATCTGCAATGTTACTGAGTTATGACGTTATAGCTGTCAAGTACTGCCAAGCCCACCGTTTGAGAATTGGTTCAGAAAATAATAAAATCTTTTTCTAAATAGCATTATCTAAAAAAAACGGGTATAGATTTTTGTTTGAGACCCTAAAGTCAAGGGAAAGTTCTTGAGAAAATACCTCATTTTGTATAATTTCTCTAAATGAAAACGTTATCCTACTCAACATACCGAAACGATATACGAAGTTTCAAAAGAGCCGTTAGCGATGAGTAATTTCAATACTTGGCCCAAAAAATAAAAGGAGGTATCACAAAGTCAATTGGTTGAATCATATCCTGGTTTTAAATGCACCCAGACGATAAGTTCAGTAGGATATGTTTGTATTTTGTTGTTATATGAGACCACGTTGTCAAATCTATAGCAAAATCATATTTCTTAGTTTTTTTTGGTAACACAAGAATTTTTTAGCGATATTTATCATTAGAAAAAAGCTCACAGTCGAATTGTATAACTCCTCCGTTCGGTGTCCGTCGCTCCAAAAGGTAACAAAATCATTTTATTATTTCGCTTCAAATGGCCTCTGTATAATAGATTTGACATTGTCTAAAACGTGAGAGAGTAATCAAAATAATATGACTCTCGTTTTTTCTATATTTTCAATAAACCTAAGTAGTAAAAAAAATTATGTAACGGGCATTGATTTACCACTAGAATTATATAAAACTCCTATCTCTCATAGTTTCTGAGATACCCATAGGTACCTGCATCCATCGCCAATTTAGAACATTTAATTATTATCATTTAAAGAACAAAAATAATGAAACCTAGACTACTTTTTTCACTTAACCAACAATTACTGAGATATTGTGGAAAATATAGATAATGTGAAAATGTTGGTGATATTCCAGATTTTAATACATTTCTGAAAGAGAATATTATGAAGATTAGAGAGCTCTTTTCAGGATTCAACTGAATGTATATGCTATGAATTATTTCATAAGCAGATTGGCTTGTCTTCTTTCTTTTGGAATATAATTCTCTGCATTTATTCGTTGCACAAAGCAGAGGAATGACTGTACTGTGTACCCAACCTCCAGACTTTCTTTAACAATGCTTGTTGTGCTGATGGAATATATTCACGAAAGCCGAATAAAAATGGAAGTAGGAATTCATCTCTTTGTGTTGTTATGGAATATTGCAAAGAGAACTAAGCCTGCAGGAGCGATAACGGGTAGTGCATTGAACGAAATTAAATGTATGTACTTAGGTAGGAGGTATGACCATTAGCATAATGAAATTTTTGTGAAATAGTAAGCTCTTTTTTACAATATGCATCTTATTCACACCGGGATATCTGTGCAAAATGGTTGATTTATAATAGTAGGTAAGTCACAGAAAGAATATACCTAAATATCTGAACAAAGCTTTATCGAAATAGTTATCTTTGCAACCTGTTAGAAAACGTTTTCTTTCCCTTCCGGACATGTTATTTTTCGAGGCAATGTTGATTTAAAAAACACGTGGCAAATGGAAAACTAAACATTTCCTTCCAATTGGGCGATTTTGTGAGATTCAGTAAAATTACAAGTAATCCAGGACACAGGTATAAGATGTATAAGGTAGAATGAGCATTTTTTAATTTTGTTAATCTTTTTCAAACCTCTGTTTCTATCAATAAAATAATAATATCAATAACTAAGCTGGAATGTTCTATTCCAGCTGACTTTGTTGTAGCATTATCTCTGTTAGATAGCAGTAATAGACTTAACGGATGCGTAGGTATTTATGTTCATAACTTCTGAACCTTGCATAATATCGAAAAGAAACAAAATTTTAGTTAAATTTCCTATTCTAAGCCGTGAAATCTACGGAATCACTTCTGAGCCTATTCAATACAATTTTTCAGATAAACACACAAACCCGACACTGATTTAGCATCGCATAAATAGCAGTTTCTATTTAATCTTAGAATTCAATTTTAGTGGATTATAAGGATTTGTGCGAATAAAACTTCTCAATGCATGAAATATTGTTTTAAGAAAAATCCAAATTTTTATAACTTGAATGTGTGTAGAAATTTCAACTATAACAGCTTATGTCTCACTTCTGATATTGAAGCATGAGCCTTGTTTTATGTAAACTTTACCGAAGGACGGGTGTAGTTTATCTCACTACGAAGCATGCGCGAGTCTCGTATCTCTGGATTATTATTTACATAAATATTTTTTACAAAAAATTGGACCGACGTTATTAGTTGATGCACTGAAAAGTATAAAATAATATTACTTCTATTGGTGATAGTACTTTTGAAGTTGTGCAGTTGCAGTTAGATTGATAACTTTTGGCACCAACTTCACAAGTACCATCACCAATAGAAGTAATATTATTTTATACTTTTCAGTGCATCAACTAATAACGTCGGTCCAATTTTTTTTAAAAAATATTTATTTCACACTTTTGAGTGTAAAATTAGTCCCGAAAATCCTTGAACGTTCACTATACCATATCAATGAAGATAGTACTAGTCCTATTACCCACGTATATTCCTTGCTTGTAGTTGTTATTATTGAGATCTCAGAACATCGCTGCGGAAATACGCTTGAATATTTTAGTTGTTACCATGTTAACACCGATTTAACTCGAAAACCGTAACTCTAAGGAAAAAATGTTCATTATAAATGTTGCTACAAATAATTATATCTTTCATGTAGTATATAAGTTTAAGAAAACTCCAGGGAAAACAACAGCTTAGAGCACACTTAATAACTCTAAATTGGTTCATCCGTTTAAGAGCAACGATGCCTCAGAAAAAAACAAAGGTTACATTTATTTGGAAAACAAAGAACACTCAATCATGTCATCTTTCAAACTTATAAATCTAAATCAAAGTCGGTCTATTTGGAAGCTTTAAACATATAGACAAATAGTACCTAGATATATTAAGCCGTTTCTAAGGCGGAAGTGGGCCTGCATTGCTTCCAAAAAGGTCGAGAGAATTACGAAATAATAGTATGAGGCATGCGCGGCAAATTTCGTAGGGGGTATATGAAAATCCATGTATTATGGCTATTCATTGGAGTATAGTTTGGAAGGATGTGCCGGAACTTAGGAGAACTGTCGAGTTCGGAATGAATAACTTTACTAGTTATTTATCAGAAGACTTGTAACCATACTTCCTTTAGGAATCTTTTACACAAATAATTCAACGTTTACAAAGGTCATCATTGGGTGGAAACAACCTTCAGTTGTTTCAGATATATTCAAGCGATCTCAAATGAATTGCATTCAAATTCTAACAATATCGATAATCTCGTTAATATGACTTGTCAATTAAAAAAAAATGTTCTTTTGAGGCGACGGCCATTTTAAGATCTTATGCTATTATGCGTCGACTTTGCCAATTATGGTTTCAAAATTAGCATATCTTTGTTTTTATATCAGGGTCAATACTAAAATAACTTTGATATAAATAAAAAATAGGGCGTATAATTTAATTTGATCCATAAACATATTTCTTCAGCGGACTGTACATTCAAATTATTGAATTGTTATTTTAAATATGAGTTAGCTCGGTCTACTTGGAATAGATATGATAAAATATGATATAAACTGTATTTCCTAACGCGTTAGACCTAACTATATTTTTCGCATCACCTGCCTTCAAAGTTCAACTTTCGGGAACTGATTAAACATGGCGAAAGTACTATATATCCGTACCCTTGACAATAACAGCAATTTTTTGACACTAGTGCGTGAAATATTTTCTGTCGCCAGCATCTTGAATTAGTTTATGCTCTAGTGCGAAAAGTAATGACTTTTCGTACGCGAAGAGCATCCGATTTCTCTACTGTCAAAAATTTCAACGCAGTTATCAAATAAATAGCAACTCTATGAGGTTTAACTTCCAAGACAGGTGCTGCAAAAGATGACACGTGAGCGAAGGGGTGAAACCTGTGGCGAAACTGACAATAAACTACTATTATAGGTAAGATACAGGTTCCTGGGTGAAACGCGTATACATATTTTGTTACAGCGGTTAGCTTCCCATGCAAACATAAGTTTCTTCAAATATTCTAGATTGAAAGCATAGTTTAGAGGACGTTATGTTTTTGTATTATGTACTTCCATTTTCATGTCTTACTGAAACTTGAGGGAGAGCATCCTAATGCCATCCACTCTTTGTGGTAGTGCTATAATATCAAACATGATTCCCCAGTTTACTTTGCTATTTCATCATCATAAATCATAAAAAGTCTAAAGTATGGAACTCCTCTACTTCAAAATTTTACTCGCACGTGAAACCAGTTCAAAAACCAACCCTGATCCATCCACAGACATGCACCAAGAAAGAAGATCATGAGAATTTTTCCTACATATGTCTTACGGATTTTCTGGTATGGAACCCACCATCTGTAAGTCCCAGTCACACAGACTCTTACAAAGTAGTCCAGTGACATACTACACACAAATATAGCGAATAATTCACGAAAATTCAGCCATAGAGCTCAGAGGTATGAAGTTCGGTATTACAGGTACGGAACCCTCCAGCTAGAAGAACCAGCCACTACCAAATCATTCTAGTACCATTTCACCTACATACATGTTAAAAATACGATCAAAATCAAGCCATAGAGTCAGAAATATACAATAGTCGTTCAGATACGGAACCCATCACATAGAGTCCTACGGCTACTAAAAGTATTTCAGATAAGATATGGTAAGCTCCTATGCAAAATTTGGTTGGGATATCTCGAATAGTGTTAGAGCCATTACTGCACATCAACAGCAACACAGACCCACAGAGGTTCAGTCTTATATACAGGGTGGGGCAGCTGCGGTTAATGGTGGATTGTGGCTGATCTATAAAGTTGTTCGTGGTTAAATTTAAAAATATTTTCAAAGATGGCCCACTTCCGGTTATAGCAGAAACTGACCATCAGCTCGTTATTCTAAATGGAACACCCTGTATTTACTTACATTTTTGATAAATACCAATATCATTTGATTAATTTTATTGCGTCTTTTCACTATCTTAAATGGCTTTGAACAGGTAACAAATTTATTTTGATAAATCAAAACTATCGTGACCGGTTATAAGAAAATGGGCAATAATATCAAACGTGACAGTTGTAGTATCCAACAAAACTAGTACCAAATTAAGATTTGACTATGAATACGTCTGTAGGTACATAACCAAAGGAAGAAGGATTGTTCATTGAAGCATTAAACTTGGCTAAGTTTACTTGGTTTTGGCTAAGTTGATTTCGTTTAATAAGCCAGTCTAAGCTAATATAATCATACTTTACTCACTTTTATTCCATAGTTGGATTCCTCATAAATGATTGAAACATAACTCCATTCCATCTTTCTTACAATGTCCACCATAGCTTTAACCTGGTAGTGGTCTGATGGTATAGTTCTGGAGAAGTATTCAAATCTCTGCTTGTTACTAAGTTCCGGGCTTGTTGAAAAGAATGACACCTGGAAAATAAAGGAAGATGTTTTTAACAGACAATTTTTAATAGTGCGTTTTTAGTGAAAATTTGAAAAATCTTTATTCCAAGCGAAGAATATCAATCGGAATACATAAATTCAGTAAATCCTATAATACTTTATATCTTTCGAATAGTCAGATATGAACCCAATCGTCTCGTCCCTGGATTCATTCAGTTCATTTCTCCGGAAAATGTGCGGGACCTTTTCCCCGGGATTAACCTCGAGAAAAATGTGTGGAAAGCCGGCGGCGATTTGTCTTTGGAGATGCATCCGCGACCAGCAAATCTTCGGCACAAGGCCATGTGTCGCAATTTATTGTTAAAAGGACACGACACGGTCGATGGAAAGTACTGTACAGACCGCCATACTCTGCTTAAATCATAATTTATGGTTTTAGGTGTGACGACGTGTTACTTGGTAATTGAATTTTATTGGCTAGGATATGCGATAGGTAACATTTCCTAAGGCCAGGCAACATGAGGGACTTTTTCTGCCAGAGTAGATCAATATAATCCCACAATGTACTTTAAGGCTAAGCTCAGGGCACTGAGTATCAGTTATTATAAATAGAACATCAAGGGCTGATATTCTTTTGGGTGCTGGAAATAATGATAGGTGAATATGAACTTTCAAAACATCTATATATCTATATTTATACAATGCAAGTTGTATGATCTGGGTATTCTGCCGGAAAATTTGGGACTTAAAAAAAAGAGTACCTACTCGTTTTGCTCACCGAGTTTTCGGGAGATTTATTCTCATCTTTAAGGCTAAATTAACATTTCTAAATTAAGTATATGATGGAATATAATAAATGTATTAAATAATTTACTCTGCAAGTGAGGTTACATAGTTGAAAATGGCAAAAACTGAGGAACAATTTTACACATATTTTTGAACTAAAAACAACATTTATCACATTTACACAATTAAAATCTAATTAAAACGTTAATAAATAATAAAAATATAAGCAAATATCACAAGCCAAGTGTTCTCTGATATGTTATATAGATACATGATATTTTTTTAAAGTTTATTGTGGAAATACATTCATCTCTTTCATTTGGAAGTGGGGAGTGTTTTCAAAATTCAAATATTTTGATGACAAGTGATTTTTCCAATGCCAAATTTCATCCAGCAAACAAAACATAATATAAAGTTTCCTATAACACAAGCTTTTGACTAAGAAATTTCTGCAGGTCGGTTGCTAATTGCTCATATTGAAAAGTTATAAAATAAATGTAATAACTTCATTTATAGATGAGAGGGCTAACTAAAAAGTTTGAAAATATGGATTTTATCTGAAAACAGCGAATTTTCGATACATCGGACTCAACTGGCACTACTCCCGAGATAGAAATGATAACTCGATTAGGTACTTGCGATTGACCGCCAACGATCTCAAGATCGCATAGATTTTAATCGCCACCAGATCAGAATGTCGATTCGTCGTTATGATCGGTGTGAAATGATCAATCTTACCGTGATTGGGACACCTTAATCTATCAGATTCATTTGAATAAAAATAAAAAGATAAAGATCAATATATTAAAAGGAAGTCGTTGTAAACTTTGCAAATTATAAAATGTACCTGATTTATTTCTGTCTATTTATTTACCCTATAGAATAATTTTATAGCTGCTTCAGGAATACAAATAACTTCCACTCCCAAAGTGTTTATCAGCAAAGTCTCAACAATAACAATCAATTGTAAAACTTTCAATTGTGTTATTTTCAAGTATCAAAAAGACTATGGACTCGATTCTCTATTAATTAAATACGTCTCAACTTAATAAGCTTACTTGCTGGTCCAATTGGAGTTTATTAGAACATGTCCATTTTAATGAACTTGTTATCCATTGTTGTACTAGAGTTTTGAATAGAATGAGCATGTTTTGATGGAATAATTACAAACAGTCTCGACGATGGGAATACTTCTCTAGAATCGAGGATCGTTGTGGTCAGACATGGTTGTTACAGCCTTCATAATTAACCAAAATCGACCAAGACGCTATATAGCAACTCGATAATAATAAGCAAGAGCGCTCACATTCAGTGAATTGAGGTGAGTCAAATTTGATCAACAGTTAGATTGTCTGCATTATGACATTTAATTAATGACGTAGTCTGTTAAGAACGATAGATATGATTCAACCTTATCTCAACAAGCTATTTTATCTAATTCTTAAATACTATGCTGTTGATTAGATCACAGTGCAACATTTTAAGAGGATCTATTATAAATCTTTTGAGATTCTACTTTTTATTCAGATTCAGGATTTATTATTCTGCTATTGACTGAATGAAACCCAAGAGTTAGAATGTAGCTGTAGTAGCTATTAATAATCAACATATTGGCTCTGATTTAATGAATCACTTTTCTTTTTTTATCTTTTCTCGCGACTTTTGCATAGTAAAATTTCTAATTCTGATGATTTTTTTTTTCATTTCAGTAGGAGGATTGAGAGTTGGTCCTATAGAAAAAAAATCAATATGAGACATGCTCTTCCCCTCCAATGAGGGTGGTCGGGGCAATTTTTCCAGAAAATCGAAAATCTGAGACGGTAGAGTTAGAGGAAATGCCATATCCGAAGACGTTTAAGTTGGACATTTTTAAAAATAATCACACGTTTCCGCAATACAGTATGAAATATGTGTTTCAGTTATGTGGATGGGGCAAATATTTCCGAAAATCGAAAATTCGAGATTTCAAACTTAGAGACGGGACCATATCCCGAAATTTTTAAATTGAACAAGTTTTCAAAAGAGTTACAGTTATCGAGTTACAGCAATGGTAAAGTCTGAAATATGAGATAAGTGTATTTCGGCTATGTGGAAGGGGCAATTTTTTTCAAAAATTGAAAATATATGGCGGCCAAATTAAAGAAGAGATTATATGTAGTTATCAAGATTTAAAATGAACATTTCATTAAAAGATTTACGGTTTTAGAGTTACAGCAGTAAAGTCGGAAATATGTATAGGTATCTGCGCCGCAATGTTTTGAGATCTCTGTATAATAACGAGTAAAAAGTAGGCCTTATACATGGAAATACTAATAAATAAGTACTATCTTCCTTGGTATTAGTGAACGTTCAAGAAATTTCATGACTAATATTACACTCAAAATTGTGAAATAAATATTTAAAAAAAATTGGACCGACTTTATTAGTAGGTGCACTGGAAAATACAAAATAATATTAATTCTATTGGTGATGGTACTTGTGAAGTTGGTGCCAAAAGTTATCAATCTAACTGCAACTGCACATCTTCAAAGATACCATCACCAGCAGATTTAATATTATTTTGTAATTTTCAGTGCACCAACTAATAAAGTCGGTCCAATTTTTTTTATATTTATCACTTTTGAAGTTCATACAGACCATGTCTGTCGATATTCTCTCTATTTGATTTATTTGCTAGACTTCTTCAATACTTTTGTTGTGATTGAACATGTTTTAGATTTTTTCCATTTATTTTAATATTTTTGATTGACTTCACATCATTGATGATCTCGCATAGTGAATTTTCACAAAAACTTTACACAGAAAAATCAAAAGAATTGGAGATGAAGAAATGGGGAAGTGAAATATTTTTGTGTCCATGCTACCCAAAATAGCTTTGTAAGGAAAGAGTTCGTGTTAAATTTTCAATACTCCCTGAGTATCAGCAATATTGTAACGCTTAATTCTGTGCTAAACAGTGTGAGGGAGTTCACTTGAGTGATTAATTCCAAAGGTCGCAATTTGCTTCTAATCTTATTTTTCCAACTACGTTCAAGTATACAATTTTGCGTCATATTACATTTTATCACAACTTGTCTCTTTGACAATCTGACCTGTTACCGAATTTATCGTCTATCTACTTCTATCAACATCTGACTGACAATATTGTGATAAATATTTATTAAACAAGGGAAAAAAATATTCCCTCCACTTCGCGTCGGTCGACAAAACAACCTCGAGCTAAAATCTAATATTATTTCCGTGTATAATACACTATTTTTTCTGTGACGGGGAAAAACGATGATTTAATAATAAAACAATATTACAACCTATTAAAGTATAATTATAAATTACAAAAGTTAAATTTTCAGTTTGAAAATGGTAGTATGTTAAAGTTGTCGAAAAAATAGACCTGGTAGACCGGTTCTGTTGCATTTTCTGGTCGAAAAACGGATTTTGCTTCAGGACTGTGTAGACCGAAACAAGTTTTAATGAAACTATTCTCAAAGCTTATCTCAAGGCAAATTTCTGAGAAAAGGCAGGGAAAACAAAATAAAATATATATTTGCAAATTGTTCATTTATATTCTGGCTAAACGGTTCTTCCTACGTCAAAATTTTGTATAACGAATGGCCTTTTTCTTCGCAAACTGAAACAATATGAAGTGTTGCACGACTTGATCAGATTTTTCTACTGGTATCTCCGTAACATTGGTTAGAAGTATTAAAAAGCAAATAAACTCAGGCGTGAAAATGTTGAAGCAATGTATTGATTCAATACAGGTTATACACAGACAGTTCAAATAGTTAGCAAATCCAACTCTATTTTTTGATTAATGGGACATCCTTTATGTTTTAGTCTCAAGCTAGCTTTTGAAAAATTATTTTCAAATACATCTAGTCGGAACCATATGGAAAACTTTTTTATTATTGGTTTTATGAAAAAAAGTTATTTTTGATAAAAAGAGCTGCATAGTTCAAAACTTCAGATGCGATCATCAGACATCAATTGTTTTCATCCGTATACGGGGTATGTATATATGTATAAGTACCTTTATTTTTGAAAATATCGAGTTTTTATTAAATAAAATGATCATAATTGAAAACTATTGTCTGATATCCAATATTTTTGATATCCAATATTATTCATCCGCCTTGAAGAAACATATTTTATTATTTTTATTAACTTCTGTGTATTAGCATTGAAAATCTAGGTTTACCGATAAACATTTAATCTAGGATGCACTGACTTCAAACGTCAATCGCTATTTCATTTTAAAAATACAAGAAATGGCGGCTCTATTAACTAGTAACAAGAAAATTGAGCTATTTTTAACAACAGACATCCGAATAGAAATATTCAGCATTTGACAGTTGCAAAAACTCTAAATAAATTCAAAACATCTGGAAGTGTTCAAAATAACTTTAATAAATATTTTTTTCAATAAAATAGCTGATGTGAAATTTACAAAATCTGCATGTGCATTTTAGTAATACCAAACATTATATTTTTATAGCTGATGATAATATTGGATATAATTTTCAATTATGATAAACATTTTGCAATAAAAACTTTTGATATTTTCAAAAATAAAGGTTTTTTACTCTTGAGCAAAATTGATATTTTTCGACTCGCCTCGTATACGGATTAAGAGAATTGATATCTGATGCAGAACTTTTTATCATGAATAACTTTTTTCATAAAACCTATAATAAAAAAGTTTTCCATATGGTTCCGACTTAATTGGACACAGTGTATATCTATATATACATATATAATACAATTGTAACAGGCCGGTGTCTGTAAATTATAGGTATTTGATAGCACAAGAAGCCAAAACAACAGTTTTTAGAATTTTTGTCTATCTATCTGTATGTTTGTACGCACATCACGTAAAAACTACTGTATTGAATTGAATTCAGTTTTCACCGATACATTACTAGAGATCTAACTTAAAATATGGGCTCCATTTTACCGCGTCTGTCTATATTTCTGTATGTTTGTACACGCATCACGCAAAAACCACCGCATGGAATTGAATGCAGTTATCCAGCAAGTCGCGGGCAAAAGCTAGTAATATATAAAATTGCCCCAGTAGCTATGGAAAGTTAACTATGTTGACGTTAAAATTGTTATTGACATTTTCCATATGGGATGAAATCATCTTAACACAGAGAGAATCTTTAACTAAGAATTCAAGATGACTGTAGAGAAATAAAACCGCTTCATGTTTTATGAAAGCTGTCCAAAAATGATTTAAGATGTAGATTGCGAACAACAACATTGTGAATATTTGCGTTGAATAAGTGTTTTCTTTTTTATCTTTTGTTCACAGTTTCTAAACTTAATAATTGAGTTCTACTGCCAAATATTTATTTTCTTGACCTTGGCCTGTGGAGATTATATATTTAGAAAGGTTGGGGGCATAATAGACAGTTCAAATCTAGCCTTTCAACGTGGATAGCCAAGAGCGGAATGCCACATAATTGTGTTTTAAGTTTACAGTTTATGACTCGAATGAAATCTGAAGTGGTTAAAAAGAAAGTGGAAACGTTTCGAAAATCAGAAAGGCGCCAAATATAAGATATCGCCTAACATTGAACCTTTATTTATTAAAGCAAATATAAATAGTGCTATCTTGCTACCTTGGACTATTGATGATAATATAAGATGATTTCCGAGAACCTGCGGAAAGATAGATTCTTGGCCGTAGGCCAGTGCTACCTGAAATAATAGATAAAGAGTTGGCGAGATAGGTATATATATACCTACTGTCTGGAATTTGAGAAAAGGTTCTTGGGATTAAGATCGTCTGACATTCGTCATTTGGCATGTCAGCTGGCTCCATGGCTCTAACTAATAATTCGCCACATCGCCTTTCACAATGAATAGCTATTGCTGAGAAAAAATGAAATAATTTTTTTAAGACAACCAGAATATTCCTTCTATAACATCTCAAAGTGTTTCCGCGGCTACAATTAAAGGATTACTAGAGAAAATAATATTAAAACCTATGGCATTTTGGAACTAGAATTACATAAAATTATATGGAAAATGAAATATAATCAAAGTAATATTTATAATAAGCAGACGAGACGGGGATAATTGAAGTGTAACACAAGCACACTGAGCCTAAAAGGAAAGAAACAGGTAGAAGCATTGACATCGTCAGATGTGGATTGCCCCATATGCATGGACTGCGTCTTTTCTGTGAATCGATAACATCGCTTTTTTGTATTGAATAAGATGCCTTTTTTCACATTTTTTATTTTTCTCAAAACTATCAATACCTACTTATTTATTGTTTCAAAAAATGGAAACTCTATCCAATATTAGGGAACCTGCTAAAATCAACTTGTATTTTTTGCCGCCCATCTTAACTGATAATACATAGTTATACTACAGCTTACTTAGGTATAGGTTATACACTAACATCATTAAACTAGCACAAATGTAGATTTGTAAAATAAAAACGTCTACAGAATTAGTTATTTCTTAGCCTCTACAGATACCTACTAGGAACTAACATAATCCAAAAGGGAACCGGCGCTTATATCAATTATTTATGATTTTACTGAAATTCTAGTTCAATTCTTGAAGTCCTGATTTTTTTTCAATATACTGACTGTAAAATTGGTTATAATATTGCAAACCAGTAATTTTTAGGAGCTTACCAAAATTTTGAATTTATCTGGTATGTCCCAGTATGAAATTTTTAAATGTATTTTCAAGCAAATGATAGTAAAATGCATTTAAAACATATCACTTGTAAGCTAAATGTTTATATTCATTTTGATCTGTTCATCACACTGTATTACAAAATTATCTACTTAATAATAAATATGGCGATCCATATGGCCACTATTATAAAAAGTACCGCCTATGAGCTTAAGTACTGGGGGGTTATAGTATGATGCTATAACACAGAGGTAATCTTAAAAAAATCTTGTATATTCTACCATTATCAGCATGTTACTTACTCACTATTAAATATTCACGCTTCCTCGCAGCTTCTCAAGAATGTAGAATACTGTGAAAATTACCTCCAAGATCCCATTACAGCTAATCAGATTAAATTCTTCGTTCATCCTGAAAAAAACTCAACCAACCTTGACAAATATTCTAATTAAAAGATAAGGAGGATACTATTTTATAAGAGTAAGAGTGAAACAAGATTCAAGACAGAATAACCCATTTGTGATGGCCGAAAGGTGTCCTTTTTCCGCTCTGCTCGTCAATTAGGTAACTCAAAGTATTTTGAAAAATGATACCCCTGGGAAAGAAATCTCATTAATTAGGGTGAGCACAGCGAAAGGGGGGCTGGAAGTTTTCGTTCCAATGCTTGAATTTTGAGTAATGCTGAACTCGCTTTATTTATACTTCTGGTCCTTGTTTGAATTATGTTCTTCAACATAATAGTATAATGTAAACTTTATAGATAGTTTATTGAAAGATTTGAAATACTTCAGAAAAATATTGACAGTCAACATTTATGTAAGCAACAACAAGGAACTTGTTAAAGTATTTCAATTTTATTCCCAACAGATATATACTTTGAGTATTATTGGCTCTAATAATCCAATAATTGTTTATCTTTTCAATTAGTTTCGAATGGTCGATCATACACTTGACTCAACTGGGATGTGTTCCGAATGAAATTAAAGCAAAAGGATTAGAAGTCTGAATATATGTATTGAATTGTATCCAGTCATATTGCACCTATCAACGATGATGTAATCTAATGCGGGATAGAGTATTAGCTCACCGAGTAGTTGTTGTGCTCGTTGGTAGGCACGGTAATTTTCTTCTTTTGACTAGAGTCATTCACGTTTTAATATAAGAGAGTTATTTTCTCATCATTTCATTTTTCGTTCTTTTGAGAGAAATATTTTGCGTTATCTAGAATTGACGTTTAGTTTAATGAAATAAAATATTCCTCATTTCCAACTTAACAACTGGTTTCTACCGGTAATATTAATGTTTTTTTGACCAGTGCATTGATTATTAACTTCGGAATAAATATCGAAAATGCATCTAGGAGAATGGATACGGAAGCATTATTAGCGCAGCGCAACTGAATCTCAAATTTTCAAATAATAAATAAGTCTGCCGCAGAGCAGATCCAATCACTATATTGGTACTTTTTCATAAAAAATACCTACATGAACTTAATAACTTGTATTCAAAAATAAAAGGAATATGATAAAACATTGGCAAAAGATTATGTGCAACAATAAAAAATACAAAACATTTCTGAAAAATCACAAAAAAACTCATTTGGCTACTAATGCCAATATTGGGCTGAACGCTGGCCAGCCGCTCCACTTCATGGATGATAAAAAATTCGACTTATTTTTGCTTCCCAATGTTCGTTCCGGCATAGGCTTGGTGTATAGAGCGGAGATATGGCCAATGTCGTCAATACGAAATAAAATATAAACATTCAATATTTGGAGGTAGTGTTCTCTGGTCGAAATAGACTATCCCCTGAAAAAGTCCACTATAACTCACAAAAACTCGTTGTTCACTTTAGATCTTGTCAACTTATTTAGAAAGGCACAATTTCAATTTGTCTCGTGACATTACTTTCCAATTTAATGTTCTATAGTTTTTAAAAGGTTTCGGTTATTTGAAGATATTTTCATCCTTGAATGAATAAATTAATTTAAATCCCATTTTTGTATTTTTGATTTAGAATACTTCAACAATGGTGTCCTCGATTGCAAGGTGGATTGGGTAACATTTTAAAGTTTTCATAAAAAATACAGTATAAAAAATCGATATTCCAGAGCTTTTTTCATGTTTTTAATTCAGAAGGTAATTATTATAGCGTTTTCGTAGGTACCTACTTTATAAACGAACTGTGTATAACTTTATATAGAACAGCTACAGCTAGAGTAGACAGAAAGAGTAAATAGAAAAATTCAATCAAATTTGATCAAACATGAATTAGAGCTTCCAACTAATTTCAACAGTTTTTTCAGAGAAGCAACGATTAATTCAGCGTTACCTACCTTCTGTGTTTTAATGTTGCAACAAGAAATGATAAAACTTAATCTAAATGTAATTTTGTGACGTCGCCTTACCCTTTTAAATTTAAATTACTTCAACACAATCTGACAATTTAATAGAAATGTATTTAAAGGACCTTTTTGGTGTTATATATTTCTACCTTGCACAGATTTTTTAATGGAAACCAAGAGCTTGCAAGTTTTCATCTAAAACAGCTTAGGTATTAAAGGTAGGCGTATTTATTGTCCAAAAATATAGTAGGTAAACTTCTTTCCACAATAAATGGTTGACTACGTTTCTTTAACCTTGGATGTTTTGTCAGAGGTCGGCCATAAATATGCAATAAACGGTCGGTGAGGGTCGGATTATAATATAACAGTAAAATAATATCTAAAAATCTTTTTTTCTGCTTATTTATCAACATGTATTCATGTCATTACATATATTATATAAATAGACAATGTGTGTAAGATTACTTGTTTTTTAAATACCCCAATAATTTTAATTTTGATTAAAATACCTACCTATATTATATACCGAATTAAATATATAAAGTCCGATCCTGTAGTGTAATTGCTTGTGGATTGTGAACATAATGGGAATACACACATTAGTTTTACTGCAGTCATAAAGACAATACCATTTATTGTGAAAAGAACTATACCTACAAGTAGAACTCATACTCCGACAGCAAAGATTAAATACACCCGATAGTTCCTTAGATTTTTATCAAGGTAAAGCATAGTGAACTCAAGGATTTTATAAGAAAAATTGTTAGGTATAAACAAAAGCATAAGTTTATTTTCATAAATAAAAAAGTTAATCCTAGAAATTAGTTTCATTTTTGTCATTATATAATATTGACATATTTTCTCATATTATCATTACTTACATTATTTCTTATGAATAGCGGACGTCAATTTCATCATTGAGGCAACCTAACCCCCGACCTAACCTTGCGGACGTATTGAAATACCTATACCTAGTCGTATAAATAATCAGTGTATTACAATCATTCTACTTATGATTCTTTATTATATTTTATTCCGTGTTGATTCTCTTTGTTTTTTGTGCCAATGACATATCTACTTGTAGTTTTTACGCAAGGATGACATATATATCAATTTTGTGAATTTCAATTCAAGTCCGCTTAGTAAAGAGATCATTTTATTTTTACTGTCACCCATCTGTCACCTTCACATGAAACTATACCGTCCCATTTTTTTCGGAACTCCTACTTTGCAATTTCGGTGATCGGACGTAGAACAGCTACTCAATAAGGGTTCATAAGATACTTTTAGGGCTAAGATAGGCCTTACAACTTAATGCACTTTTGAAGGAATGAACGTATTGAAATAACTATGGTGTGTAAAAGAGACTTTTTTTTACCGACTTCTTAAACAAAGGAGGTGTTCCTTTCAACTGTTTGTCTGCATGTATTGTTTTATGTCTATTCGGAACTTTTAAATAGTAAACGTACACCGATTGTCATGATTGCCATTTTTTGATTGGAAAAATGCATAATGAAAGTGGTCACATTTTAAAAAAATCTAAGGCCAACACGTCTTTTCCCCCAAAAACTTATCCGAAAGGGGGTGGAGGGGGCATTTTTTATCGAGAATCGAGAATTTGAGACGAAAAAATTGAAAAAGAGACCATACATCCGACAACTTTTAAATTGGACATTTTTCAAAACTATGTACGGTTTCCGAGTTACAGGTCTGTTAAAGTCTGAAATACCTATATGTATTCCCGATGTTTTGAAATATTTTTTCTACAAAAAATAGGACCGACTTTATTAGTTGGTGCACTGAAAACTACAAAATAATATTACTTCTATTTGTACTGTTAATTCTAAAGATGGTGCCAAAAGTCTTCTATCTAACTACAATGGCACAACTTCAAAATCACCAGTACCAATAGAATTAATTTTATTTTGTATTTTTCAGTACGCTAAATAATAAAGTTGGTCCAATACATCGAGCCAGCCTGAAGCATATGTTAAAGCTTGACCCTTTGGAAAAAAGCCCAACTTGTTCTCGTGGCGGCTGTGTTTTTTTTGTTTTCTTGATTACACGTTATCCTGTCGATCCTAATTCCATTCAGAACCATCTCACAGTACGTAGAAGGACATTCCCTATATTTAATGTGGTTGAAAAAGTGAGGGCCAAGTCCGTGTTCTCGTGAACGATGCTATCGGTTCATTCTAATCCTACACATCTCTGATGAGCTATAATTCAGGAGCAGATTTTATCTTTTCCCATTAGTTGAAAGTCTGACATGGGTAGGTTTTACATGTGAGCGTGTGGGCCAAGTAAATTCATTTGAAGGCCAAATCACACAACGCATCGTAAGATGTTATGTTGGAGGTCGCAAGCCTTAAAAATTGCACAATGAAAATAAAGTCACTTGTAGATAATTAAAGATAACTAGTGATTGTCTAAGGGTCAACCTTCGACTGTAATTCATTCAATTCAAGTTTGAACATTATTGAGGTTCTTTTTTCTATGATCACTGGATATAATTCAGTTCTATCAATCAATATAAAGGGGTCCTAAGTACTCAAGTAATACTATATTATAGACAAGTTGCCCAGTGCTCGAAATTCGACTGTTATTCACTAAGTTTGAAGACCATTAAGGATCTTCTGTCAAAGAGTATTCATTCCACTATTGGTAATTATTGGATATAATTTTTGATGTTTGTTTATCTAAATAAAAATAAATGTGGTTGTTGAAAATCGAGCCCGGATCTGTTATTTTAAATAATCAAACGCCATATTGGAGCCTGCTACGTTATATTTATTGTTTCATTTATTCTAAGTAATGCTTTTCAAATGATACCATGACATGGTTATTATCATGAGCTATTGAATTTTTATCATTGCTTGAAGCTATGGTATAGGATATAAAATATAGTAGTTTTATGTAATCGTTTTCAACTAAACTCTATTTACAACATTATCTCCAACAATGAACATTATATCTATTTTGATCTTGTTAATGCATAGTGGTGAAACCACAATTCAGACTTGTATGTATCACATACAATATATATTACAGCAGGTAGGTAATATTCTCTCTGGTCTACATTTGTTTTACACACACCTTATTCCATTTCACTCTTTATATTCTATTCAGCGCATCCCAGTCTCCACAATGCATTTTATATAATGTCGAACAATGATTGCATTTCCGGATAATATTTCAAATATTTGTATCTATACAGGGTGATTTACGCTCGATGATAAGTTGAAATTTTTTTTCTATGGCTTTTTGGCTCTTGCCTCCTTTCGGCGCATTTAGCCAGCACTCCTTCGACTACTCTAAGTAATCGAAGCTTCGTCCGTGTAACTGAGGATTTTATGTCTCTAAGCCATATCTCCAGCCACTGAACTCTTACTACACTTATATATTAATAATTTCAATAAAGAATTATGCAACGCTCGTGTCAAGGAAGGGTCGGGAAATTGTTCTAATCAGAATATAACCGTCACTGTCATGCCCTTGAGGTTATCCGCGAGGTATTCCTCATGTCTCCGCCAGACCACGCTACCACGTGCTTTTAACCTTCGAAGACTTTAGGAATCAATTTATTCACAAAAGCAACCCCTGAACCACACTTGGAAATCACGGCAAACGACTTCCCTATCCACCTCGGGGGGCCAACGAGTCTTCTACCACGTGTACTGCCCGTACGAAAATTGTTTTAATTCCCTTCCAACCCGAAGTGAACACTGCCGAGGTTGAAGAGGGAGTCTTAGTTACTCAATTGTTTTTGATGCTTGCTGATCTAACGACTGAAAATGTCAGCTGTCAGAGGTTGCCGCCTAATATCCAAAAGAATGATCAATATTAATTTCTTGAATGATTCACACTGTATATTAATACTATAAAAAGGAAAAAGGATATAGTGCTTTTTTCAAAAACTTTTCCGATCAATGGTTGACAACTTCTCTGTAAAAATTGCGAAAAACATAATTGCTCAGACTTTAAAAACCTTCTTTATCAGCTATCTTTGAAGAAATTTATTATAAGTTGTACTTTGTCCTTCAAAATGTTATTGTTTGTACAGTCAAAAATAACAGATTTCTTTAAATGGAACCCCTGTGTAGTGTAGTGTGAATGATTATCTCCTTACTTTTAGGATATTTATATATTAATTCAAACCTCCGTTTCACGGTATACGTAAGGAAGGAACTAGAAAAGTTTACTAAAATAAAGAAATGCAAGGAAGAAATTATTCAAATATTTTTTGGTGTCACTGTAAATTTTCAAATTAATCGTTCATGAAAGAGAGATAATGATCATATTTATAATTTATAAAATTTAAAAATCCAATTTGATCTTATAGGAACAATAACTTCTGACCATGTTAATTTACAGATTATGTAATGATATACAGGGTGTCTAATTTGGAAAGACATATTTTTTTCTATTTCAATGTGTAGCAGTCAAATAACTAATTCTGAAGGACCCTAAATAGCCTATATACCCTCCTCAATGATAATAAACAATCAAAGATGACTTCAATTTTATCTTTCAACCAATTAAAATTGCGTAGTAGCAAACCGTTGATTGGAGCTTTTAGAAAAAATGAGTTTCTACAAGCGGAAAAGTGACAGAAAACTGAGGGCTAAGGTCACTTTGATGGAGGTGATACAAGAAAAAATGAATAGAAAGCAAAGCATAAGGAGCATTGCAGCCGAAATAGGAATTCCGGAAGCAACTTTACGCAAACGTCTTAAAGTTAGAACTGTACCTCACTCACTATGACGTTATACGTGTTTTTTTCTTCGGAACTTGAAAGGGAACTGGCTAATAATGTTTTGTGAAATAGATATAAGATTATATGTTTTTACAATGAAGAACCTAACTTCCATATGCTTCGGAAGCTAATAGGGTAGCCCATAAATTTAATATTGAAATAAAAAGAAAGCTGGGAAGAAGTGGGTTGAAGGCTTTTGCAAAGGCAAGAAATTACTCTCCATCAACTAAAACCATTTTCTTTAGGAAGGTTAATAGGTTTCAACAATCCACACGTAGAAACGTTTTTTGAAAACTTGAAGAATATTTATGAAAAATTTCCCAACCCACCAAAAGTTATTGCACAAAAGGCCAAAAGAGCTGTTGGAAAAGTTGCGAGAGCAAAAGAAAGGTATTTGAAGAAATTAAAAACAAGAAAACGTAAAAATATGCAAAGAAACCAAAAGAGGGACTACGAAAAAGACGATGACGATGAGGTGTCGTATCAATCCTGTGGCGATTTTTTTTTGCAGATCCACCATCTGAAGACTAGATTCAGTGTACAAGATGTCAGAAGTGGTGGCACGAAAACTGTACGTCTCACATGGGTGGAGAATTTGGGTGCGATAGTCGCCAAAAATCCTCAAAATAATGTGCGCACTCTTATAAACAGGTTTGCGTACTCTTGTAAGTAATCGAGCACCAGAGTACGCAAGTGCAGTTCTTTACAGAATGTATCTTTTTTACTTTTTGAGTTACAATTTGATATGTATTTCAGAGTTTTATGGAAGAATAAATATTTATCTTTATCTTCGTGTGTTTATTTTTCACTAAATTCGTATCTAAATATATGGCACTGTTTACTAAGTGCGTACTCTTATACGCCTTTACCCTATGTATCAATAAAATCAATAATTCTGGAAGACCTAAAATGGTATAGATCTAGTCTTTTCAATGATAATCAATAATCAAAGATGAACTAAATGTTACTTATTCAATTAAAATAGCGTAGTAATAAACCCTTGTTTGGAGTAATATTTTGAACAAAAAAATAAGGAAGTTATGTCCCGAAATTCGTCTGGTTCTAGTACCTATAGGAAAGTTAACAGATCACATTATTGGTCATAGTAAACAAATGATATACAATTTTGCTTATCTGAAAAATCAATGTTGCTAATACCTTGGGATGAATGTCACTGTGTTGAAAATATATTCACTTGATTGGGTATCAATTCAATAACATTTCCTACCTAACTACATTTTGGCTTGTTCTTCTTTAACTTCTAAGGTACTTACTAACCATCGACCATGAATCACTCTGTATACGATGTATACAATTTTGGGCGCTTGCAGCCACCTAATAAAGATGTATATGGAACACGCTTGCTTTTGACATACGAAAGTTCTCGGTAGGTACAGATATATATTATCCACCCGAGAACTTTCTACACCAGACGGAAAACTTCGAGAAGCATAAAATTTTAAACTCAACAACACTACGAAAACTAGGCGAAATAGAAGTTACATTACAATATAATGTTGGAGACTGACAATTGAAATGGCATAATGCGTCTCTAGACTGAGTTATGACAAAAGAAAAAAAATATGTTGAGGCTTGTACCATATGGTCTGTGCTAAAAAAACTATTCACTTGAAGACTAGTATATCTTCATTAGGATTATTTAAACAGAGCCATTATCAGATCTCTTTGTTTTTTATCCGTGCAACAGTCATTAGATTATAGGATCTAAGAGGCACTTCTAAAGCTAAAAAAATAGATTTATCAACTAAGTACCAACATTGAAAACCATGTAATACACAATGTTAAACTCAAATATACAACATATTCATAATCAATCTTAGTACGATACAAAATTAGTTTGTATGTTTATATCTTTTTTTTATTAATTTGCCCTCCAAAATGCACCATTTTCTAGATACAGATGGTTGTAATAAAAAAATCGTTTTTTGATATCTTCGGAACATTTATCGTACAGAAAACCGATTTTGTAAGCATTTTCAACTTATAATAAGCCAAGTTTTGAGTCAAATAAATGTTTTTATTAAGTCATAATTGGTGAGGATTTTAAAGGAGTAGTTGGTGTTTTTCTCCTCAATTTCTACGCCAATGGAAAAAGTACGGTTCTGAGATGCCCATTTGAACCGCCAATGTTTTCTATACAAAAAGGTACTGTTGGTTGTGAGCTCTTTTGAGAAAAAAGCAACCTTTATGTTGTAATGAACACGGTCAATGTTATTAAATATTTTTTTTATTTACTAATTAGGCAAAATCTATTTAAACGTTAGATCAAGTAACAAAAGCAAACCTTAACTTTAAAATTACAGATTTTCGACGCATTGACTCTCTAACACTCAGGAAAATTCCCAGATTGTTCCGAATTATGTCGCAAGATGTAACAATGCGCTCTCTCAATTGGCCAACATTCTCAACTGGAGTAGCATACACTAGGATTTTGGGATGGCCCAGAAGAAAAAATATAAGCAATTAAGTTCGGGAGATCACGGAGGCCAAGGGTGCGGACCTACTCGACCGATCCAATGGTGTTGATATTTGTCGTCCAAGTAAGGCGAGCAACCACACTAAAATGAGCCGGAGCTTCATCATGCATTGGCTTACTTGAAACGGTACATCTTCCAGCAGTTCCGGCAGTATTTGTTCTAGAAATTCTCGATAATCTGCACCGTTAAATCTGTTTGGTAAAAAATGTAGGCCTATCAAATGATCATTGACGATGCCAGTCCCAACATTCACGGAAAATTGTTGCTTATGAAGGCTTTCTGCAATTTCATGTGAATTTTCGTCTGACTATATGTGATTATTGTGAAAATTAAAAATACCATCTTTCGAGAAAGATACTTTATCGGTAAACAGCAATTCGGCTCCAAACTGAGGATTTTGAGCTATTTTGTCTTGCATCCATCCACGAAAAGCTAATCTTGGAGGAAAATATTTTGGCAAAAGGCATGTACTCTTTGAATATGATATGGATACAAAAGTTGTATTTTCAAAATTCTCCAAACCGTCCAGTGAGATAGGTATAAGTTGTGAGCAATTTTTTTGGCACTTATAGTGCGATTTTTTCGATTTCGTTGAGGACACCCAATGAAGTGGGTGTCCTTAACGAAATTGATTGGGGATTTGCAACTTTGTAGGCCGATAATGGGCGGCAGTATTCTTTTTCAAACTTCAATTTTTCCACAGTCATTGGTGAATGCATTGAAACAAGTTATGGTGTGATACTGGGCGAACAGGATGTTTTTCTTGATACAACCGCCTTGCTTCTGCCGAATTGCCGCGCTATTCCGTAAAGGTAATACATCTTGCACATTTCAGCGTTAGTGTTATTAATTTTTAATTTTGTAATATAAAGCTTTTCTTTCAAATTTAAAGCCTACTTGATAAAAATGTCCGAAATGTGTTACCTTTACCCTATTTTTTTCAATGAAACTTTGGAAAATTGTTTGGCACATATTTCAATAATAAACATTTTTCATGGAAGATCAATCAAACAGTGCAAAGTAATCTAGAATACTTATTTGTTTAAAAGGGGAATATTCCGTAAGAGACGTTTTGCATAGCTGTTGGCCGAAAGAAAATATTCTCCATAAACCTTTTGGAATTTTATATGAAAATTCCCAAATTCACAGAAAGGCAAGCGTTCCTCATTTGCGTAGGTAGATGGTTTTTCATAGAATCCTCTGCATGGAATTTGCTCAAATAATACACCAGCCAGGGCCAGGTGAAGTGAATGCATGGAGTAAAAAAATATCGATGTTTTCATTGCAACTTCTTCTAAAAAACATCCATATAGTTGTAAAATCGTTAGAAGAACATATGTTTAGTTAAATAAGGATAAACAACAGGACTAAGAGATGTAAAGAAATTTCACACTGAATGATTTTTGTAATGAATGGCTTTCATTGTTAGAAATTAACATTTATATATACGGAGAGTTCTTAAATAATGTTTACAGAATCAAGAAGCTCTATGCATTCTGTTTTTTACTGAAAAAATCATATAAACAACTAAAACGCATCGTTACCGATCTACATGATATTAGATTCTTTTATTTTTTATGAAACAAAGTAGGCTTGGAAACTAGTTGGGTGCACCGTAAATAATTTGGGGTGAAGATAGGATATGGTCCCTAAAAAAATATATTTCTTGAGATAATAGCCTATGTTACAAATTTGAGCCAAATATTTCAAAAAGTGTTGGTGCTTTGAAGAAAAACCTCAAAAGATTATTTCATTCAGGCCATTACAATTGTTACTTCAGATCTCACCAAATTTCTCAGTTGACAAGTACCAAAAAGAGTGGGACGTCACTGAAATATAACATACTTGGGCTTATACAATTCATAATATTTAGCCCTTTCAGTCCTAATTTTATTGGGGCTGGTAATTTCGAAGTTGTGCTGTTACAGGTAGATAGAAGAATTATGGTACCAACTTCAGATGTACGTGCACCAATAGAGTTAATATTAATATTTTTTATTTCTTAGTTTACCAACTAATGAAGTTCGTCCCAGTTTTTGAAAACAAAATATTTCACATTTCTTAGTCTATTATTCCTGATCAAAATCGTTGAATAGTCATTTATATTCAGATATTTCAAAAAATAGCATTAATACACATATTTCATACTTTACTGTATGTGAGTCAGGAACTGTTAAGTTTTTAGAAAAATGTCTACTTTAAACATAGCTGGATATGGTATCTTTTTCAATTTTACCGTCATCTGCCATATTTTTGATTTTCGAAAAAAATAAGTTTCCTCCTTTGGGTACCGTTATTGGGAGGAAGTGAATGTTTCAAATTGTTATTGATATGGAACCATTTATTATCCATCCTGTTTCAAATAAAAAAAAAACATCAAAATCAGATCCTTCGTTTGGGAAGTTGATCAAAAATGGTGAAAATTATTCAAATGAAATCCAATTATGTCATTGTTTCTTCAGTCCTGTACAAAGTATATATTCAATGGCTTATTTAGTTCCGAATCATAACACTACCTTTTCATCAAGTTTCCAATTATGCATAATGCTTGGGCTTGCCAACGAGTTTGATAGCCACTTATATTCACAGACTTGATTAAAAACTGATGAAAATCTTTTGATTGCTCATCTAAACATGCCGAATATTACCTCATCAATTTGATATTGGTACATAGCTGCTACGTTGTTTCTGTTGGACTATTTTGATGCAAATAATTCATCATCAAGAAATTTGTGCATGACTTCTCTATACCTCTTGTTATTGGAAAAAAATCTTAAGATGTATATTTACCTGGGGTATCTTGAAGAGCCTCAAAAGGTTTGCCACTTGAATAGAAGTAACACTTGAGGCGGCCCCAACTACACCGGAAATGACTTTTCTGACTTGGGTCTTGTTGCAGTGATATTCTGCTCCATCGATGTTGCTTATGGATCCTGCAAAAAAGTGTATAATTAATAATTGGAACATTCAGCTGGATTTAAACGAAGTCTCACAACAAAGTTAATTATCGAAAATGCAAGGATTTCAAAGTTTGTGGAACAACTGCGACTTGAATGGTAAATTAAATATAGGCGAGACTACCGGGCTTATTTTAAATAAAGTTTGAATTTCTTCTAAATAATTAGTTAGTTATGTAGGGATTCACTTTTCTCAATCTTTTAATATTAACTTAGAAAATCTCACATAATTGTTGAAGTGGAATTTATTCAGTTGACGTATTCGCTGCTAAGTATCTCTGGGAAAAGTTTTCTAATTGTCTCTGCTTCTGTACGTTTTATATTCGAAAGAACAATGTAATGTTTGATAAACATATTGACATATCGAAGCAACAAACAACAAACTTCAAGTGTGTAGGATAAAGCTTATGTCCCTGTGCAAACGTTTATTCTGCCAAAGTCAAATAAACAGGCTCCTACACACCGAGCTTCTATATGCAATTGCTTTTCAGAATAGTGATACAGGATTTTCTACCAATATAAGCTTTTTTCTCATGCATGGATAAAGCTTCCATGCAATATTCAAGCATTCGAATTGTTTTTCACCGACAACGGTCTTTTTCTATCAATACGATATTTGAATTCTCATACAACGTGTACAAAAAATAAACTTACTTATCATTCGGTTCCTGATAGGTATACAACTAGAGTTTCAGATAAAACGTATTTGAAATTATTCATGGATAATAAAAAAAATGATCGCACCCTCTGTATATTTTCTCAGTTTCTGGCAAGATAAAATGAGATATTACATTTAAAAAAAAGTAGGCCCTTTTTCCTCAAATGCTTATAAAATGTAATGAGTAAAATAGAAAAGTCCGAAATTATTAACATTAAGATTTTTAGGAAGAACATGCATACAAAAATCAAAAATATGATTCAATAGAGTATTAGAACAAGGAACAAGAGGGAATGCTGTTTAAAAAAGATGCATAAGTCTCATCACTTCCAAATGGGTTATTTTCACAATCCATGAAATCGTCAGCATTCTCCGGTACATCAATAGCTCAACCACAATAATCCCGTTTATGGAGCACCTTCAACAGGATTTCCGTTGCATGCTCACCCACTCACTTATCTGGTTTATTATACAATAGTCATAGCAATGCCTGGTAATTTTTCTTTTTTGGGTGGTTATAATTATTGATATCAATTATTCATTTGGTTTGATTCTGGTTTTGTGAATGGTATTGGTTAATTCTACCACTATATGACGCTGTTCCTCCACTGTCAAATTAAGAATTCCCGCAGTCAGTTGGTCTGGACCTGGAGATTTTTTGTTTCTTAGTGTAATCGGTGCATATATCACTTCATCCTTTATTAAATCTGGAGCTATCACTTCTATATTCAAGGTTAGTGTTTCTTTCTTTATCTTCACATAGTTGTGTTATTGGTTCGTCTATATTTGAAGTTTTTGAGCATATGCAATTTAATCGAAGTAAATTCAGAACAGTTATGAAAGCAGCAAGACCATAAAATGAAAACCAAATTCGTTGAACGGTTTCTTCTTTCACGCAAATTATTGTGAGCATTATTTTGAAGCGCCGCGCCGCTTCGCTCGTTGCCGTTTAGGTGAGAATAGGCCTTTACTCGAACCTTCCAGAAACTATATGTGATGTACAGTTTGTCATAGTATTGTCAGTTTGACAAGCTTTTAGAACATTATAACGAGTATCTAGATAACCATAAAATATTTTCGAAGATTCAAATATAGCTTTAGACTAGGAATTTCTTAGTCTAAGTATAAAGTCGTGTCGATCACGGGTCACAGTCAGTCAGTTTATAGAGTCGATGAAAGTCAGTCTATGAAATTAGTTCAGACCAGAGACAACCATGATACCGTCAACTCAATGTTAAAAGTTTAATACCCAAAAATTTACTGATCCACAAACCTTGAACCGTCATGTAGATGGCGCTCGTATCGAGAATTGAGAAACCGCGGGAAAATGTCCTACTATATATTTTACTATATTTCAATTCTAATAAGAAGAAGCGTTCTCAAAAATTGCTATGATGTTATAGCAAAGCCTAAAATTATACTAACAAAAGCTTTATTAAATATAAGTTTCCCAAAGCACAAAAAAAATATATAACAATGCTTCATTTGCTATCAAGTTCAAATTCATAAAATTGTATTATGACAAGTTACGAAAATGAAGTTTATCATATAAAATAGATAAATTATAATCATGTCTCTTAATTAAAATATCATATAGCTATTATTATCAACAAAATTAAAATTTATAACTATTGATAGAAATTACGAAAATAAACAGTTTATTAAATAAAATATCAAATATTATTCACTGTTCTTCATCTAAATATATTAGATATATATTATACCTACGAGTAAACATATGCAGTTATAGTTGTAATAATTTCTTAATCAAACTATCATGTAGGTATTATTATGTAAAAACTCAAAATTCATAGAACTAAGTACTAATAGAAATTACAAAAATAAAGTTTATCAATTCTCCAGCTAAGCACAGTTTTTAATTCTGTTGTCTGTTGTTTGCACTTTTCCTCTATAATTATTTCACTATTAGCAATCAGATTTAGAAAAAAATTGAAGATAAGTATTGCATTATAGATTCAGTGAGGATGTGGTTAACATAACGCAAATTCTCCTGGGAATGAGGTACATCCCTTACAAAGGCGCTGTAATTTATGACAAATCATTGAAACTCCAGAAGGTTATAAATATCTTTATAAGAAACTGAAACCTACCGCTACTTCAAACTGTATCCTGTATTGGCAGAATCTATAGCCTTTATTTCAGAATACCTCCTCCTTATATGTTATCTCAAGGAAAAGCTTTTTTCTAATACTCATGATGTATCCTTCACAACAACGTTTCACTATCTTTCTATCAGGTGGAGATACCTTGCGCCAATAAAACTATGTAATAGTTCATGAACCTGTGCTATGAATGCAGCTGTTACTTAGCACCCATTATATTTAAGATATTGCTCGTCGAAGAGCAAGGCACAAATCTTCATCATTTTGTTTCACCTATATGCTTGACAATATGGACATTAATTCTCCATTGGACATATATATGACTAAAATTCATAATCATATGAATATGAGAAGCTTTGACATTTTTTCTATTGTCTTACCTTTTGCAGCATTGTAAGAAAAGTATTTTTAAATGGTAACATCTCGAGCAACAAACAAAGCCAAAGCGACTTTGTCTTGGATAGACCATCTGCGTTCATGTGAGTTTTGTTAGGAACAATGTATTTGAGACATCAAAAAATTTGCTATCACACTGTTCATTCCTTGATAATAGTTAAATAATTGAAAACCTAATTATTCTTTGGTTAATGTCATCAGACTTTATCTTGCATTCTTTCATAGATCTTCTTATTTTGGCATCTTTCAATTTTGTCAGCCCTCCCAAACCGCTTCTTGTTTGAAGGATTGGCAACAAATTTACCCTCACAGCCAGATACTGATTTCGAGGTAGGTATTCCAGAGCAACTTGGAATCGAATTGGAGTCAATTTTTTCTTTATGAATTATCGAAGGTATATCTACAAAGACATATGTTTACCATTATCTTTTTATCTATAGGTACAAGATTACACGATTCTCAAATAAAACTACAAACTTGAAATTGGTGAACTCCGCCTGCGGTGGAAACTTTCAAGCCGTAGATAAAAGGATAACTACCCTTCAAATCAGGGATAGATGGTACAACTATACACTTATCTCGTGGCATGCACCAATCGAAGATAAAGAAGAAGAAGTTAAAGACGAATACTACTAACAACTGGAACAAACCATTAGTTCAGTACCTAAACAGGACATGTTAATCATTCTGGGGGACCTTAACGCCAAGGATGGAAAAGAAGAAGCTTTTAGACCACATATTGGAAGACATAGCCTACATGAGTTATCAAACGACAACGACTAACGATTGGTCAACTTAGCAGCGGCTAATAACCTGAGGATTGCCTCGACAATGTTTCCACACAAAAACATCCACAAAGAGACATGGATATCCAATGATGGGAGAACACGAAACCAAATAGATCATGTAATGGTAAACACGAGACATATTAGAAACATCGTGGATGTAAAGAGCTAAAAAGGAGCGGATGCAGGAACAGATCACTTTCTGGTGCGAGTAAAAGTACGATCAAGATTTAAAAGAACCACAAGACAAGAGATATCAACACCAAAAAAGTGGAACACACATAAACTAAACCAGGATGTAACATGCAGACACGAATTCCAAAAGGAACTAGAAAAACAACTACAAAAGAATGTCACACAAGAGGCGTCGAAGGTAGACGAGCTCCGGAAACAGATCAGATCAGTAATCAACAAGAATCCTAGGCAAAAACACAAAAACAGAAGAAAGAAACACTGGTACGACGGAGAATGCCAAAGGGCCCTAGACACCAAAAACAAGGCCAGAACGGAAATGCTACATTGCCCAAGTGATAGAAACATAGAAACATTCAACGACCTCAGAACGGCGACAAGAAGAATTATAAAAAGAAAAAAGAGAAGCTTACAATAAAACGATAGAGAATTTAGAAAGGGAGGTAGGTGCAACAAACAGCCGACACTTTTTCAAACAAGCAATAATATAAGGAAAGGTTACATACCAAATACCGACATTTTAAGCCATGAAAATAACGAGCTCATAACTGACATAAAAGAAGTAATGCAAACATGGAAACAATACTTCGAAAACCTGCTAACCGTAGATGCAGTAACTAGGAACACGAAGAAGGTATACCAAAGAGCGAAGGAGTTTGTACCAGAACCCACGCTAGAGGAGATTAAAAGGACAATAAACCAATCAAAGAACAACAAGGCCCCGGGTTAGGACTCCATAAAGGCGGAATGCATAAAATATGGAGGAGAACATCTATAAACTGCCATACTAGAGCTACTGAAAAACATATGGAAAACGGAAACCCTACCAAAAGAGAGGAATGAGGGTATTCTCATTTCCATTCATAAGAAAGGAGACCGACTGGCATGCAAGAACTATAGGGGAATAACCCTACTAAATATAACATGCAAGGTGCTATCAAATGTTCTTAGAGGACGCATATCCCCATATGCAGAAGACTACTTAGGGGATTACCTATGCGGGTTCCGACCCAAGAGGTCATCAACAGACCAAATATTCACCATAAGACAGCTTCTCGAGAAAACCCAAATGTTTGTTTAAATAAAAGCACAAAGGCCCAAATGGGCCGGACACGTACACAGATCGTCGAATCAACGTCTTATTAAGAGGATATGGGAGGAAAACCCAGCGGGAAAGAGACCTATAGGCAGGCCAAGGCTCAGATGGAGGGACAATATCGGAGAGGATGTAAAAATCTTGGGATTACAGGAATGGTTGCGTTGGACAGAGATAGGTGGACGAGTCGTAGATGCAGCTAAGATCCACGAAGGGTTGTGACGCTACGAGAGGAAGAAGAAGAAGAAGAAGAAACTTGATATTGGCAAAACTTTATCAAACACAAAATTTGTTTTAAAAATACTCTGGCTTAAAACAAAATCCAATTTTATCTATAATGAAACAAGATAACAGGATTCTTTCTTGAAATTGACAAAGCTTTATCTACTGTAGATGATAAATTTACATAAGTTTATTTTATTAAAACTCTACCTTAAATAAAAAAAAAAAAAATAACGCAACACCCACCTGTACTGCATGGATTACCGTTCGCCATATTTTTGTTCTTTAAAAACTTTGCTAATCGCGAAACACACTTCACTACTTCACAAAAAAACTTAGTTTTCTGCGGTAGCTGGAAACGTATGCATTATGTTAAACTCGTTCTCAATTCTACTACAAATAATTCAATATTTTACCATTTTCAATCGATTTTTTTGACAATACAATTATTGAGTTAACTTACGGACTTGTGGACAACAACATGAAAGCCATAGGTTAGGTTAGAAGTCAACAATGGCGATGTGATGTAAACATTTAAAATTTGTTATTTCGAACTATTTCGTCAAAACACGCCTACGATCGATATGGTTCGGATTGTCAGTAAAACGTTTGCCTTTAGCGCCATCTACCACGCGGGTCAAGGCTTGTAAGACAGAGACAAATAGATAGAAACACTCATTGTCGAATAAGGATGCAATTATAGCAATATTTGTTTGTGAGACGAACTCAATTTTCCTATCTAGTTGACCGTCTCATGGTTGTCTCTGGTTCAGACTGTGAAGTCTGTGGCAGTTTAGATTGTCAAATTGACAAGAAGTAACATTTGTATTATTACGGAAGGTGGTGTACAGAGTGTTAAAAATAAACGTTTTGGAAGGAATCTGCGAACTTTTGACTATTAAGCAAGTGAACTCACCCCACAAAGTTTAGTACAAGGTTTAACGTTACAATATTTAATTACTATTTGTTATTGTCAAATCAGATATAGACGACCTTCCTGAATTTGTTTTAGAACAGTTTAAAATCCTCTTAATTTAAGTTAAGTTAAGTTAACACGGGGCAAATAAAGAGTTCTGTAAAGTCGTCAATTATTAACAAGAAGAATAAAGGACCTAGATTGGATCTTTGTGGAACACTTAAAATCACTTCATACTTTTGACATTTGATGCATTCGATTTAAACAAATTGGTAATAATTAACCTCACTGACTTTACCAGTGCTGACAGAAATTCTATTTGACTCAAGTTTGAAAAAAAGATTTTGTGATCTAATCGACCAAACGCTTCGTGTTAGAAAGGACAAATTTTGACAATCATACGATTGTAAAAAATTATTAGATTATATCTCAGCGTCGTTAGTAAATACGCCTGAAATATACAGGTATTAAAATTTACCAAAACGTGAAGGTACATAATAATCTATTAATAATGTCTCTCATCTAATCTTCTCTTCTGTCGATAATAATGTGTGACCTGTATAGAGAACTTGTACTAAATCATTTGAGTCCTAATTCTATTAATCACATTCGAGCTGCTTTGAGCTGGAACTCTAAATCATTTAATACCTATTATGGGTTAACCAATTTCGCCTCCAGTCTCCATGTCGAATCTCGTTGATGTAATATAGGTTCTTGTTACAAATGTCTATTTCTCGTAATTCAGTTTCCAGATGAGTAAGTTAAAATAAGTATTATCTAGATACGTGGAAATGAAGTCGTAAGTATCTGAACTGGTTTTCTGGATGTGGCATCCGTTTTATTTATAGTGGCATCGGAGCACAGATAAGGACTAATTTACATATTTGTTTATTCTCCGTAACAAAATACTTTTTCCAGTGAACTTGAAGCAGGACGTCTTCAGACTCAAATGTTGTGGAAAAATTACATCAAAAAGGGAGATATTTCAGATACATTCCACAAATTAAAAATGTCTAGCTGGATTTCACTTTGATCACATAATATACTCTATCCTATAATATTGTTATTCCTTCATCAAGTAAAAAGATAATTGTTACATATGGAATTTTTGATTTATTACTAACCTACAGTTCCTTGATTTTTAGACTTTCTAGGAACCTTCACCTGCATAAGCTTCTTATAAGATTATTCTGACAATAAACAGTTCTTTTTTTGTAGAGAATTGTAACAGCCTATAGATCGATTATCACAGGGATTCTCGTAAAAAGACGAAAACAAATACAATTTGGGATAATGTTTGAGTTGTATATTCCAAATCAACGAAACCATAATAGTACCTACTCAGCAGTGCAATTCGACTTGAATATCATGTTTATAACTCGAAAACTACAAATGGTTATAGCATATAGGTATATGTGGTAATTGGATAAAATAAATTAGAACTTTCGAAAAATTTTTGGTAATGAAATGAAAACAATTTGGAAAATAATAGTAACAAAGGAACAACTATTGTCCATGTACAACTTTGCCGCATATAATTTATTTGTTATAAATATTTTTTACAAAATATTGGACCAACGTTATTAGTTGATGCACTGAAAAGTATAAAATAATATTAATTCTATTGGTGCTGATACTTTTGAAGTTGTGCTGTTGTAGTTAGATTCATAACTTTTGGCACCAACTTCACAAGTACCATCACCAATAGAATTAATATTATTTGATATTTTTCAGTGCATCAACTAATAACATCGGTCCAATTTTTTGTAAAAAATATTTATTTCACACTTTTGAGTGTACCTAACATTAGTCACCAATATCGTTGAACGTTCACTAATACCAATGAAGATAGTACTTATCCTATTACCCATGTATATGCCTTGCTTGTAGTTGTTATTATTGAGATCTCAACGCATTGCTGCGGAAATAAGCTTGAGTATTTTATATGCTACCATTTTAACACCGATTTAACTCGAAAACCGTAACTCTAAGGAAAAAATGTTCATTATAAATGTTGCTACAAATAATTATATCTTTCATGTAGTATCGAAAAATTTTCAATTTTTGAAAGAAATGGCCTTCTCCACATAGCAAAAATACATATTTAACATGCGTCTATTTCAAAAACCGTAATACTTTTGAAAAAATGTTCAATTTAAATGTCTCCGGATATTGTCCTATCTTTAATTATACCAACTCAGATTTTCGATTTTTGAGAAAATTCGCCCACACCACCCCTTCGGGGGTGGTTTTCGGAGGGAAGGAGATTTCAGAGATTCCCCTTTCAAATGAATCCAAAATCATCAAAATCGGAGCTCGTTTACTATATAAAAGGCACGCACGAACCTAAAAAAAGCAGACAGTCGAATTGTATACCTCCTCCGTTCGGGGTTCGTCGGTCAAAAATAGGTAGGTACTTGAACTCAGCCACCAGATCTTTTATCGTGCGAACGCAGTCTAGGTTGGTCGTAAGCAATTAATTTTTTCGTTGTTTGATTTTAAGATAAAAAATAAAAAAGATCTATTATGCTGGACTGAGACCTAATTTTTATATAATTTAGTAATAAATCACTTCAGCACCAACGTACGCAATCGTTGCCAATTTTTCTTTCAATATTTCGAAAAGAGAGAAATAGTATGCATGATTACGATAATTGATTCATTTGAAGCAGTTTCTTTCAAATCAGGAAGCTGATATTATAATTGATAGTCTGTACTAAACAAACTTTATACCAATTCTAGGATTTTATTTGTCTATGCCGAGAAGTGTACTCTCCTGTCTTATCCAGTCTTTATGGTCTCAACTTTTGTTATAATTTTTTTCACAAGAACTAAACAAATAAAGAAGCATTTTATTAAGCTTTAACTGTGCGTTGCTGTGATACATTACCTAAAAGAAAAAATCCTATAAGTACTGCAGATCTAGTGAATAGTTCATAGTAGGGGAGGCCGGGGCAAAATCGTATATTGAAGAAAAAAACATACATAGAAATTTAAATTGATTATTAGAATAATTCATTTATTTTTAGGATTCCATAACAAAATGGTGTTCGTTCGTCCGTCCGTTTTTCATCGAGCTCATTCTCATGAACTGTATGGTAGAGAGCTGAAATTTTCAGAGAATATATATTTCTGTTGCCGCAACAACAAATTTTGTCGGTCCTTCCGAAATCTTTCATGTGCGAGCTCGACGCATGCTTGGGCGATATTTTTTAAATAATAAGGGACAACAGCAAGGAGTTAATATTTTAGTCAAGCTGGTAATGTTGATAGATTTGCCCTCCAGAATATCCTCATCAATTCCAGCGCAGCAGGAATTATTTGCCCAACGATGGCACGACGAAAGTCATTCATCCTTTCGATAAATTCCATTTTGTCACTAAAAACAGCACTAACAGCTCTTCTTATGTCATCCTCTTCACATCTGTGTTCCGTTTATAATATCGGACCATTTTTACTTAAAACTTCATTGAAGGGCTGAAAAATGTATACATTTTTTACCAAATATTTTGAAGACGTCATATTATCCCGTTTTATCGATCATTTATTTCTAAACTGAAACAATGTCGACTATAAAAAGTATCTGATATCAAATTCCGATACTATTGTTATGGTCTTGGTGAAAATATTGCAAGAACAGCTTGCTCGCCTCTTAATACATCGACATTTTTTACAATATCTTGTAAAATTATCTACATATTTATTTTTCTTGCAGCGTTGCCAAAACAAGTAGCAGTATGAATCTCAAAGTTTCCATTGGGATATTCTAAATGACATTCATTCATAGACATTTCTAGGTTCTAGATAAAATGGAAGCACCTATTTTAAGCAAATTGATGAAAACTATTTGTTGGAAATGTAAACAGAAAGCATCAAGCTCCTCTTCTTCTTCTTAATATGCTTAAGAAAATGTTATCTAATTATTCAAAAACAATGTTTTCTATGTAAAACGTAAAATGTTCAACAAAGTCTCTCAGAAATGCAGTAACTTCAATAAACACTGGATGACTAGTGAACATGTTCAAATAGCATCTCGGCAAATAATAGGACTCGTCAGACAATAAATACAATATCTCCCAGTTTCAGTGAGAGCGTGAGAGCTCTCATATAGAGATCACATATATTTTGTTGCGTGTTCACCAAGCCAAACAATACAACAGGATCCCATTCTCAGCGAAATTGTTTTCGTCTGGCAATGTTGATTATGTTCCTTTTATATCTGTTCAAGATATGATACTTTCTTCACCGCATCATAACAAGGTGCATCTTGGCATTGGTCATATCTTTTTAGGAAACTATTGTAATGCGATTTTATAAAAATGGAATTGGATAGAATGGGTCTCGACGATTTTATAGGGACAGTATTTCTAAAACGGCAAAAGATAGAAAAATTAATATATTACCGATAAGTTGTGTAATTTAGACCTCATTAGTTTTTATTTATTTTCTTATTTATTACTCGGAGACAGAAGTTGAGATTATGCATACGCAAGACGAAGATGATGGAATTGTTAGAAATATTTTATCATCTTTTATTTTCAAAGAAACTACAAGTTTTGTTGTTTTATGGGCGCCATATTTGTTTTTCATCATAACAGTAAATAAGGCTGAACTATGTATAAGCACATTGATATTTAAAGCCAGGAAAACATAGAAAAATAGTAAAGATATTGGGGGGAGACCATGATGATAAGGAAACAAAATATTTTAATCGACATAACTGTAGTATTAATACTTACATTGGCATTCACTATGAACATTGGATTTTCACAGATTGCTATTTAATTAAATCAACAGGAAAAAAAATGAAATATTGGTTCAATGCACCATTTTTTTTAGCTGCACAATCATCTTGAAACCATTCGATATTTCGAAAGATTGTTTCTTTTCTTTTTCTGGAAAAAAATTACTAATCTATTCACATTTACCTCGACAAGTTAAGGTCCTTATTTTCAATAACTTCACACAATTTTTTATAAAAGTGACCTGAAACCACAATTATACGTCATACAAATGTTTTTTTTTTGAATATCATTAGAATGTGTCATTTTTGAAAACATAATAACAGTCTCTGAGAAGCCGAGCTTCATTATCAATATTATATAAGTGTCAAAGAAGATGTTGTTGATACTGTAGTCATGACAATACAAATATTTTGTTTTCTCATTGTCATGGTCTACCACATTCGAAGACAATTTTTCTGTTTTTCTTTGTCTGTCTTGGTTTAAATGTAGATATTATTATACATACTTTGTAAAAGGACTAGAAAGAAAATACAAAATCAAAGATTTTCGGTTATTTTCAGAATATTTCTTGATTTGTTAATAAATAATGTAAGGTTCTTGTTAAAATCGACAATAACAAATTAAGCATAATTAATTCAACAAAAATGAATAAGACGCAGTGGCTAAGCGGTTGGTAACTCTAAAAAAAAGAAAAAACGTTTTCCGAATAACGTACGGAAGCAATGTATTTCACATATGTATATACCGTATCCCTATTCTGCAAAAACTACAAAGAACCTGCCACAGGAGCCGTATTCTGTACATTTTACGACTTTCGACTTCGACTATCGACATAATCTAAGTAGGTATAGGTATATAGATAGGTATACTAATACATGACGATGTGTCAGTTGGTGTTAGTCCAAAACAAAAAATAATTTTTCTTTATCGTGACCTCTTGGTGTTCTAGTCGAACATTTGTCGGGGGTCCGTAGGGCGTGACAGTTAGGAAAGTTAGTAGATAACAACTGACAGTCAACCTGCTGCTCACGTGACTCGCAAACGTGGAAGTCTAGTGTTTATGGAGTATTTATATTTATTTAAAAAAATAAACCATAAGATGAGGTTAGGTTCCACAAAGTTGCGAATATTGACACAAGATACTAGTACTAATAAATGTCACATCCCATTTCTAAATTCTAAAGATTTTATTATTGTAGGTTACCTTGGTTAGATAAAACACAAGTTTTACAATATGGTAAAATCTTCGATTGCGATTCAACCTCAAGTAAGTATCTACATTATATTAGTAACCATGTGTAAAAGTAAAAACTCCGACATTCTCTATTTCTTAGGAAGAAGGCGAATATATTCTATGCTTTTGATTATATATCTTGTTCGTTCTGAACAATAGATGGATAATTATAATAGGTGATAGCCTATAAAAAGTTTTTATCAACAATCAAAATGGCTTTAGTTATTGAATAAGTAAGTTCTGTTTCTTTGTACAGACTTCATGTTTTGGGTATCTAGGCCAAGATATAGATTTGAGTAAGTTAACATCCCGTATAAACTTCTTGTTGTGTAATTACGTTTTATATTTGTATCTCTTACATATATACATGATGAGTGTGGCTACTTGTAAGTCGATTGATGAATCGTAAATTTGACTATAAGAAGATCGAGGAAGATCAAAGAATAACTTGCAAGGATTAAAGGTGAGTTTAAACAGTAAATAAAATAAAATAAGAAACAAATTAAAATTGAAATAAGAATAACCTCAAAAAAGATTGGTTTATACAGATGACTAAAATCAAATAAGAAATAAGAATGAACCAATCAAATCACAGCTTTTTTGACAAAAACTTTTGTGTTGTATGCAAGTTAAGTGTTCTCTGGTAGTTGATCATGCTCATTATCAGTTTCCAAACAAACTAAAATAAAATAAGAAATAAAGATGAAAGTTAGTTAGCTTAGTTCGGGTATAAACGCTCCCATGGAAATGAGCATGTTCAACTTTCTTATTTTGTCTTAATTTGTTTCTTATTTTATTTTATTCACTGTATAAACTCACCTTAAGTTACGTTAGTGGACACAATTCTTATGAGGAGTTACCTGATGTTTTCACTCAGATACTCGTGTATCTGTGTAAGTATTCTGATATTGCTATAGACTAAACAAAACATATTTTTTATTTCTCAGATGACCTCATCATGCATGAGTCAGTGAACTCCCAAGTTATCCACCACATAGTTTGTGTAGAACGAGAACGTGAAGTACCTAAGGTTATAAATTATAACTTTATAATAAAGCAAAAATAGTTTTTATTTAGTCAACTAGCGAAATAATAAAATGTGATTTGATTTGAAGAAATAAAGGAGTATAAGGGTTCTTTAATTTCTTGAAAAGAATTAATGAGATTTAAGAGTTGCCATTTGAAACATGTATGAACAATTGAAAATTAACTTTGGTAACTGGTAGCATATCATTCAAATTGTAAATTCTAAGACTCTTTGCCCTTTCTTCAGGATGATTGATATTAAACTTCTGACAAGGGTAGGTAATTGTCCAGTTGTTATTCTCACCCTCAATTATTGATAAATACCATTCCTACTGCAATAAATCATCACTTCTTCAAATTTTCGGCTCGAATAAGGCTCGTAAGTAGATAAATTGAGACATAGTTCTTCTCAATCAGCCTTTCCATCCTTAATTTATTGACCACAATAACAATATTGTAAAAATTAACATTAGCTATCAGTTAAAATTCAGAAAGGTTTCTTCACAAATGCCGCCTCATCAACCATAAGTAATTAAATCAACATAACCTATAATTGCTTTTTCCATCATTCAGTAGAAAATCTTCTCGATTTCACTAATATTTTAACGTAAACTAAATAAAATAAGATAATATATCTATAATAATGAAAAATCACTCAGTTTATGTATATTTTCAGAAATGACATTAGTCGATGTTAGTCGATAGTCGTGTACAGAATACGCCTTCTGGACCCCTCTCTTACGGCATTGTTTTTGAACGATTATTATCAAAAAAGCCGCTGAATGATGTTAATGTACAAATATATTTCAACGCGTATTTCAATCTATATAATCGCAAATTTATACTTATTCCAATCAAAGAATGCATTGTAGAGTGCGTGAAATATGCGAGAATTTTTGATTTGAGGACTTTGTTTGGAATAGTTAGGAAGTAAATATATTATAAGTCCCCGCCAATGGGTGGTTAGCTAAGGGATGGAGGAGGTAGGAAAATTATTTTTTTTGCTTATATCTCGGAAACGGCGCACTATATAAGAAAATGTTTCAAATAAAAATGGAAGCAAATAGAATAGTCTCTAAACATATTTGTCGAATTGTCAGCGGTTCTCGAGATATACGTCAATAAAAACAAAAATATTCGAATAAATTATGTTTATCTCTTTTTGTCAAACATTTTTCTAGTGACTTCCACAATCTTTTTTCTGGTAAATTATAGGAAATGAAGTTGTTGTGCATTAAATTTAACTTAATATGATATAAGTTTTCTTACTTTATCTTCAACCAATCAAAAGTTATAGAATTTCTAACATATAAATCAGTCAAAAGCTTGCTGCATTTCAACTTCTGTAACTTGCTTTCATGCTTAAAAAGCAACACATTAACAACAAAAAATATAAATCATAGACGAACAAAAAGTGAATAGATAATACCTCGGATAATACCGTTTAATTCCAACCTAAAAATACCTATTAAAAATAAACATAGGTACATCTACTTCAAGTATTAATTAAAAACGTATTTTTTTTAGTAATATAGGTTAATATTGGGTGGGATCTCAATAACTAGACATGGTTTTTTCTTATCATAGGTCTTTATTTTATAATTTTGATGTTTTTTACCATAGCTTCGCAACAGAAATCCAGGGCTTCTTCAGGCTAATAAATAGCTACTGAGAAATGTTATATCCTTTCTAAGAAAAAAAATATTTATATGTTGTCAACTTTACCCATCATGTGGTATAACATGTTATTCTATAATGTCAAGAAAAAAAACTTTTTCATCCAATTTTATTTATATAAATTCCAATAATCAACATGTAAATTAACAATTAATATTTCCTTTGTAAGGATGTCACATTTCTCCGTCGCTATTTATTAGCCTAAAGAAACCCCGGATTTGTGCATCGAAACGTTGCTAAAAAAATTCAATATAATAAAATAAAGACCTGTGATAATTATTTAAGAAAAACATATGTCTAGTTATTGAGAACCCAATGCTCTGGCATTCTTCAACGAAACTAATACATCAGAGAGTACAAAAGCAGCTGAACAAACTTGACGATATCGACTCAGGAAATGTGTGGATATCAATATCCGTTTGGAAAGTGAAATTAAAATCAAAGAAGAATATTTCCTTTCCAACTTTCATAATAAGAGTCAGTTGATAAGCCTGCTGATGATGAATCTGCAGACAAATGGGATAAATTCGCTCCAAGCTTCAGGTGATGCTGATGTTGATATTGTGAAGACAGCTATGAAATAATCACAAGATTTCCCGGTTGCTATTCTTGGAGAGGACCTTGACTTGGCTGTACTCTTAGTAGCTAAAACCCCAATTGATCGCGACATTCTGCTGGTAAAACCTGGAAGAGGAATGATCAGGACCAGTATATTCCTCATTCCTCACAACAGTTGCAGCAGGATTTGAAAATGAAGGACAACGCCCATTTGTTGATCTTAAATGCATTCACGGGCTGTGATACAACTTCCGCAGAATATCGCAAGAGTGAAGTTGGTTTTGTCAAAATGTACCAGAAGTCTACAATCATACAACGTGCACCTGAAGTATTTAACAGCGGTTCTCCTTTTCCTGACTCCATTGAGACAGCTGGGATCTCTTATAATATGGCGCTCCAGCCACAAAAAATCCCTAAATGAGTTCCGCTACAAATCATTTAGCAAAAAAGTGTTCTTATTAAACATGATAGCAATTTACAGCAGCTAAAACGCAACAGGCTTTCATCACACTGATTTTCTAAACTGAGCGTACATGTTATAAATTTTATAACTTTTCAATGGTTAAAGATAAAATAGGTAAACCATACACCGAATTAAAGAAAATTTAATGAACTAAAACTCTGTTTCTTATAAATTTTCCGAAAAACGATTGTAGAAGTCAACTGAAAAAAATGTTTGATAAACATTATTTATTCGAATATTGTTGTTTTTCAAGGACGTAGGTATATCTCGAGAACCGATAACAATTCCATAAATATGTTCAGAAACTATTTTATAGGAAATTTCTTTTTTTTTTCTGCTTTCATTTTTATTTGAAACATTTTTTTATATAGTCCCCCACTTAGCTCCCATCCCAGGGGCGGGGACTCATAATATGTTTACCTCCTAACTACTCCTATTAAAGTCCCCAAGTAAAAAAAATCTCTCTCTTTCGAACACTCTTTGACTGGTCAGAAGTTGGGATAGGTTCAAGACTCAAGTTGAGGGATATGTTGAAATGTGTATGGGCCCTATAATTATTATTCAGCCAAAATTACGTAAAGATACATTTCTAAACTTGATCATACAAAAATACTGTGAATCTGTAAAAAAAATATTAATATATCGTATTCTCGAAAAATTATTAAACTGTTATCTGATATTCTATTATTTTTGAGGCAATGAATAGAATGAAAAAAAAAACTCGTATTCTGCTAAAATATACAATTCATTGTAAATCAACTCATATACGCCACAAGGGATACAAATTTTGCAGTGTGACTGAAAGTATAAAAATCTTATACGGTTATAGGTCTCTATAGGGACGAATCTGAGGAGAATTAATCACCCTTGAGCGAATTAGAAGGACCGCAAATCAACTGACGCGTGCTCAGCGCTGCAACTTGAACGGCTTCGAAATTTATCACTTGGAAATGATAAAGGTTACCATTTTGTGAGATGTCGGTGTCAAATGGTCTACAATTGTTTCAACTGTGTGAAAGTGTCTCGAACAGTTTCAGGTGCTGCCTCTTGAAAAGGAAATGACAGCAAAACTGTAGAAACCTAACGAGTAATGAGGACTATGAGTATTTTTGAAGTGAATATCTTATTTCTTCTTCTTGTTACAGAAGGTCACATACAAGAGCTCAGAGAATGGTTTTGTTGTATTTTGCTTTATTCAAGAAGTATTGACTGATAGCTAACAATGAAATACGGATCAAAAATATCTCATTTCATCTGAAATGGTAGATAATGGTTTAAGTAGGTATCAAAAGAAATATTCGGACCTGTATTTTTTTATGCTCATTTTTCTATTGATATTAGCTATATGCAGGTTGAAATAAATACTAGATTTATAACTGTGTGAAAGTGTCTCGAACAGTTTCAGGTGCTGCCTCTTGAAAAGGAAATGGCAGCAAAACTGTAGAAACCTAACGAGTAATGAGGACTATGAGTATTTTTGGAGTGAATATCTTATTTCTTCTTCTTGTTACAGAAGGTCACATACAAGAGCTCAGAGAATGGTTTTGTTGTATTTTGCTTTATTCAAGAAGTATTGACTGATAGCTAACAATGAAATATGGATCAAAAATATCTCATTTCATCTGAAATGGTAGATAATGGTTTAAGTAGGTATCAAAAGAAATATTCGGACCTGTATTTTTTTATGCTCATTTTTCTATTGATATTAGCTATATGCAGGTTGAAATAAATACTAGATTTAATGTATTGTTTTTTTAATGTAAATCCTAATATTTAATTACATAGGCATTTGAAATCACTATTAGATTCTAGATTTATTTGATAGCACAATCTCGTTAGATATCCATAAACTGTGTCCCAGATAAGAGATCAATGGATACCTGAAACACCTCCATATTTTACGGATATAAGCAATACTGCTTTGAAATAGATTTCCGAAGATGAATAACAAAGCACATTTGGATATATGCAAATAAGTCAATTTTCAATGTCTCCGATACTGAAAGTAATTCTATTTTAATATTAATAGGACAAATATGCTCTATTATAGGTACGTTATTAAAAAGCTCTTTGAAAGCAGTGTTTATTTTATGTGAAATCCAATATAGAGTCCTGATAAAAAGTATTATTCAGAAACAAAAGACAATAGACCTTCTCAGACTATCTTTTAGGACTTTCAATATTTTAATAGTTCTCTAAAACATTATCGTTGAATTATGCTTCTCTCTGAATGAACTTTGTTCATTTGCGTAGGCCTCTATATCTCTGATTTAGATTCAATGAATATCTGATGGGATCGGAATATTCTATATGAAATAATCTTGTAGCTTAATAACAAGTAGAAGATTTGAATATATAAACTTTGACAATAATAAGTTCATAGATATGTTTGGAACAAAGCTTTTATCATTGGATAGAGAACATACCCAATCTTAGTAGCATCAAATTATATCAGTGGGATCATCATTATATTGATTGAGCAATTAAGCAAAGTATAACTAAAATGGTTTGGATAGATTCAATATACTCAGTAAAAAATGTCATTGATAAAATATGCTTCAATGAATTCAATGTGTTTATTTGCAATACGATTTTTGTCACTCTTATAATAAGAACAGTTTAATGATTTATATCAATATTTGCAATAAAGTGGGGTAAAGTCAGGAGATTTGGACCACAAGGAGAACCGGACCACTCACAATATCTCTGGAAAATTGGTAGCAATGCTTGACTTCTACCCTATATTTACGCATATTAATCGCTTGCGAATGGGGGATGTGGCGAATGGATTATTTGTGCATCTTCAGCTGAGTTATAAACAAAAACTATTTTTAGAGACCCTGAAACGTTTTCGTGGGTTTTCGAAGACAAAAGTGTTTTATGTGCAGGAAAGAAGAAAATAATTTGTGCCAGGTATTTATGAAATATGTGTTCTAACTCAATTAAAATTGAAACAACCTTTTCATTGTTATACTTACATGTCATTAAATGAAAATTGCCCATTTTTAACCGCATGTGTCATAGCCTTGTGGTTAGAGGTTGTTGTTTTGGCTGTTGAATATAAAACAGATAGAGCTCACGTTCCTCTTCAAGACTGTTTTTTTATTGCCCATATCTTATCAATAATTTAAATATATAGATTTTTTTAATCAGGGTCTATAGTAAGATCTACAGAAAATCTATAATTACATCAAATTTATATTGAGTTTTCATGTTTTACCAATATTTCTTATTTTTCCCTTATCAATTTTTTTGTGCATTTTATGAAAAATTGTTTCGAAAAAAAGTGGTGGGTACTCATTATATCTATAACCCAAAATTGTTTTTGAATATTTTTACGCTACGGCCCTTTTTGATATTTTTTTAAATTGTTTGAACGGTCGCCCTTTCAAAACTACTTACCCGAGAATGCCCAATAACGAACTTGGCCGAGATATTTGATAGATTGATTTTTGTAGCAAATTTGAACTTGATACCTCCAAAACTACGACCTCTATCGTATTAACACAGTTTGTAAGAACCCATATATGCAGGGTGTTCCAAATAAACGTATTTCCCGCATAACTACGTAACCCTTGAAAATATGAAAAACTTTCTTATAAAAGTTGTCCAGATTCTTGAACTGCATATTTTGAAAATAATTTAGAAGATAAGCCAATTCCGTTTATACCGGAAACCCATACCAACTTCGTTATTTTATATGGAACACCCCGTATATTATTGCATTTTTGAAATCCTCGAATAATTTTAGAGCCACATTAGTAAACATACACTGTGTCTCAAATGCACCGTTTCGAGAATATGGGCACTAAATAAAAAAATCTACGATTGCAGTAGTCTGCGCCATCATGATTTTTTTGAAACTAGGGCACTTAAAAAAATATGGTTTTCGCACGTCGCTTTGTTGAGGAATCAACTAACTTTTGCAGTTTTAAACAAAGCTGTAACTTTTGAAATTTATTAAAAACACTGCTTTGAAAATGCAAATTTTCCAATATCAAAATCTTTCTATTTTCAGATGGAACATACTACTTTTTTGCAAAACTAAATGCAAAATTCAATTTCCTTTCCACTGATGTAACATTATTGCTATCTCTTTCCTACCATTCTCGTGAAATGTGCACTTTTATGTTTATTTCGAATAATTTCTCTTTATCGCGTTAGCCATGACTTGTCTTGTTTTGTGACAATTGCGTGCGCAGAAAAGAAATCCAATCTATAAATGGTGCAAGAGGAAAAGGGTGATGAACAAATATCCATAAGTTAATAAATTGGATTTTTTGTCCTAAAACGCTCATGCAGAACTTTTTCCACTGAATAACGTTACAGTGCAAATGGCGGATAAAAACAAATTTAGCCACTACTAGTAGATAATGACACAAAATATGTATTTACTTAAAAACGCACATTAGTACAACTCTCACATTTTAAGAATGGCATGTTTAGATGGACACTATGCTAAGGTCCTCTACCAAAATAATTTTTCGTCCGTAGAAGCGAAATAAAGTTTGAAGAGGCAGAAACATGTTCAAAATAAGCTTCATTTTGTTCAATGCACAATCGAAGTCGCTTTTGGAATGGCTTCTCAACTCTGAGAAGCATCTGAAGAGTGACACACTGAAATGCCAAACTTATTCTATTGCGCATATCATCAGCAGTTGATGGAGGAGTGCGGTAGACCTGGGTTTTTACAAAGCCCAACAAAAAGAAGTCCAGCTTGGTTATTCTGCAGATCTTGCTGGCCAGTTTACGGGACTTCTCCAATCCATTTGCGGGGAAAGTTATCGTTCAAAAATGATACGATTTGTCTTGCACTGTGTGAAGGTGCGCCTTCATGCTGGAACGACATATCCCTAAGTGTCCCTAGAGGAACATCCATTAATAAATTTTCGAGTTGATTTGGTAAAAATTCCATATAAATTCCACCAGTTAAATGTTCGTTGAAGAAGTAGGGGCCTATTGAATGAGTGTTGGTGTTGACTTTTTGTTGTAAATAGATGTTGGTTTTCGGTGCTGTAATAATGGAAGTTATGACTATTAACAAAATCATTCCGATGGAAGGTCGATTCATCCGAAAACAGAACTTTAGAAAAAAAAAAAAAGAATCATCTTCAGTCAGTCTGTCAGTCTGTCAAAATCCTCATTCTGTAATTCTTGATGCCGTTGAATGAGGTAAGGATGATATTTATTTTTCCGTAAGATTCTTTGGACTGACGTTTTGCTGAGGTCACACGTACGACAAATTTCCCTCTGGCTCAAATTTGGATTTTCCTCAACTGAAACTGGTGCTTGTTTCAGAATTCAGTCTCTTCGGTGATAACATTCTTAGGTCCACCCTTTCTTTCATAACTCACAGCTTCATTTTTAACAAATCGTTGAAGTAATCTTTGAAAAGATGTTTCCTGTGGATGCCGCCGGTCGCGGAATCTTTGACGCGATTGCGATTAACCATTGGTGTACCATTTTTTTATTATTTTAAATAGTTGAAACGGTCTCACGAACACCACTGGTAAAACAAAAACAAATGTTTATCATGCTATAAATTTGTTTTTAAGTGGCAATAATCCTACTAAGTCTGAAAGCAAAATCTAGAAAAGTTTCTTTAGAAATAAGAAAAACGATTTTTTTCTCAATATTTCAACACCCCGTATCTCCAAAACGAATAGTTATTGGAGATACGTTTATATGAACTTTTACAATTATTTTTATCTGCTGAATACGCTGTTAAAGTTTCTCCATTACAATTCGGACCACCCTATATAGCTATATTTCGTAATATAACGCGAATGGGTATGTCCCACCACATTAGCTATTCAGCAAGGGGTCTTCGGAGGCGAGAAATCAATGGATGATAATTTCATATTTAATGGATGTGACATTCGAGGTCCACACTAGCTAATTCGAGAAAGACATATCAGATGTTGATAAAAATTGCAGTAAGCGGTTTTGGAGTCGTGGAACCTATTGATACATTCATATTCCGAAAAATTAGTTCTTTGCTATTAACTGATACTTTTTTATCATACCGGCTACCTGGTTCTTCGATGCCTCAGAATGTTTGATTCTACGCTTTACTCTATGCCATGACTATCAATTATTAACCATAGTTTACATCTGAAGATGCCAACAAAATGTTGTTGTGTCGTTTATGTTTACCTCCTCCTTCATCAATAGGTAGTAGGTACAAGCACACACTCAAACACCAAATTAATTTTCTTAACAGTTCTATTTCCAACTGAAAGACATATTTTCTGAGAAATGTTACTTGGTAATTCTAGAACAATAAAGAAACGTGTGAAAAAGTGATTACATTGGGTGAAAATAAAATCATCTCAGTGTGGCAATCAAACCCTGTATCTCCTGCACCATGCATACCAACAATTCTACTATTCTACTGGGCCAAACCCGCCTTGCTAATAAGGCTCAAGGCAGTGCTCCACTATCTTAATGATTAGGTAGCAGAGCACCAATCTAAAAATTCCTCCAAAACTGAAACAGCACAAAATTTTTAAATGCAGCAAGAAATTAGCACATAAAAAGCACATAATTATTATAGCAATTAAAATACGTATATCACAAAAAATCAACATTTGCTCTGCTAGCTTACTAGTGAGGTAGCAGAGCATTTGTTCTTATCAAATCCCACCAAAACTGGAAAAACAGTAATAAATTAGCACATAAAAAGCACATAATTATTATAGCAATTAAAATACGAAAATCGCAAGAAATCAACATTTGCTCTGCTAGCTTACTAGTAAGGCAGCAGAGCACTTTTTGTTTTCAAATTCCGCCGAAGAGCACAAAATTTTTAATTGCAGCAATAAATTAGCACATAAAAAGCACATAATTCTGGTACATATCAATTCCATTTTCGGTTCTTTGCTCTGCTAAGTTACCAGAGGTTATGGAATGTGTTGTTTAAGCATGTCAGCCTTGATGGAACATGTAAGCAGATTTTGTCAGCTAGCTGATGACAAGAGTACAGAATTATTAATATTATAGACCATTTTGGGATCTCTTTCAAGCTCCCCGTAGCTGAAATCAGTATAATTTATTTTATATGCAATGTATCTCAAGAAAGTATGTTGGATCTTTTCTAGTTTTTCTATGTGCATGTTATACTGAGGAAACCATATACAAGCAGCTTATTCCAGATGAGGTCGGACTAAACTGCAGTATACTAATTTGATGGAAGAATTAGTTTTGAAGTCTTAGAGTATCTTTCGACGAAACCAAGCATTCTGAGTGCTTTGGATGTAATTATAGATATAAGAGAGCTGTGATTAGGATCAGAATTTAAATTGAAACCCAAGTTCTTGATGCATTGTACTTTTTTAACATCAGAGTTTAATTTTAATTTTATATGTAAACAAGACTGGAGTTCTGGAGCGGCTGAAGGATACACTGAAGCATTTAAATCAATGCAATTTTTGATACACTAATTAGTCAAATTTGTCAAGTCTGTCTGTAGATTCTGATACTTCCATTCATTTTTTACGAAGAAAAATAGTTTATGATCATCAGCGAATAGAAGGAACTCTGAATAGGAATAGAGTTCACCAATGTCATTGATGAATACATTGAATAAAATTTGTCCTGAATGTAACCGTTGGTGGACGCCGAAAGGAATCTCAATTTTGCTAGACTGGAATCCACAGACTGAAACGATTTTTTCCTATTCCAAAGATAACTTTCGATCTAATTCAAAAGGAAACCATTCAGACTAAGTTGTTCGAGTTGAAACAAGAGTATTTTATGGTTATAAAGAATCCACTTGCATTCAAGAAAATCATTCAAGATTAACAAATACAACTCTCTAGATTTGTTGGACTGGAATCCAAATTATTGTTCAATAAACGTTCCTTTCAATTAAAATAATAAGAAGTCAAGATCCAAAGATTCAAAGACTTTAGGTATCAAATCTATAATGCTTATTGGGCTGTAATTCACAGTAGAGCTCCTATCGCCAGAGTTGAACATATTTTGTTCCAAAAAAAGAAAGGTGAAGAGCTAGCACCAGCAAGGAACTAAGGCAACTAAGACGGTATAAAATAATGATACAAGAAGATAGTATAGCAAAAAGTACCTATGAATATGACCACCGGGAGCAATAACAACTGCAAAAAGTGCAACTGGTAAAAAAATATTAAAAAGGGTGGAAGTGTAACTTTATTTTTAACAACATATTCTCTAAGCTATAATGATTTTTAGAATGCGATGAATTTCAGATACCAGAAAAACAAATAAGCTCAATTATTTCTAAATGAAATTACAACTTTTATTCTTGTTAAAAATAATAACATTGAAGAAAAAGAGAAACGACTTCGCAATATGAAGCAGACTATCTTTCGACTCAAGAAATTTATTGTTCTTATACTTTCTATGAGATTGTAAGAAGCACCAAGTTCTGAAGAATGTAGACATTGGCGCAATAAATAAGATGAATACTGGGTATAAGGGATACATTTACGATATCATATTAAGAGATATAGAAAGTTTATGTGTTAGTGTTTACGAAATACTATTGTAGTAGAATTTATTGCTCTATAAACGATCAAAATTTTATCTCTTAGATCAAAGAAACGAATACAATTTAAATATTGGAATTACATTATTTCCTATAATAATCAAAGCCGCTATGAAAGTATAGCTTCGAATTATTGCTGGTTTATTATAGTTGATCAAGGAATGGACAACAGTCTTTTCCCAATGTCAATGAATCAATTAATTGAATACTGGTGAACCTACCTAGTTCAATCTAGCCAGCTGACTTGATAGGAATGTTAAACATCTCACTGGAATTCGAGCAGTGTACAAATTTACTTTGTACTTGTCGCATATATGCAGGGGAGAGAGAGCTCAAGCATACTCTAGATACACAAAAGCACAGGTTCGAGTCGAAGATAAACAACACATTGTAACATCATATGGTCCATATGCAAAAGTAAGCTGGGACTAGTGGCTTTATTTGGTGTTAATTCCTGTTTCATTCTAGTTTTATTCTTTCTTATTTTTATTTACCTCTTTGCTCCTACCTGGGCATGTGTTAACTTTCAAGATTCTCGTTTTATCACAACGATTATTCTTTTTTGCTCATTCCAAATAAATAGGGGGTCAACCCTACTACTAATACTAATACTTTTCAAAGCCCCCATGCAAATTATTAGGAACGTTATAAAATATCTTGTCATTTGTAACCGGAATATATAGATATATCTTCCTTCACAAATTAAAGCCAATCAATACAGAAGAAAAAAATCTGACGGCTCGTAGCCAGCAGTTAGTTAAATTTCACAATTTTTATTATTTTGTCTATTGTAGGGAAAAATGCTTGACACAAAAACTGCAGGCACCTACCTACTAATCATATTTAGAGCACAAAAATATTTTTAAATAACTTTAGTTAATGTCTATTTTTTAAGAAATTTTAAAAGTTTGGTGGCTGCCATTTTCAAATTACTTTTTCTGCAAATTTGAATTTGATACATTGATAAATGCGACCTCTATCGTGTATACTAATTTCGAAATAATCCTTGTATTTTATATTACTCATTTATTTGTTAGGTTATGATGAGTTTGACATTTTAGTCTTCATTTATAACGTGAAGCCGATATGCGGAAATTATTTTGGATCATACACAATGACCAATTCTGAACGCATTTAAAGTTATAGGCAGAAAATTAGTTTTCATCAATAATTTAAATCGCCATATAAAAAAATGCGAGCTAGGGTGGTTTTGGAATTAATGACTTTTGTGTTGATTTAAATGTCAAGATTCAATTTGCACTTCAGTAAAGTAAGAGTTGCGAGAACTGTTAGTTTATTACTATTGATTGTTTCAAATGTTTAAGCTAGAACATCTACTTTCTTGTCACGGAGATATTACGTATTAGCTAGAAGACCTGTGTTTCGCCAGATATTGCTGCATTTTGATTTACCATTTTAAGTTTTAGATATATTATAATTATTATTCTATTTTATCAAATACTCAAAAGATGATTGATGATGTTTTCGTAAATGAAAATGGTTAGTTTTAACTGACTTTTTTTATAAAGGTTGATATTATTTATTCTGTGTCTTATTTTTATAAATCGAAGATATAGGTACCTAATACCTTAAGATATCCTAAAATATCTCCGAAACTAGTCATTTTGGGTAAGTATGGAGATAATATAAATAATTAAGAATAAACTAAAATGACGTTTTCGTCATGCTATATAATATAGTTTGGACTTCTCTTTTACACAATTTGCGCAAAAATAGGTGATAACTGAAACATTGCAAAACCAAATTATACAAGCAGAAAGTTGGTGTTATCCTGTTAATTAAGCCACATACAAACAGTTGAAACCATTACAATTTTCTGATAAATCGATCATATCTTTTGAAATACTCTGTATAACCCAGTATAAGATTACATTTTTGGGAGCGCTGATCCATTTAAAAACATAAGAAAGACCTATCACTATGTTGAGGAACATCTCATATATTTCTAGTTAATATAAAAAATTTAAGGTTAAGGTTTTTTATAAACATTATCTTTATATCCTCTGCAGTAAAAGAATTATCGACCATGGACACACTAAAAACTCACCCGTATATAAAGAAAAAACATTTTGGTTTTCTTCATTGATATGACACCATGCCGTTTAAATTTCATCGAAATTCGTAAGTGCGAACGATTGCAGTAGGTACATTTGAATAGGAAATACTTCTAAAACAAGAGAACAAACAAAATTCTAAACAAAGTCTTCTTTGAGGGATATCAGCTCTCGTTTCTGTCTCACTGCTCTGATCTGAAAAGAAGTGCTTCAAGAAAAGTACGTTGCATAACATCAGCTATAATGCCCACTGATTTCACCGCTTTGATGAAGGGCGAAGTTGAAGGGGAAGAGAGAAAGAGAGAGAGAATTTATTGCAAAATTTATTTGTTTTACTTTCTCCGTCTCGGAAAAAGCGTTTAGATTTTAGGTAGAGATACGAATTTTTTATAAGCATGGAATGTCGTTTCACGTACAAGGCAAATGTGTATTTTTGTTAAATGTAACAATTTTACAGTAAACAATGCCATCAATAAATTATTTTTGAGTGTTGTTGATAACATCTGCATTATGGTTTCTTCGGATTCGTGCATTTGAATATTTTAAAATAGTTGGAAACCACGTATACTGAATCCTTGCAGTATCCCCATAGTCCCTAGAAGAGGAGATAGAGAGGATTTAAATCTGGCGATCTGGTGGTTTTGCATAAAAATATGTTCCGTTCCTAGTTCTGGAATAATAAATGGAGTTAGACTGATTTCCAATAGTATTCCAATATATTCGAACACATAATTTAGACATATTTTTTCAATTTTTTATTTTTCTTTACTATTTTCTTTTTCTTTTACCCAAGTTTACCTTAAGTAAAAAGATATGCTCTTTTCAATTCAGCAGTAGAAGGGTTGAAATAAAAAAAAATTCGAAGACTTAATATCTCTTCTTGACACAGCTTGTATATTTTAGTATAAAGTTGAAAACCCCTTAAATATGAATCGAAATCGAATGATTTTTATTTAATCTATACAGAACTTTATGAGTTATAGCAATATAAAATAAAAGTTTACATTTTCATCTCGTAAATCAGAAAAATGAGCTACTTTATGTTGAATGAATATTATGAAAGATGGACCATTGCTGAATAATAATTGTGGGAATAATTGAACATTGAAATAGTCATATATCTAATATTTGTATGTTGTTAGTTAGGTTTGGAAAATGACGGATATGCTACGGTGCCGCCGACAAACATATCTCTGTCCCTATTTATATAGAACATCCTGTTACACCTCTCGAAAACTGACCCATCAGCGTCATTGCAAGAAACTCCGTCTTAGCATTGTAGCTGTCATTCATGGTAGAATGAGAGTACGGCATCAGCAGCCTTGCCCCACTATTACCACCACAGCAGTGATACATTCATGAAGACATGCCCGCCCAATGCATACGGAGAGACAGAAGCTATGTGATACCTCGACTTATAGACGCTATCAATAAAGGAGTATTAAATTTATGATAATATTGAAACGTTCGTCGCCATCTTGAATAAATGGTGCATTAATCGCACGGTTTCCTTTACGGAGATGTCTAAAATGAAAGAGAATCAAATTCTTTATATAAGTTAGATAATTTTATGGAAGTTCCATCTTATGTATAGTTGAACCAAAGATAATGGACTGAGTTCCATTATTCAAAACCTTGCACAAACTTGCATAAAAACAAATATAAGGAGTAACAATCTTTTTATTGGTTAAGAAATTCACTCTGCGACATGCATATTTATTATATTCCTACCACTAGGTAACGAAGCAAAGAAATTGTTATAATGCTTAGGTAACAGAAATTCACGTATCATTACTTCTGAGTCCTAATGATGTATTCTCAATAATTATTGGTTTGTGAATTGGTCTTGTCATGACCAAATTATCTTGGAAACAGGCATAGACCACTTTTTTCCTTTTTTGTGATAGAGGGTAAAATCCTTCCAAACAACCCTGTCTGTAGCTCAGTTAGTCCCCTGAAAACTTTTATCATCCTATAAAGCCAAATCTTTGAGAAAAAAATAAAGAAACTTATGCGCAAATATGTTTGAATTTCGTTACTGACACAAAGACAGACCAACAGCTGAAAATAATTATTTTGCACTCTTCGAAAATTAAATAACAAAATTTTGATCCCGATACAATGTTAATACATTGATCCGTCACAGTTTAAACTTCAAAAGGACAACCCACGAATTCTGGTGATGAAAAAAATACAATCAGAATTTAAGACCTTCTTGATCAACAAGTTAGGAAGGGTAGATAGAAGTAAACGATGAAATCCAGTATCAATTTCAGCAAGATTTTTGAAAAGATGCAATAAATGAATTACACTCTCACTAATTTCAATTCTTAAGCTTCGCATATGGTATTATTGTTTTGTTACAACATGGAGCTTGCTTCTGCCATCAACAAAAGAGACAACAATTATATTTCTTTTGTAAATATTCAATTATATCTCTTGCCATTTTATTCACCCTAGCTTCTGCTATTTGATATGCCTTATCTTCTATCCAGCTCAATAAAAATATTCCTAACACACATACAAATATATGTCTTCTCAAAAAAACTCTGACAACTCAACAAAGTTGATTTACAACTTTCCCTTCGTCACACATCATGAGAGGCTGGATAGTAAAACAAGGTCCTACAGGATCGGAAAGAAACAGCCCGACCCAGTGGACCCCCGTGGATATCTTATTAAATTTACCAAGGTCGGAGAAGTGTGACAGCAGCTTTTCTTATCGCCAGGAAACACACGGACGCCATTCATCGATTATCTTCAAGGTTGAGTATTCTTCATTGAATTTGTCCCGGAAAATTGATGAGTCACAGGCGGGATATTTTCCCAAGGTTGAGCATCGTCCAAAAAAATTATGCTCGTTTGTTGATCCGAGGGAAAGTAACGATATCGCGTTTTTTCCTCAGCTAAATATTCCTTTATGTAAGTAATAGGGAAAAGTAGCTACAAGCCTCTTGAAAAAAGTTTTTTTACTGAATGACGCCACATTTAACTGGCACGGTGATAATTATGTGGAATGTTAAATGAATATTTGTCAGTTTACATTTAGAGATTCTTTTCATTTGTGTAACTAAAACTTAGTACTCTGAAAAATATCAATTCTTACAACCAAACGCAGCAACTAGCCGATATAGCAACAGGATCTGGGAAAGATTATCTAATACAAATCGAAATATATACAGAGCGAATCCATAACTTTCCAGGGTAGTGTAGATAGTATTTTCTAGTTTTTGTTGTCACTGAATATTTTTTCAAACTTCAATTGATAGGATCATAGGAATAAGAATGTAACATGAAATAAATTTTCTGAACGTATTGATCGTGCTGGTCAAGTTTTCGACCAGCAGTTCTTTTTGTGTTAGAGATGCTAGTATCTTCTCTAGCGCGGCCTATACCTAGGTATTTTCTGTCAAACGCAATCTAGTATTGAATATAATTTCGGTTATTATTGTTACTCTTGGCTAAAAAATATGACTGAGAGATTAATGTTTTTATTAAATTTCAAGTTTTGTTGAAACTACAAAGTGCACAGATAAATCCTCAAGGTTATTTGTAGTTTATGTAAGGATACAAATTCGCAACATTTATCTTGAATCATATTTTTTAGATTTAGAGATAGGTATTATTAAAATTTGAGAAAATTTTCATTCTTACTAAAAGAAACTTCATGTAGGTGCACAAACATTACTGCGAAGATTTTATGAAAATGTTTTTTTATATTATAAGATTTGTTTTATAAACGGCAAAAAACTAATTTCATCTAGGTATATTTTTTGTAGTTTACGAGCAAGTTTATTTTTTTCATTGCATTCACGTTGGGACCGAAGCTCAAGGTGTTTACTTACGGTCTAGATATCCTTGAAGTGCCAAAAACAAAGAAATCAGAAATTTTATTGAACTAACCCTAGCTTTACATAGTAAAACTTCAGAAGAAACCACTATAAAACTAACACAAGGCCTATCAAATATGGAAGAGTATTTATCTAACTGGATACTTATATGCATAATACGAGTTAAAACAAAGTGACTGTTGTCGACCGTAATAATAAAAAATCCCAATGGCCTATAGCCAGCGGAAAGGTAAATTGCTCAGAATTCATTGAATTGAAATTTGAACAACCTTTGCATTAGTATACATACATGTCATTACTAGTTTCCGTATGTATCATAGCCTTGCGGTTAGAGCTTTTTGTTTTGGCTGTTGAATATAAAGCATGTACAATTACATCAAATTTATATTTAGTGTTTTTATCGATATTTCTTATTTTTTCTTTATTATTATTTTTTTCTGTGTATTTTATGAAACATTGCTTCGAATAAAAGTTGTAGGTAGTGATTATATCTATAAACCAAAATTATTTTTGATGATATTTACACTACGGCTCTTTTTTGATAATTTTCTTAAATGTTTGAACGGTCGCCATTTTGAAACTACTTACCCGATATTGCCCAATAACGAACTCGGCCGAGATATTTAAAAGATTAATTTTTGTAGCAAATTTGAACTTGATACTTCCAAAACTGCGACCTCTATCGTGTTAACAAATTTCGTAATATCCCATATATATTTTGCACAGACCAATGCCCAATAATCGTGTGCATGCCAGGTATGAAGCTGCCCCGCCTGGAGTGGAAGTTGTCTTGCTGGATAAGAACTTGACTCACTTGACTTGAGAAGAAAATAAAATGTACTTTATTAAGTACTAACTTATTAGTTAGGTGTGAATATTATATTGTGAAAAGAAGATCATCGTTCCAGTCAAACTTTGTCGGAAGCTTGCTAGATGATATCAAATCTTGGGAATTATCGAGATGCTTGACTTTTACAGGTGATCATGACATGACATCTATCCACAGTGACTCGACCGGCCTCTTCACGTCAACGATACTCTGATCAAAAATTGAATGAATATATTCAGAACTTATAAGTTTTTATCAAAATTATGAAATCACAGCATAAAATTTTCTAGTATGAAAGTAAAATCGGAAATGTCTACAAGGTCTAGGTCAAAGAAGCTAGTTACATTAATAATTCACACCTTTACTCTCGTGTCTCGCTCGTTCTCCAAGTGCCACATCCTCTGAAACTTCTAATTAAATTCTCCTCTACCGCCTACCGGCCGTACGGCTTCTTACATAAGCGCTATATGTATATATATGTATATAGATATACATCTCTACCAGTTTCGAGTTTATTGCACGGAGGTTCGCCGGCAGCTCTGCCCTCAGATTGATACCGAAATTCCGCAATTATTATCGCGAGCTGCACCGTCAGTTAAATTTACATCACGTTTCCAAGGGATTTACGTGGCTTATGATTACGTGGAAATCGAGCAAGAAGGGTTACGCTGCTACCGCTACCACATGATGCAGAAGGGTGGCGACTCTACGACTTCACAAACCTCAGCCAAACACATCAGAACTCAGAACTGCTCGTCACATTCACTCTGGATCATCTCACTCGAGATGATTACTAACATGAGAGAAAATTTGGTGACAGAGTTTCTCTAGCTAATCCTTCCCCTATCAACAACATACCACCACCATGTATTTGCTACAAAATAAATAAGCATTAGATAATAGTGCTTCGGCCCAAGTTTATTCAAAGGAACCCGCTCTTACGAGACTTTGTATAACAACTCATTATATTGAGTAGGACATATTTTTTACAAAAATTTTGGGGATTGAGGCGTTTTCCTTAACGACTTTTCCCTTAGCATCATATAGCTTCTATGACGGAAAAATCTGTTGGGCAATGCTATGAGAATATTTCTATTTCCCCAAGAAATTATCTAAAGATGAGCTTGGAGGACTAAATAGCTATTACGTCATAGCTTAGCAAAATTTTGAATTGTGTTTTCAGAACGCTGTCAAATATAGGGCTTTTCGACAAGTTGGAATATTTTAGAAGCTATGTATTTTCAATTTTTTACTTTTGAGAAAAAAAATACTTACTACTTGTTTTTAAATTCTATATTTAAATACATCCATGTGCAAATATAAAAAAAGTTTGGGTATGTCTTTTTGCAAGGATTTACTGTAGTTTTCTAAAACAGCATATATAGAAAGCAGAAAATAAATGGTTGCGATTGAGATAAGAAAAACTACGGTTTTCATTTCTAGAAATGAAATTATTTTTATTTATAAACGTTCAACAATAATTAACACTTTTCAAATTATGACAAAATTTAACACTACCTAATTTTATTAATTATTTTCAATGTTAACATTAATGATACAGTCAGTACACGAACCAATATTTCTTCCTAAGCCAGGTTTTGAAGATTCAGCTCGTGATATTGGAATTTTGAAGAGTTGGGAGACTATTCAATTTTGACGTGGAGGCAATTGCTATAGAGGTGATAATCATTGATAACTATTCATGTGTATAATAATCTATTAAGCATGCAAACCAGAGGTAAAACTTTTCTTCTGGCGTAACTTTCATCCAGCAAACTTTCTATATATTAGGGGTGGAAGATCAGACGGAAACTCAAATGGACCTAATGGTTCTGTATTATGCTGTGGCTACCTACTGAACCTTATGAAGATAATAATTAGAAGGGATAAGCTAATGAGTGTGAATTCCGTTCCAATGAGAAAATCAAAATCCTTATTTGATAATGATATAAGATTAGTTTATAGGTATTTGGTCAAATTTTCTACAAAATATGAAATAGATTAAGTGAGATTAATGGTTTTCAAAAGATCACGGTATTAATTATGTAATTTGTTTGGAATACAAGAGTGAACTTTACTTTGGTAAAAATTTTCTTTCCAGTTTGCTTCAGAGTTCTCAAATCTAATGTTCTTTCTATAAACGAATCTATTAGATATTTGATTCTGTATCTATTGATGCAAAATATAAGGCTTCACATTTACCTATTTAAACTTGAGGTAGCGATTTTAACTACTCGAAAACGTCTTCATTTTCTTGCTTCAAATCCCAAAAAGAATTTTGTTTTCATAACTACGAAATAATCAGAAGCTTTTATAAAAGTTTTATATATATGAAGTCATACTAAAATATGAGCTTCAATATTCTCTTTTTCAAAAACGTTGTTGGAAGTCTCAACGCAGTTATTTAATTCAGCAAGGTTGTCATGCAATACTCAAGTTATTATTTATTTTATGCCTGTTGGCACGCTGTGAGGTTACTACTACTACTCGTGCTTATTCTTTTTTGTGTTGAAATTGAAAATTTTAATTTTCATGACGTATCTGTATGCATTTGTTTTGTGCTATAAAGAAATGCAGCAAATTGAAATGTTTGACAAGGCAAAATTGTAATAATAATAGTAGTAATATGGCAGTGGAAGAATCGCTTCTGCGGAATACGAAGGGAAAATATTTATGGCTGCTAGACTGCGTTTTATTCAAAAGAAATGTCGGAACTGTCTAATTAAAATTACTCGTATACATTTATTATAGTTTGTTTAATTAATATTCTGGAATTTGTTTTGATGAACATGCTTGACCGACTCTATGAAACCGAAAAGGTTAAATATTCGAATGAATGCTTTATTTTTTTACAAGGATGTTCCTTAGCTTACGTTGTCGGCACAATGATTTATCTACAAAATATATAAAAGATTCCTAGTTTATTTTTTTAAGTTTCTTTATATCCAACTATACATTAAAAACTTAAAGATGGTTGATGGATGCTTTTTTCAATATTGAACAAATCTGTAACTCCAGACATCATTGGGTAATTAAAATCAGAATAATATAAAATAGAATATTACTCTAAGCTGAATTTTAAAATTTGTTTTTAGCTCGGAGCGGAGAATTTGAAATAGTTTTCTTAATAACAGTAATATCTGAAAAGATAAAGGTCGTGTGATCCGTTTTTCAGGGTTCTATACCTAAAAGGTGATGAGAGAAACCCCTAGAGTCCCGCTTTTATTTTGTCCGATCTGCCCCCTTATCCCCGAAGAAAAGAATGTTAAACCTCTGTAATAAATGTAGAGGGAATTAAAACTTTCGTTATATAAAATTGCTCATGTTTGGGTTAATATTTTGAAGAAATTGTTCAAAAACCTACTATCACCCTTAACATTGTACTAGAACAAACCCTAATTTAAAAGATATTTTCTACAGAAAATTGTCTTTAAGGTTTCCTTTTTTTATTTGATATTATTGACAGGAATTTAGTTAACAACTCTTCTAAGCCATTATCAAATTTTATAATTTGATTAGAAGGAACTTGTAGTTTCTGTGTAACTTCAGAAATTGGATCAAATTTACAATAAATTTAACTTTGACCTAGAATAATATTTGTTATTCATATACACATATTTGTGTTCAGCATTCCTGCATGGCCTTTGGTTAGCTAGTTACAATAACCAGAATGAAAAAAAATAATTTCTCTTATGAAAAATTGAAAAGTGCGATGAGGAGTAACGTAAAATTAATTTTGACGCCATACTTTTATACCTAATCGAATGTTTGTGTTGATAATAGAAAATAATATGCTTTTATATTTTTTGAATCATCATAGGTGACATAGTTTGAAGTCTAGGTTGCAGGAGAAATAAAATGATCTTTCTAAGAAACTTCACTGTCACTGTCACTGTCACAAACTGTCATTTTGGGTAAAAACTCCATTATGTTATGACTTTTTTTTTGAAAATATTTTTATCAACTTGTCATTAATTGCTAATTTGCTAACTATAAACTTGTTATATTTATATGGTTTATCGTCAGGTATATTGTAACGGGAATTTATATTAAAACTGGGTTCCAATATCTACACGACTATATACACATTTATATTCACACTTATTTCTCTGACTATATACAATTTTCTACTGTCTATGATCTATGACCGATTGTGATCTATGAGTGACTATCTATCACTAACTAACTGTCCTGTCATTGCCATCAGCATTATATATCTAACCTAAAAAGCTCTAGATGATTCCAGTGTTGTTTTCGTTGTTTCTGGAGGTTATTTCTCAGTATATGGCTTCGAGAATAGACCAGGACTTATTCTCGTTGCCTGTGATGTCTCCCGTGTTTTCGAGAATGTGCATTGGTTAGGGATTGCGTACGCCTCTGTCCACTTTGTGATATAATCCATGGCTACTAGGATATACTTATTCGCATTATCCATTTCAGGAAATGGCCCCACAATATCCACAGCAACTCGCTCCATGGGACTCCCAACATTATACTGCCTCAAAGGTGCCCGCTTTCTGCCAAGTGGTCCATTGCTGGCTGCACACACTTCACACTTACGGCACCACTGTCTGACATCTTCTTTGCAATTCACCCAATGGAATCGCTCTCGAACCTTCTGCAGAGTCTTGGTGATTCCAAAATGTCCACCTGAGGCTCCGTCATTTAGCTGACTTAGTACCTCTGGCACTTTGCTTCTTGGTACAACTAGTTGTAATCTGGATTCAGTGCCATTTTCAGACTCAAATGTTCTATACAGCAGATCGTCTCTTAACACAAGAGAGTCCCATTGGCTACAATGGGCTTCGTAAGCTTATATCTAGCCAAGACGGCCTCTCCTTACGGCGCATCCACTCCAAGACTACTCTCAACCATGAGTCGTTCTCTTGGGCCAGCTTCATTTGTTCGGGCTGCTTCCTCATTTTCTACGGCTGTCCTTCGTATAGGGCAAAGCTTGTCTTCCATCCTCGAGCAGTGAGTGCAATTTTTCCTGCCCTGTGTTCGATGTCATAGACATATTCCTGAAGACGTTCTAACCATCTTGCCACTTGTCCTTCAGGATTACGAAATTGCAGGAGCCACTTCAACGCTGCATGGTCCGTTCTAATTAGAAAGCGGCGACTTATGAAAGTGTTCGCAGGCTTTCAGTACTCCCAAAACTTCCCTTCTGGTAACGCAATAATTCCTCTCCGATTTGGACAAAACCTTGCTGAAGTAGGCAATCACTTTCTCCTGCCCGTCTTGAATCTGAGAGAGGACAGCACCAATAGCTGTATTACTGGCATCTGTGTCCAACACGATTTTCCCGTCATGCCTAGGATAACCCAAGATTGGTGCGCTGATAATCTTGTAGAATCATCCTTTTTCTTCACGAGCACTACTGGCGAGGTCCATGGACTATTTGATAGCTCATTGACTCCTTGTTTGCTCATTTCTTGAATCATTTTCTCGGCTTCGTCTCTTTTGGCCAGTGGAAATCTTCTTGGCTGCTGTCTTATTGGCTGAGCGTTCCCCGTGTTTATCTTGTGAGTCACTATACTTGTTTTACCTTTGTATTCTTCTTCCATCGCAAATACGTCCTGGAATTCCAAGCATATCTCTCACTTTTCGTAATTGTTTTTCGTCCTGGACAGTCTTGATTACCACATCAATCAGCTCTTTCGAATATCTGGTACTGGATGGTTTACTAGTTGTTCTTACTGAGCATATCGCTGATACAGGAACACAATTTCCAACCATACTTGCCTTTCTCAACTTGATGGGACTCTGCTTTACATTCATTACTCTGACAGGAACGATATCTCTTACTCGAACAAGAGCTTCAGCTGTCAAAAATTCCTTATTATTCATTTCTTCTACCAGTCTCAGACTTCCAGATTTGCAGTATCCGTCCGGGTTGGTCATCAATATTTTTTCACTATAGCCGTGTATTTTTACATCACTAGTCGTTATCAATCGGAAAACATCTTCGTTATCCCCGTGAAAGGGTAGTTCTTCATTGTCGACCTTCAAGACACCATTTTTGACATCCAACACAGCCCCAAACTTCTTCCAAAGGTTTATTCCCAAAATAAACTGATCAGATATGTCAGCGATTAAAACTCTGTGCTTGATGATGATCCTGCCAATGCTGATGGTCATGCTCGCTTCACCATGTGTTCTCATTGTCTCTGCAGTCGCTGTTCTGAGTTGGAATTTTGTTGGTAACATCCGGGAATGATCTGTGATGAGCTCTGGTCTAGCTAGTTCTTGTTGCTCCGGTGTTTAGTAGGAGTGTTCTGTCTTCTCTATTGATTTGACCATCGATGTATAAACTCGAGGCTCCGCCAGAAGATGACCGTAATTACTGGGGCACATACTACCTGCGGCTAAGTCATCTTCGCCTTTGAATGTCTGGCTCCCACTGCAGTTAACATTCTTAACTGCCATATCCATGTCTTGATTTTTGTTGCAGTTGCTAAATGTTCTTCTCTGTCGTGACAAAGTTTTCGTCAACTGTTCCTGAAATTTCTTCAAACCTCGCATCACTTTTTCTGGAAACATCGTTTATTTCATCTTGAAGAGTTCTAGAAACTTCTTCAAAATTTTTAGAGACTTCATCGAATTTCACCCCAAATGTCCTTGTTACTTCCTCGAATTTTTCATTATTATTTCTAGAAATTTCTCCAAACTTTTTCGAGACTTCATCGAATTTTTCATTATTATTTCTAGAAATTTCTTCGAACTTTTCATTGCTATTTCTAGAAACATCCTTAATTTCATCTTGAAGAGTTCTAGAAACTTCTTCAAACTTTTTCGATAACAATTCTTCCGGAGAGTGGAACTCGAACACATCAGGATCTTCTCCATTTTCAATCAAAGTGTCCGTTAACCGTTTCTGAAGGGTCGTTTTATTACCGGAATCATCACAGTCCCGCTCCACCTACTGTTCTTTGAGTTGTTTCACGGTTAACTGCACTAATTTCATTTTGAATTGTCTTTAACACGAAAACGAACAAAATTCTTCACACTTACACAAGAACGAGCAAAAGTCTTCACATTCAAACGAAAACGAACAAAAAGTCTTCACACGAAAAATGAACTAAAGAGTCTTCACACTAACACAAAAATGAATAAAAATTCTCAACACGAAAACGAACAAAAGAGTCTTGAGAAAAAGTCTCGAAACCACTCAAATCTGCACGAAACCGCAGTCTCTTGAAGTCTGTCCGATTTTATAGTCACTCACTCATTCCACACTGACACCAATGTAACTGGAATTTATATTAAAACTGGGTTCGATTTATTTTCACTAATTTATTTACACCAATAACTACACGACTATATACCCATTTATATTCACACTTATTTCTCTGACTATATACGATTTTCTACTTTCTATGATCTATGACCGATTGTGATCTATGAGTGACTATCTATCACTAACTAACTGTCCTGTCATTGCCATCAGCATTATATATCTAACCTAAAAAAGCTCTAGATGATTCCAGTGTTGTTTTCGTTGTTTCTGGAGGTTATTTCTCAGTATATGGCTTCGAGAATAGACCAGGACTTATTCTCGTTGCCTCTGATGTCTCCCGTGTTTTCCGGAATGTGCATTGTGTGTGTAGTTCATTATTCGGGTAAGTCTTCACGTTACAATATAAATGTATGGAAACCTCGGAGTATGGATTCTACTTGTACTTGCCACATTTTTAGGTAAATTTCTTATAGAAATGTACCTATTGCGATCGTTCACACTTTTGAATTTCGAAAAAAATGTCAACGGCATGTTGTTATATGTCTATAAGTTAGTCCAAAAAAACATTTGGTTCAAAAGTTTATATCAATGCAAACTGTAGTTTGCAGAGGTGAGAGCGGTATCTCTCACTTCTGCATATAGAAGCATTATTTACAGAAAAATGTTGGATTTTCAAGGTCACGTAATGGTTTTTCCCGATTAATTTAAAAATATGGCTTGGAACTGATAAGATATTGTATATAATACAATCTAAGAACGATAAGTAATCATTTGAGACCATTTTCAACTCGTAAAAGGCTGTAATATTTATATTATCAATATATGTAAAACCAAGTAGACGGATTTCACAATTTATTATTTTCAAGACTCTACGGTGTTGCCGGTGCTTAAATTCTACCTGTTTATAAAGACCTAAATCATATATAAATGTCGGATAAATACTCAAGTGAAACCAATAATGTAATAATGAACATGATAGTAAAATCATTTTTTACTTCAAAAGCATCGTTTTATTCCAAAATGGTACATTGTTAACGCAATAATAATATTCGTCGAACGTATAACTAACGTATCCCTAAGTAAACGGCAACACGGTAGCAGTATTTCTCTCCCAACTAACAAATGTCAGTCACAATAACAATGCAAACCATAGAGATATAATATTTAACATAGAGTAGGCAAGTCCTATGCAGCACTGCTAGTGGATGTGGTCCATAGATAAAAAGAGATAGAGAATATCGTGCCCGTGTCTGTATTTGTTTCATGACGGATACAGAGGGAAGAGTTTATATTTGCGCATAATTCAAATTGAAATTTATTACAATTCTTATTGTCCATCAAAAATAGGTAATTTATTGTAGTACATTCTAATTCTAAATTTTAGGTCATTTAATTTGTAACTTTCATGTCTTAGGCCTATAGGCAAATATCTGTGTAGTTTTGTACTAGGTATAAGGTATATAAGCTGCTGTCTGTGATCGTAAAAAGGTCTATTGGCAGAAGCAGGAACTAAATACATTTACATTATTAAGAAGTAACTTTTTAAAGGCTATGATTGAAACTGAATCGTGGTAGGATTATTATTAAATCAATGTATTCTCGTAATAAGCGCAAAAAACATTTCAACATGGCTTAGATAATTTATATGATAAAGAATATTTTAATATTTTTTGTGTGAAAAGTTTTCACATGAAGTAGGTACATAAATTTATTAAACAAATAATGAAAACTAAAAAGCCAGTTCGAACCGATGTTGATTTAAGAACAGGCCAGTTTTATAAAACTGAGGTTGATTTAAATGCTTCACATTGGATTGTTTAAATTTACTAATCTTAACTTTAACTCATCTTTCCATTTGTTTTACAAAACAGATTCTTGTTATTTAACAAATAAAAAATGTCATTGAAGTTTTTCAAGAATTTAGGTATATGTACCTACGTTGAAGCATTTTCATTCACTATCCTTTATTTCGAATTTAAGTTAGTTTACTGCAGCTGAAGTACTTGAACTTAAAGCTTGCGCTGAGAAACAAATTTTCTTTTTTTCATTATTAGTATATTGTTTACCGTTTAATTATCAACTATTTCGCTATTTACAAATTGTAAAAAACGTAACTGCTTCGGATTTCTATTTGAGTTTGGATGACGGCTGAGTCGGATGTGGATGACAGATAGGTACAGTAATCCACCAATCACGAGTGTTCAAAATAAAAGAAATAGATAATCTTGCCTTATTTTCTGTTTCTTTCTATTGAGGGTATGTATTTTTGATCGACTTGCCTGCTGTATGTTATATGTTATCTCTATCTCTATGATAGAATAGAATTGCGTTCACATTCTGTCATTTGCTGTCACAATGAGGTTAAGGAGTTAAAGCAAAAATTGAGATAAGAAAATTGTCTTCTGTCTATGGAGAGACTCGTCTGAGAAACATTACTAATTGAAAATGCTGGAAATGAACCAGCGTCAATAAATGGCATAAATTTGGGACAAGCTGGAACATGTACATATTGAAACTACTTAGCAGTAACTTAAGTACTGACTAGCATATCTCTTTGCCATACCATGACTAATTTCAAACCTGCGCAAAGATCTCTGCCTGAATATCTGGTTTATGCTTATAATTTTCTGCACGTTTGTGCAACCCTCAATATTGATGAGCATCTTGTTATCAAACGTAGACATACTGGTATAAGAGTACCTATACTCTTGCAGAAGGATTTGGTGAACAATGCATCATTGCACCTGAGTTTCCTCATCGCGTGAAAATATTTCAGTTAAATTATGTCTTTAACTTATCCCAAAGTAGAAACTTATCCTTCTCCGCTTTAGAAAACTGTCCGGATCATAAAAGATTATCGGTTTGTTATGTCAGTGTCAGTATGAAGTCTATGTCAGATATACAGTATTCCTGTCATTGTGGTCTCTATGATTGTGGCTTGCAAACGCACACTCTCCATACACACCAGAACTGCGCCAGATGATGAACTCTCGTATATTGAACAACTTTTGATACCAATCGATAATTAAGTTATTTAATCAATATTCATTCTAATTCAGTGATTTTAATAATTCGATTAAGACAATTGGTCCAAATGGACCAAAATATAGCAAGAACCATTAACTTTTAAAGAGAAACAGAAACATTTCCCTTACCCTCAGATAGGTGAATCAACTTTTATTTTCGTAGAAGTGTCAATTTATAGCATGGATAATATTTAGGTTGACTAAACCGCAAGATCGCCATTGACTGATGTAAGCCAAAGGATCGTATACAACCTTTCGTTTTGAAGTTAAGGCACATGCAGATTTGCACAGCATTTGAAGTTCAAGTAGGTAAAACTTCATCTGGACAAGAAGGGGGTTTATTAATAGCCGAACTACATAATTCTTACCGCTTAGCTGGCCGAAAAACAAGACTTTAGATTGTGCAAGGATATTAAATATATCAATTTCCAGGAGATCCTAGATTTTTATATGTAGTGCTGAGTAAAACTAAGTGGGTCATATTTATGAGAAAAATAATAGTAATCGGTGAATCGCCCTATGCAGTTATGTTTGGATGTACCGCCAGGTTGGGTTGGCATCAATATAAGCTTACCACAGAATGACCAGGATGGAGACCGTTTATTTGAGTAAATTTTATATTATGGATAAGAGCTTGCGCATATTGAATAATTGAATATTGAATCTTGAAGACCTATCATACTGAAATCATTCATTAATTTCCTGAAGTGTTTAAAATACCATTCATGATAGAAAACTTAGCATAATAAACTACGAGTATTTAATACAATATACATATTACAAGAACGAAATATTAGATATTAAAATTTTAACATGTATATAAATAAATTCAACATTCTTATTTGCTGGTAGTTACATCACCTTAATATTATACAACAAATGCCTAAAAGTATAATTCCTTGAATAATTGAAAATAGAAAATACTCTCCGTTATTGTCCAAAAGCAAACAAGAATAAAATCGACATATACCAGAAACATTGAAGGAAATTTTGAGTGAATAATGTAACATTAACATTAATATCTTTTCTTCATACTATAGGTATTTACAGTCTTATTTAATATTGTATTTCACTATTGTAATTTTAAATATTGATAAATATACCATTTTCTCTTTGCTAGTGGTTATAACATCACCTTGATATTAAAAAATATTATGCTAAAGTACGAGCGTTTCAAATTAATATTGTGAACTATTTCTAAATTATATATATATATATATATATATATATGTACATATAATAATGTTTCTTTGTTGATAATTACAACATCACCTTCGTATTATTATTCAAGCCACACTTTACTCAAATTCTGATAACAGCTGTTTTGCACAAGAGAGTTTTCGATGTCTTTGACCGATTTGGACAGACGGAGGAGGTATACAATTCGGTTGTGTTTGTTTTTTTAGTATTAAGATATTTGTATACCTACACGTATTTAAAAATAACATGATTATTCAAAATTAAAGTCAGTGACAGCTGACCGATTTCCAAAATAAATCCATATCCACAAAAAACATTCCCAATGTAAAACTTTTGGAGGTGAGAGCTATATTCAGCAAAATTCAACAAAAAAACTGAAATCTTTCGCATATGCTCAGTTAGAGCTGAACCACACCGATACAATTTTTGGTATGTTGTTTTGTATAAGAATTTTGTTTGAATGGTACATTTTCATCAATTGATTCTATCGCTTCTCACCGCCCCCAAAATTCCTTCCATGAAATTACAACCTGACGTATTATATTCATAACCCACATTTACAGTAAATCTGGACTCGAGTATATCCATTTCCTCACCAGCCGGCATTTATGATTCGCAATATTAACTCATATTGATCGTCATCGTCAATTGTAAATCTTTTCAACTTCCTTCTCTTGCCCCTGGTCAATAGTAACAAGTGAAATTTTAGAAAAAAATCAATTATGAATATAATACGTCAAGTCATGGAAGGAATTTTGGGGGCGGTGAGAAGCGATAGAATCACTTGATGAAAATGTACCATTCAAACAAAATTCTTATACAAAACAACATACCAAAAATTGTATCAGTGTGGTTCAGCTCTAACTGAGCATATGCGAAAGATTTGAGTTTTTTTGTTGAATTTTCACCTCCAAAAGTTTTACATTGGGAATGTTTTTTGGGGATATATATATATATATATATATATATATATATATATATATATATAACGAAATTTGTTAACACGATAGAGGTCGCAGTTTTGAAGGTATCAAGTTCAAATTTGCTACAAAAATCAATCTCTCAAATATCACGGTCGAGCCGTTATTGGGCAATATCGGGTAAGTAGTTTCAAAATGGCGACCATTCAAACATTTTAAAAAAATATCAAAAAAGAGCCGCAGTGTAAATATCATCAAAAACAATTTTAGATTATATTTATAATCAGTACCTACAACTTTTGTTCATAGCAATTTTTTATAAATTACACAGGTAAAAAAATAAAAATTAATATTGAAAAATAACAAATATTGATAAAACATGATCACTCAATATAAATTTGATGTAATTGTACATTTTCTGGAGATCTTAATATAGACCCTGATTAAAAAATATATAGTATATTTATTGAAAGGAAATAGACGAAAAAAAAATTCTGCCTTGAAGTGGAACTCGAATCCTGTCAGCCAAAACAAAAACCTCTAACCGCAAGGCTATGACACATAAGACAATTTTATGTAATAACATGTAGGTATACCAATGAAAAGGTTGTTCAAATTTCAATTCAATGAATTTTGAAAAATTTACCTTTCCGCTGACTACAGGCCATCGGGATTTTTTTGATTTAATATGCATTTCTTTTATGAAAAAACAGGTAATATTTTCCAAATAACACTTGTTTTTCACATTTACCAGCATATTTTTTCTTATGATTAGGTAAATTACAGTATTGTGTGAACAGCTGCTCATCGATTTTAATTATTGGTCAGTATTATTCAATGAATATATTTCTACGAATAGCTCCATAATCCAAGGAGGAAATATCGCTTACGCCCAATTAATCTCCCTAACGAGCGAACGTAATCTTGAATAGGAGAGGGTTTATACAAAGATGTCCCAAACTTGTTAATGATAAAGTACATGTCATTAATATTACAGTCTGTGTAGAATTGTCTTACGTAATTGCTTAATGCGTACAGAGATGTGCTATGTTATTAATCTCCTGGACATCCAACAAAGGATGAACTTTATTTTATATTGTCTTCAAATATAACAAGGACTCGAAATATCTTCAAGCTTTCTCGAGTGGACTCTAAAAGAGCTACAAGAAAGGGAGAGAAAATATTTTTTGTGAGGTTCAATTAATTGACTGTGTCATAACTTTTGGAATTTATGTTTTCTCTCGATTGTTGTTTATTGAAACGAATCTTCTTAGCCCTCAGGATCACACAAAATATATTTTATATATATATATATATATATATATATATATATATATATATATATATATATATATATATATATATATATATAAATGATCAATTAACGACGCTTTATTATAAATTTGATATGTTTAACACCAAAGAATGCGTCCAGGTGAGGCAACAATGATGACTAAGCCAATATGTTTAGAAATTTATTTTTTGATGCGGAATTTTCGGTGACAGTTTTCACCTTCATCAGCGCCTGAAGAGATTAACAAAAGTAATTGTATGGAATGTGTTTAAATATAGGTATGATTAACTTACATAAAAATGTATTCTTATGGACCTGAATTAAGTAAAAAATCGACCTTCATAACATATAGAAATAATAAAAAATTATGTATTAGATAAAAGTACCGACTTATAGAATAGAACGATTAGACGGTTGGAACATTAAACAATAAAAGATGCCATACAACACGGACAACGCGACAAACTGACTAATGATTGACATATTACACATTTACTAAATAAACAACAAAAGAAGAAGAAGTGAGACTGTGTTGTCATTGTCTCAAAAATTCTTAACCTATCGTGAAAACATAAACAAATATACAAATAGTCAACATTACGACACCAAAACATTACATAGGCCAAGGGGGCTTCCTTGTTGTTATATCCTGGCATAGGAGGTATGTGTAGATGGAACTCACACCTGCTACGTCTTTCTTGAAATTCATTGAAGCTGAACAAGCATTGATGTAACACATTTCAACGAATTTTCTTTTGAACAGGTTGTTTACCTGTTCAAGGACCTTAACACTTCCATAATCAATGATATGTGATGTTGAGTTGACGTGTTGGCTGAGTGCTGTTATTGTTGGTTTATGCACTGTGTCACTTTTGTGGAGAGCGATACGTTTGGATAATTTTTGGCACGATTCACCGATGTACACCTTCTCACATCCGCCACACTTGATAGATTAAACTGTATCTGATTTTGACAGGGTAGGAACCTTGTCTTTAAGATTTGTGAAATATTTACTCAATCTGTTGTAGGTTGTGGACGATACTACAATGTTGTACTTTTGTAGCATGCCTGTTATCTGGGGTGTTAAACCCACGATGAACGGTAACTTTGCGTAAGCTACTTCCACTGGGGCATCTGTTAGGGGATGTCTTGGAGGTCTTGGAAGGTGCGGAGATTGGCCAAACAATAACTTCGTAAGTAATTTTTTAGGATAATAGTTAGATTTTAGTATCCCATATAATAGTTTTAGGTTTTTTTCCGTGTAAGAAGGGTGACAAATTTTCAAAATTCTGTTTTTTAGACCCAGAATGATATTCACTTTTTGTTCGTAAGGATGGTAAGAATGGAACGGTATGTATCTCCCAGAGTAGGTTTTCTTCGTGTACCAATCTAGTCTAATGGTGTTGTCTCCATGTCTAATTACACGTGTGTCCAAGAAGGGTACTCCTCTGTCAGTTTCCGATTCATACGTAAAGACAAGATTTGAATTGTATGAGTTAAATATGTTCAATGTGTAATCGATCTTATTTTCAGGAACAGCGCATATGAGGTCATCAACGTATTGGTAGATAAACGGAAAGTCGAAGTCCACTTGTTGTTTGCAGTAATGAAGTAAGGAGTTCATTGTAATTTCTGCCAATGATGGTGAGATCGCCCCTCCCATTGGAGCTCCTTTGATTTCGATAAAACTGGGGGGGAACGGTACTTTTATCTAATACATAATTTTTTATTATTTCTATATGTTATGAAGGTCGATTTTTTACTTAATTCAGGTCCATAAGAATACATTTTTATGTAAGTTAATCATACCTATATTTAAACACATTCCATACAATTACTTTTGTTAATCTCTTCAGGCGCTGATGAAGGTGAAAACTGTCACCGAAAATTCCGCATCAAAAAATAAATTTCTAAACATATTGGCTTAGTCATCATTGTTGCCTCACCTGGACGCATTCTTTGGTGTTAAACATATCAAATTATATATATATATATATATATATATATATATATATATATATATATATATATATATATATATATATTTGATTCTGAATTCTTGACTGGTTTATTATTTAATTTTATTTATTAAATGACTGCATCCCCAACAAAAATCTATTTTATTATTATTTGACATTTCAAATTTTATGTCAAAAATTTAGTTTTTAGAACAAAACATATTTATCAATCTTTCTTATGAGGAAGTCTTTAATATTCATTTGTGTTGATTTTCATACCACTATTTTTATGATATTTTGATAATAATTTGTAGAGAGTGATCATTTTCTTCAAATGGAAACCCCCGTTTTCATGAATTTATTTGATTAAGCAGCAAAAATAAGGGGAACTTTGTATAAGGTTGTTTATACCGAAAATTAGTAGTTTTTTAAATAATCGACAATTTTTCATTTTTTTACAGGTATATAAGTGCAACACATCTATTAAGTTGTGTTAGAAGTGGGCCATGATTGCATTAGAAAATAATAACAAATGTCAATAAAAATCAAACACAAGTCATATAAGTCAATGTAATACATTTCATTTGCAAATTTAGGGTAATTATTATGCCGAGAAGACATAATTATACGCTATGCGTAATCCTCAGAAACAGCAACCAACACCAAAATCTCTTATGAAAATTAAAGAAAAATTTCGGAAATTTGGAAATATACAGCCTAAAGAACATAAAAATAAACCAATTATTGTGAACAATGAGAATATTGAAATCGCAATTTTGGGATATTTTACCGCATATCCAACAAATTCTGCAGAGCAAGTAGAATTCTAATTAGGAATAATATTTTAGATAGACAATTCAGTATATGAAAGAAACTGATTTCCCAACAAATGATGGAGTTCTGTGAATTTATTCTACTTCGTTCGCAAGAAAATCTTTTTTTTTGATAATATTATTCGGTCAGAGGAACCTAAATTAAAAAAATGGGGTTTCCAATAGACTCAATTCCCATTATTGGAGTGAGTCAAATATAGATACTCGTAAATCCAACACAGAGCAAAATTTTCAAAAATCCTGGCAGGTTAACGTTTACTGTAATCGTGGCCTCTGAATTATTCTTTCAAGATAATAGAAATGTTAAGTTAGCTATTTTTCAAGCTTTCTAGATAATACATACATTTTTAAGGTGAGCGCTGTCTCAATCAATATCTAGAGAAGTTTTGAAGTGAACGATTTAGACAACTTGACGCTAGCTGAATATAAACATATAACATCGCTTTAACACCACAGAAGACTTCATGCGACAAGTCAGAACAGAATTTGAAGATCCTAATCCACAATCAATAAGAATAGCCACCCATGCCTGCTTAGACAATAATTATTTCAAAAGCGACGATTTTAATATTTTCATTGTTAACAATTGGTTTAATTCTAAGTACTTTAGTCTTTATAGTTCCATAGTTCTTGAGGTTTTCTACGTTTTTTATAGATTTTGGTGTTGTTTTACTTTTATTGACATTTGACCTAACCTAATCTAACACAATTTTAAAGTTGTGTAGCATTTATACAGAGAAAAATAAAAAAATAAAAAAAATTAATCAACTAATTCTAATACAATAAAATAATAAAAAAGGGATTTTCCATTTGAAAAAGATGACTTTTGCCGTTTCTTGGATCTAGTTTTCAAGCTTATTTTTTTAATCTCTCTGTACAAATTATTATCAAAATATCATAAAAATACTAATAGATTTTATCTTCTTCTACCAGAAAATCTTCCCAAATTAAATATTAAAGGCTTTCTCATAGGAAAGATTGATAATTTTGTTGAATGCAAACTTAATTATTGATATAAAATTTGAAATAGTTATGTCGAAAATAATTAATACTTAGGTATAGAACATTATACATAAAATTTTACAAGAAATCTAAAAATGTAGTAATAAGGATGGGTATTCTATTAAAAATAGTTGGCATCTATTTTCGGTATAACCAGAAATGCGTGATTTTAGTATGTCACCAAATTTTTAGATTGTAGTAATAGTTTGCCCACAATCGATTGATGTCTTTCCTGGAGAACTACCCTGTATATACTGATACTGATGGAATATATAAGAGCAAATCGTGAGATAAATGCGCACAATTTTTTTTCTAGATGTTGAGTCATTGGTTCGAAAACAGATTTTTTCCTACTAATCGGTGTCGATTACCATATCAATTCTACGGAATATAGAAATAATACTACTGACTCTTGTGAACAATTATTTTCAACAGTGTGCTGAGACAAACAATAAAGGTCAAATTCATAATTATTGTTAGACAAATTTTAGTCAGTATTTAAAAAAATAGAAAGTTCTAAATTTTATTTAAAACAAACTTTCTGCTTTTTTCGGGAAAGATGCTTCAAGAAGATCAAGAGCCAATACACAGCAATAATTATTGTCAGCAACATGTGCGGGCTTGGTATCAACTATTAAAATCGTTCATCCTGTGATGGCTTAACACCCCTTTGTGGGGTTGAGCTGCTTAGAGCTTTCTAAATCCATTTAAAATTGAGGTGGATTAGTCCTCATAATCAGTATTTTTAGTAAGCTTTTCTACTTATATTTCTCCATTGCTCTCTATCTCCAGTTTTCTCTCTCCAGTTCACAATTCCTGCCCTGCTAAAGTCTTCCTCCACTTCCTTCATCCATTTTGTCCTTGGTCTTCCACGTCTTCTTTTTCCTCCTGGTTCCCATTGAAGCATTGAGTACGTTGTAGCTTTTTCCCCAGCTCTCCATACATGACCTAGCCACTTCACTCTTTGTTCTTTGATTTTCTTTACAATATCTTCTCCTTTCATTTCTAGAAGTATTTCATGGTTCATTCGTTGTCTGTATTCATTTTCACCGGTCTTAATTGGCCCCAGTATAGTTTTCATGATCCTTCTTTCTACCACTCTGTGATTTTCTTCATCCTTTTGAGTCATTGTTAATGTTTCAGCGGCGTACATCATTATTGGTCTGATAATTGTTTTGTATATGTTGATTTTGGTTTCTCGAGTAAATATTTTACTTTTCAAGATTTTCCTGTTTGCTTGATATGCTCGATTTGTTGCCAGTATCTTTTCATCTATCTCTGATCTCTCTTCGTTACTATTTATCATCACACCTAGATACTTAAATTTGTCCACTTCTTCAAATGTATACTCTCCAACTCTCACGTCTGCATTTTGTAACAACTTTCCAAATCTTAATAGTTTTGTTTTGTTCTCGTTTATTTCCAAACCCATTTTCTTCACTTCTGTTACTATTTCCTTTAAATTAGCTTCCAGGATGATTCTTCTCTTTAAAATTATAGCTATGTCATCGGCATATGCAATTATTTGGCTTCCAGTTGTTCGAAGGATTACTTTTCTTACTTTCCTCATTACATATTCCAATGCCAAATTAATCGCGAACTCTTGACTTTCTCCTTTCTGTGTTAAAATACTATTTTTTGAGTGTTCCATGGTCATTTTAATCAATCTTCTTAACTTTACATCAATTCCCTGTTCTTTCAGTGCTAACATAAGTTGTCCCCTTTTTATCGAGTCGAATGCTGGCCGGAAATACAAGAAGAGTATTTCTATGTCAATTTGATGTTCGTGTGATTGTTCCATTATTTGTTTAATTGTATGAATTGCATCTGTTGTTGATTTTCCTCTAATAAATCCACACTGGTGTTGTCCTATTGTGTCTTTAGTTTTTTGAGCAAGTTTCTTCTGGATGAGCGCTGATAGTTTTTATACGCAACATTTAAAAGAGTTATTCATCTGTAGTTTCCACATTCTTGCTGGTCACCTTTCTTATGTATTACTACGATTTGCCCCGTTTCCCATTCCTCTGGCATCGTTTTCTCTTTCCAAAAACTCGTTATCATTTGATGTAATTTCTCAGCCATCTTATCTCCTCCATACTTTATCAATTCTAAACATATCTCATACTTCTTCTTCTTCATCGTTGATAGTGTCTTCTTCTTCATTTCCTTGTAGTTGAGGTTCACATAATAGTTCTTTAAAATATTCTATCCATCTTATCTTATATTGATTCTTTTCTTCTATGAATTTTCCTTGTTTATCTTTTACTACCATAAAATTATTTTTTGGTTTTTTATTGTACTCATAAACTTTCTTGTAAAATATTTTGGTATTCTTATTTGTTCTTTCATTTTCTATCTCTTGTATATTATTATCTATCCACTCTCGCTTCTTTTTTTTCATCAGTTTATTGCATTCCCTCCTTAACTTCTCATAGGCTTCTCTGTCTTCTGTGTTATTAGTTTTTATCCATTTTATCCACGCTTTGAATTTTTTCCATCTGCTGTTGGCAATCTTTATCGAACCATTCCTTCTCCTTTTTATTATGACCTTTTCCAATATGTTCATTGGCTGCTATTTCAATACATTTTTTTATTTTCATCCAGTCTTCCTCAATCCCATCTTCTTTAATTCCACATTCGTATAATAGTTCTTCCATTTGCTTCATATATTCTTTCTGCGTCTATCAGTTCCCGAAATATTCTTGGCACAAACAGACAGACAGAAAAACGCATATACACATGGCCTAGAATATGGTTTAATCCCTGTAATAGCGGATATCGAGAGCAAAAAGTAAAAAACTAATTATGAAACAAAATTCGTTTACTCAATCTTCTGACCAAAGTTTGTTTTGTCAGAGTTTTCAGGTGTAACAAAACCTAACGACTACCTCTCTAACCGAGATCAACGGCTTAACGTGCCTTCCCAAGCACGAATCAGTATTAATATTGGGAATATTCGATCGGTGTTGCCGGGAATCGAAACCGGGTTGATTGGGTGATAGGCCAGTACCTACTCAGCAACGACTGCTCAACGAGCTAAAAGTTTTCAATTCATAATTATTTGCAGCCGAATGTTACTTTCAACTAGCCGAAATTCTGTCTCATTACCTCTATATTTGTTCATTGCTGCTATTCCTATAAACTACTTAGAAAAGTATTTTTGAGAAACCAACATATTCCATGATCCCGAATAACACAAAAAGTATTGACTTTTCGAATTACCCTTTTGCTTATAATCTATGTCTTTCCTCAGAAAAAGATGACATATCGGCACTCTTTAACTTTCGATGCCTGTACTAGTTTTTAATTACCTACTTTCCTGATTTCAGGTCATTCGGTCTTATTGAAAAGAATTCGAAACAATAAACTTTCATCAACTGGACAATTATTTTAACTGATTATTTATTACGAATAGATGAATTGTTAAACAGTAGATAGTGGAGCTGAGGGGACACTATCAATTGTTATCTACTTGGTAATTTCAAGTTGTTATAAGAGGCATATAAATTATTCCTGAACTGCTCTAACGAGATCAGGTCAGAGCGTACGTTTCAGTCTCACACATCGGCACGTGCAATCAACAGTATCAGATTCTACGCCAACACAAGAAGGTCATTAGTTCGAAATTTCCACATATAACCGGACAAAAGGTTCCTCGGAATCACCAAACTGTCCCTCGGGAGGGACAGTATCTGGTTAACTAGAATTCGATGTCCTGGGAAACTTAATTATCCTTTTCGGGTACGAGAAATTTGCATCTGTCTAATTTGGTTTAATTGGTTTATTCTTTCGATTTGTTTGAGAGTGGGCTGGAGGAGAGATATATAATCTCTACCAGCAATAGCTGCTTATTTTAGAGTAGGATAAACTCTTCTTAATATAATCAGGCGAATGTTATTGTTTATATTCACTGAGTGAGTTCAATGCGAATATTTTGAACGTCAAAATATTCTAATAATTTTAAAGACTGAAGGTGATTTAGAACAAGGCTGAATTGTGAGTTTTGTTTATTTTGCATTAACAGAAATTTGTGAGATTTATAAAGAGCAGATTGATAAATTAGAGAGTAGGAACCAATAGAGTAAGACAACTTTACTTATAATGTTTTGATTTTTGAGTTCTAGAAGATTAGCATCTACGCTTCTACGAGTAGGTAAGTTTCAAACAGAAAGGTTTCTGGATGTAAATCTTGGAGTTTTTTTTTCTAAATGGATAAAGAGTCTTATGATGTTCAACAAACTATAAACTCATTAAAAGAAACAGCTCTGATAGTCAAGTATAAGCAACGGATTCACACTGGACTACAAGTGGCGGAATCTAATTGAGCATGCTGGCTAGAGACGTTATGAATCAACACCATAACATTGCACAAATTACGGAACAAGACTTTTAGGGCTCACACACAGTTCCTTTTCATCATCAGTAGCCCGACAACCCTCTGTGGGTCCTGGCCTGTTCCAAGATCTTCCTCCATTCTAATCGGTTGCGCGATTTGTTTCTCCAGTTAGAAATGCCAAGGGTTTTAATGTCATCCTCCACTTGGTCTGTATATCTGGTTTTGGGTCGCCCTCTGGGTCTTGTCCCAACTGGTGTTTGTGTTGTTATTTTCTTGGCGATATTATACTCCTTCATTCTATGAACATGGCCCATCCAGCGCATACGACTTATCTTTATAAAAGCGACAGCATCTGGCTCACTATATGCGGAATACAGCTCAAAGTTGTATCTCCTTCGACATTCCCCATTCTGTAATACACCTTCATATATGTGTCTCAGAATTTTCCTCTCAAAGATTGCCATAGTCTTTCGTCATGCTTTGATAACACCCATGTCTCGGAGCCATACACTAACACCGGTCTTATCAATGTTTTGTATAACTGGCACTTCGTTTTTCTTGACAGGTTGTCCGATCTTAGGTGCCTACTTAGGCCATAATATGGCTTTTTGGCTAAGTGTATCCTTCTTTTTATTTCTTCACTGGTGTACGCACTCTATGTTATATTCACATATAGTTAAATTTTGTAATAATCGAGTTTGTGGCCCTGTTTGATTGCATGCGTACATATACTTTGTTTTTGTCTGGTTAATCTTGAGGCCTCTTTTCTCTGCTGGTTTTTCTATGAGGTTAAAGGCCTCGATCATGTCCCTTTTAGACCTTGCGATTATGTCGACGTCATCCGCAAAAGCTACGATTTGGACGCCTTTGTTTATTATAGTGCCCCTTGTGTTGACTCCTGACTCTCTTATTACTTTTCTGAGTGCGATGTTGAACAGCATGCAGGATAAAGGATCTCCTTGTCGTAGCTCCTTGTTTATTTGAATTGGGTGTGTAACCTAGTAGAATCAGATGTGCAGGTATCTTGAAATCAGACATAGCTCTTATTAGGTAATCCCTGGAAATACTGTCATATGCACTTTCAAAGTCTATAAACAAATGGTGGGTTGCAATGTTGAATTCTCTTGTTTTTTCCATGATCTGTCTGAGTGCAAAAATTTGGTCTGTTGTCGACTTTTGCTTGCAGAATCCACATTGGTAGTTGCCAACAAAAAATGAATGGGTCACACGGTATATTATTTTGTATATGGATTCCGCATAAAAAAAAGGAGTGACTTTCAATAAGATATTATATAGCTGTCTTTTGATTAAATATAATGAGAGAATACGTTACAAATGTTTTTTAACGGGCTGTCCGTAGTAGATTTTCAACAATATACCTACTGTTGTTTATAATTTTAACTAACATGTTTATATTTTATGAGAAAATAATTCTCCCCAATGATCGGTAAAATAAATCTTTTATTTCAACGACTAACGATATTTGAACTAACAAAAAAGTGTTTTAATATTTACCGATACGATAAGATTTGTGAATTATTAAGAAAGTAGCAAGAAGTTAAGTTAATAAGTAGTAAACATTTAATTACAAATTAATTATTATGCAAAAAGAAACTAGACCAATAAGTAGGTATAACTAACGAAAAAACCGATAGGTGAGCTATACCCAAAACAAAATGGAAAATTTAAGTAAATGTGCTACATGGCCTCCATTCTGGGCAAAACAAGTTGTATAGATGACTTCTAGTTTTCTTAGATCGTCTCGTACTGCAGCGCCTTCATTGGTATTTTGAATTTCTTCGCTTACTCAATTCCTGAGGTAATCAACATCTGGAATTTTGTTTTTGTAGAATTTATACTTTAACGTTCCCTACAGAAAATCGTCTAGGGGAGTCAAATATAGACTCCGCAGAGGCCAACGAATATTTCAATTTAGCCCGACGACCTCTGCTGATATTTGTAATGTATTTCCTCTAATTTTAATTGAAAGGTAATTTTATTGCATGCTTAATAGCAAATATTTTCTAAAAGGCTAGAGATGAGTAGAGGCTATTTTATACAAAGTTGCCATAATTTTTTGTAACAATAGAAATCGGTAATGATATACAGGGTGTTCCATTTAAAATTATCGATTTATTGGTGATCTTATATATCCCGATCGGATCAATTTCTGACATTACCCTGTATAATTTATAGCCAAAGAAACAACCACAGTTATATATTGAAGTATTGTCTTTAATATAAAAATGGAAAATTCACCAAATGTGATATACTTATGTATTTTCCTACTTCCTTAAATATGTGAAAATACGTTTTTAGCAAAAAATAAATAAAACGGCTATTAAATCCTAAGCCACGAGAGAGCTATAAAAGCTCTTATTAAAAGTCACTCTTATTCTATTATGAGGAATCCATTTCCAAAATAATATATAGGGTGTCCCATTTAATTTTTAAGAGTTGATTCCTGACCATGGAAAACGGAGCACACTGTCTATCTACGTGAAAGGTATATAATTAAAAGTTCATTTAAAAACAATAACATTGTGTATTTAACTTTTTTCTAAATAGAATATCTTTCTAGATACGGGGATAGAAGATCTTATGTGGCACACCCTGTAGATACAAGTGAAACTTTGTAAGGGCCCATTAGATATTGTTAATCAAAAAGAAACAAGTATAAGGGCAGGCATGTTTTCTTATACCTCTTATCTAATTAAATAAGGAAACTGTTAAAATTCGGTAAGCAGTATGTAGCAAGACTACTTCCTTTCAAATGTTGTCACGTGGCAATGTGATTGAGGCACAGTTTCTCGTGCGCGTGTGCAATAACAGGGTTTGTGAGGCAAAAATAATATTATAATTCGTTATGTATTGTATACAGGCTTTAATGAACACCTTTTCCAGAGACTATTAGGATATATTCCAAATCAATTATTCCTTCTGGGGGGGACGAAGCTGCTAATTTACAATATGTCAGAATTGGAACTGTACTCTAGATATGAAAAGTGCTCTAATGATTACTATTATTATTATTAGGTGCGGCTATATTATAAGAACAAATACATTAGTTGATGCAGTTGATGAGAAGTTATTTCCCTTAAAATCTTCAGCTCATCAACGATAAGATTATTATCCACGAATGGAATTAAAATACATTTCTAAAGCTGCTGGAATGGTAGTCTTAACAAAGGAGATTGATGGGGAGCTTAAAAGTTATAATTTGCTTGAAGAATGTCCATCTAGAGATAATAGATAGCTACTGAGATGAAATATGAATTGCTGTTAATACGCACAGCCAATTCTTATTTAAATGTTTCAAGAGCTAAATATAATTTCATTAAAATTTGTCGGGAAACAATCTTCTGTTATATGCGACTCGTCAACAAACATTTGTAAACTTGTAATTAATCTACAGAAAATGAAAAAGGTGTAAACTTCGATCAGTTCCTCATTAACCTTTTCTTTGTACTATATCCCTTACTTTTAATGGAAAGAAAAAAGATCAGAGACTCCTAAATCTAGTCTATGTGCGTGCTACGGACAGTTATTATTGAGAATGAAAAAGCTCTATAAGATGAAAGTAGCATCCACAATAATTTGAGTTACAATGTAGTGAACTCTATCATTGTTTCCCCATAATATTTTTCAGCAGAACAATGTAAGCTCTCTGTGTGAAAGCTTCTCAACTAAGTAACTGAATCCAAGGGCCATTAGGGATTAGCTTGCCTGAAAATAGCATATCACTCCATTGACCACAACAAGTAATTACAGTGCGTGTATCGTAATCTATCTTGTGGGACATTTCCCACATTCTACTTCGTATATTATCTCATTCAGTAGCACTCCTGAAAGGTTTCCAAAGTTGCTCTGAACAATATTAAAAGTTGGCAGAACTAGTTCGTATTCTCTGTTAGGGAAAACCGCTATTCAACCGAATTCGAAGTTAGGCCTTATAATAAAATTATTGAATAATCTAAAAATATACAAGGACCTTATGGTGTAGGTACATTGTGTGCGAAATCAAAGTTCTAGACTATTTAATCACAAATAATTTTTAGAGCAGCTATAGGCTGATATGTTATCATTAGGATTTAAGACTTTGTCAATGATTTTTAGACAGTGACGGATCTAAAGGATATTTTCTAGAACAGTGCATTGACCATCTTTGCAAAATAACTTTTTTTCTAAGTCCATTCGCTCTTCAGTAGCTTAACTATCGAAAACGAAACAGAAATACACTATTTTTCAATTTAGAAAATAAGATTTTTTCGAAATAGAACAAAGCAATAAGGTTTAAAGATTATTTTTTAAAGATTAGAGAGAATTTAATTGATGAATCAACATTAAAACAAAAATCACGTTGAGTCATATAATCTTTTATTTAACAAACTTTATATTCTAAATTAGAAGATTCGATGAGAGTTTCAACTGACCTGGATATTCGAATAAAAAAGTGTTACTTGCGAAAAAAATCTAAGTCTTATGAATGTAAAATCAGCTGAAAAATATTCGACTAGCCCAGTATTGTGATTTTTTGTATATTACTTTCATGCCCTACGGAAGGAATATTGAGGATAGGCGTTTGCGGTTTCAAAGTCGAATCGAACTTTTGGATTTGAATAACTAGCAGAGGCGATACACAAAACAGAATTTATATGTATATGAATATTTGATGGAATATAGAGAGGGTGTTTAGTGAGGATTTCCTAGGAAAATCGGAGGATGATAAAATAAAATGTCACCAAAGAGGAAGTTTGGATGGTTTCTGGTATTTTCTTCAGTAAAAATATAGCATCATTGAATGCAATCTTTGAGGATTATTTGATAGCACGCTTATTTATATCGAAGACTAAACATAATCTGGTGTCCATTCACTTTTCTACCGCTCTCATGCTAATTCAACAAATACAAAAAAATCTCCGATTGGCTCATGCGGTCTCTAATTTTGGGTACAGATTGGAATAAAATTGGTTGTAAAAGCCTTTTTTGTAAGACGAACCGCTTAGCCATAAAGCTAGTAAGCAAGTAGGAAATAAATTTGAAGAAAGTTGAACGATCGCGGGAACTCCGTCAGGAACGAAGTTTTCTCGAATTACATTTGATATAGAGATCTAGTTCCTAATTGGATTGATGGAAATTCATACAGTAAACTAAAATTGAGACACTATAATAAATTTCCAATATCTAATATTTTGTCTAATCAAAAAATGTTTCGGCAGACTCTGCCATTGTCAAATTTGAGTATTAACTAAATTCTAAGAGGATAAGTGCCTACTTAGATAATAAGAATAGTTAACATAAATATTAATGACTAATATTATAAACTAATTTGGTAACAATTATATATATGCAGTAAGGCGTTGGACATACCATCCATCTGGTCGTTGATGAGATTCTTCTTTTTCTTCTTCGAGTTTCTTCTTTGCAGAGGAGTCGTGATCAGGCTCTCTTTTACTGGGTTATCCGACTTATTATTTCACGCCATCTCGACCTGTTGCCGGCGCTATTCGCTGCTTGGTTTATCGATGAGTTGGTGGCAGTCTTTATATGGTCTGTCCAGCGGATCGGCGATCTGCCTCTTGGTCTGGAACCTTCTATTTTTCCCTGAACTATTAGTCGTTCAAAGATATCCTCGCTTCTTCTTTGTACGTGAGCAAAGTAGGTATCTCAGGATTTGGCATTGTACGATTTGGGACATTCTGCGGGGTTCTTTTATTTCCTGGAGGATAGAGGCGTTTGTTCTTCTTGCTGTCCAAGGGACTCTCAGGACTCTCCTCCAGCACCCTAGTTCGAAGGCATCGATCCTTCCGCGATCTGATGCCTTCATTGACCAAGTTTCTGCCCCATACAGCAGGAGCGGAAATATTAATGCCTTCACGATTCGTTTTTTGGTGTTTATAGTGATGGCGCTATCCTGCCATGTTCTCTGTAGCGTTTTAGCCATTTGTCTTGCGATTTCGCATCTGCCTTTTATTTCGTGTGACGACCCGCCTTCGTTGGTGATTAGTGCTCTCAGATATATGTATTGGTTCACAGCTTCGCACTGGCCAATTTGATGGTTATTTTGCTGGTAATTACTATCGATGATCATCACTTTGGTTTTCGTATAATTCATTTCTTTGGTATAGGTTGTGAAATATTGCTACCCCCTCTTCTCTCATAGCTTTTATAGCTTCTGCCGTGATTCCGTCATATCCTGGTGACTTGTTTGGTTTTAACCTTCTTATTGCTGTCTCTATTTCCTCTTTTAGAATGGATGGTTCCTCTTTTAATGTGCTTTGGAGTGTGCTGACCTGGGGACTCCCGTCGTGAAACAGGTCCTCGCAGTATTCTCTCCATGTTTCCAGAATTTTATTTACATCGGTGATGATGATGCAATCTTTATCCTGGATGGTCCATTCTTTGGGGAGAACTGGTGGTTTATTTGTCTTATTAATTGGAAAAGGCTACTAGTGTTGTTGCGTTCGGCCTGTTTTTCTTTAAGATATATGTTTTTGTCCCTTCTGCATAGCATCTGGATTTGTTTGCTGGGTTGTGTGTATTTTATTCTTCTCTATATAGACGTCTGATATATTCTTCAAAGACGGTGTTGGTTATTGTGAGGTCGTTATCTAAGCAAAAATCTAGTAGTCGTTCACCCCTTTCATTTCTCTCGCCGATGCCGTATATTCCTACGATATTTCTGATGTGTACATCCCCTTGTGTGGTGCCTATTTTGGCGTTGAAGTCTCTCAGGATGATCAGAAGTTCTCTTTTTGGGATTGTGTTTATTGTTCTATTCAATACTGAGTAGAATTCTTCGATCTCCTCTGCGGTAGACGTGCTAGTTGGTGCGTATATCTGAATGAGATTTAACGAGATAGGACTTGCATGGAGTTTTAGGGTCAGATTCGGTCATTTACCGCTCTATATCCCATGATGCATTTGCTGATGCTGGGAGCCAGCAGAAAGGCTACACCATTTCTACTGTTATACTCGTTTCCAGAGAATATCATTGTGCTCCCGGCAGGGGTCTTGTTGTGGCCGTTGCCCTTCCAGTGAGTCTCTGACAGTCCGGCGATATCTATGTCGCATCTCTGAAGTTCCTTTTCAACGATATGCTGCAGGCCTCTGACGTTCCAAGTACCTATGCATGTGTCAGTTCCTCTATGTATATTGTTAGCGTCTCTCAAAGCCATTCCCACCGAAGATCCGAGTGGGGAATTGTTTTTGAGATTTTTGATGAGATAACCCCAATGGTACTTTCTGTAATGAATCGAGTAAATTCAGTTTCTATCCTTTCTTTTCATTATGTAAGGACTTCGTTCGAAAAATAATTTGTGAGTAACTTTGTTCCGGCTTTTTCTCAAAAATGCGCCGTAAAGCAGACGACTTCTAGGATTATACCGAGGGGTAAACCGCTGCCACAAAAGTGAACACCTTAAATTAGTTGAAATAATCTCTTTAATTCCCCAATATTTCTTGTAATTTCTTAATAAATACCATAAATCCTTAATAATTTCTATAAATCCTTCATAATTCCTGGAAATCGCAAATAAATACTGTAAATCCCAAATAATTCAAAAAGTGGATCCTCAATAATTCCTGTAAATCCTCTATAGAATCTTAGAATCTTAGAAAAAATCTTTAAGAACTTATATGGTCAGGTTTTCGCACAAGAAGATTCACGCTCACTGTACTTAAACTTTTATTTATAAATGTAGATAAGTAGGTAGCAAAATTAAACTCAATAACTTTACTTACAACATAATATACAAACTGAAATACCGGTAAACGTATGGTATTATCAATAAACAATGGTAACATTAAAGTCCTACTACATCTAGAGACAAAAAGTTTTGTTCAAACTTGTGGTTTTCAAGTTGTAATATTTGTCACAAATTTTAATGTACGTATCATTATCAAGACGAAATAGTTGCACGTTGGTTATAAATTATATTGGCCCATAGAAAATATAAGGATGCTCAACAATTGCCTTGTCTTGTTTATTTTTTGGCAAAGTGAGGACTTTATTCTGCTTCCTTTCCCTTTGCAAGAAAGTGATTTCTAACATCTCCTCAGACGTACCATTGATTATTATTTCAATTACTTTCCCAACATAGCATCGTTCTTCTTAAGAAACTGCATAAAATTCATTGCATATAATAGACACTTCCATTGTGTTTCCTGGACCATCCTGCATTCTTATACTCAAATCAGGTAGTACTTGATCTGTCGTATTCTGTGAGTTATAACTTTGGTCTTCGCTATCATTCTCAGCATAATCCGAAAACGTTTCCAGATCATTATTATATGCATACACAATACTGATATCATCTTTGATTCAGTCTCATCGTCTGTCCCGTTCTCTCGTTCTTTTCCTGCTACGAGAATCTTCAATAAGTTTGGATTTTACTAGAACTTTAGACAGCTATTGTTTCTTACGTACTGATTGTGTCGTCTTGCTGTTACGAACAAATTTACGCAATCGGTCTGTGCTCACCCTGCCCTTTGGTTCATCCAGAAGCCAAGACAATGATGGTTTTCTACAACAACAAATCTACTATCTACTGTCACTTCTACGAATGGCCCAGTCTTAAAATCAACATTTGATACACTTTCTTTCACTTTTGAAGCAGAATTTTTGAGTTCCAATTCATCAGAAAAACCCAATGTTGTAATAGTACGTGTGTCTCAATACAGCTCGCTATTTCCGTCTGCAGATTCAACATTTGATTGCTCATCTTGATCGAACCTTAGGAGTTTCAAACTTTTGTCCCGGTTTTCTTCTTCACAAAACATCGCAATATTTTCGTCAACAGCAGTTTCTTCATTCATTTTGATTGTCATCAGCACCGTAACCATATTCCAAGCTTCCTCTTCCACAACCATTCCCAGTTTTTGCGCAACTGAACATTTTATGAATTCATCCGATAATTGTTTAGAGAAATTTTCAAAATCGTCCGTCATATTTGCATTGAAGCTGGATACCGAACTCTTTTTTACTTCCTTGGTAAAAGTAGAAACATCTCTCAAATCGTGTACTACGTTATTTACATCTGTTATTCTGTCTTAGTGCCCATTAATAATGGACGTAAGACGTGGAGCTACATAACGCATAAGATAGACGTAACATTTTTCTATTTATAGTGAATGTAAAAACTTAGTTGCTACGCAAGAGTGAAGTAATTTGTCGGCTATAGTTGATATGGGGATTTTCTCTGGAGTAAGTATACTCACTTTACTGCTATGGAATTGGAAATGCAGTTATTGGTTTTGTTATTAGCAATCCGCAGAATATAATTAAGATAATGTGTAAAACAATAACTAGGCGATGGAGTGTGCGTCCAGTAAACAGGGATCAAGAAAAGAAAGGTACATACCGATGTTTAATACTAGAACTAAAACTTCATGATGAAGAATGATTCTTTCATTATACAAGAATGCGAACCGATACTTACCAACCGACGAATAATTCAACCCAAGAAATCCAAATCCCCTAAAAATGTTCCTAAATTTCCCATAAGCCGCACGTAAAGTTGAACATTGTCCAACTTTATATCCGCCTAACGCTCGGCCGTAAGATTTTACGGTCTAACGTAACACATAAGTGCTTATTATGAACGATCCCACTTATTTTCCAGTGTTCAACTTTATCCATTACGCATATCTTACGCCTTACGTCCATTATAAATGAGCACTAAGCGTTGCATCATGTCATTTGTGCTATAGTTTATAACAATCGAAAGGGTAGATGTCATAGACCTTGTGGTTCTTAATATATTTACACAAGGCTGGCTAGTGAATATATAAGGACGAAAAGTATCATTTCTTAAATCGGAATTGTCTCGAATGTGACACATTATGTTTACAAGTACGTGGGCATTTAACTCCAGACAAATATAACAGTTTGTAGTGATAAAATTTTCTCCAAGTTTGCAATTTGAATGGTTAGATATCCACTTTCGCCAAATGTTGCAAAAAACACAACATAGCAAATATTATAGAGACGAAATTTTAAGCTAATATGTGAGTCTGAAAAGAATGAGTGGGCCAAATACATAAGGTAAAGGTAGGCGCGAGTAGCTTCAATTTCAGGCCAACAGTCGATCAATCGATTACTTCTGGCAAGCACAGTTCTTCACATCAACTCTGAATCACTGTTCATCATAAGCACTTGACAAAGCGCGTTTGAAAAGAGTCTAGAACTTGTCTAGCAGAAACTACGCATGCGCAGAAGCGCATATGCCACCGATTGTATTCCTTGTAATTCCAAATAAATTCCAATAAATCATTCGTAAATCCTAGTAAATCTCTATAATTTCAGATAAATCCAAATTATTTCGAATAATTCTCCATAACACCCCAAAAATCCTAATAGATCCTAATAAATCCCGTAATTCCAACACAGTGTACACCATAAATCCCCAGCGGTTTACTCCTCGGATTATTCATTAGGAAAGTTTCAGAAAAATCTTTAAAGACGCTTTTAGAGCAATAGTCATGAGCGAAACACATTTCCACCACCTATTGTCTAGTAACCAGTGCTAGCAGGATGCCTAATCGGTATCGATATCTCACAAATGAGAACATAAAGCATCAAAATTGGTTCACCTGTTCCCGAGATAATATTGGCACAGGCAGACGACAGAAAAGACAGACCAATGGCTTAAAATATATTTTGGGGACTTAGGGACCTCTGAAACGTGAACGAGTTAAAATTTATATATAGTTGCCTTAAGACTATTTTCATCCACATTATCCAAATAATAATAACTTTTCTAGAATTTGAAAAATGGTCGTCATTTTTAATTTCTCCTAACCCAAGTAGCAAGGGAAGTATTGTAATTGTGTAAAACAATCAATGACCGGTTTTAAATAGTTAGATGTTAACGTTAACAGATTTCTGTTTATTGGTTTGTCTGTATGTTTGACTGTGTTCTTGATTTTGTGTAGTAGCTATTACTCGCCGATGACACAGACTGGGCATTCTCTTGCACTGGTTGGAAACCGGGTTTTGCTCAAGACCATATCGTAAAAACGGCTCAAACAATTTGATTAAACTTGACCTAAGTATTCTTTTAAATGCAACTTACTAGTTTCTATAACGTGTATTTTGGAGAAAAATGAGGAGAATATGTTTCGCTCCAATAAACTGTCACATTCTCGAACTGTTTATTTATATTTGGGCTAACGGTACCTCCAACATCATAATGAATATTATCATTCATTTTGGGCTTTACTCGGGTACCGGTTTTCAAGCCCTTTAGTCAGAAATAACCTCGAAACAAGTGGAATTAATAAGAAAAGAATCACAATGGTCTTAATTAAATATAAGAGTCTCTATTCTATTTCTATTTCTTTTTTATCACTTCAATGGATTTGCACCACATCATACTAATCTTCGAATACTAACGTTAGTCAGAGTACAACAAATTCAGACATACTCATACTCAAATAAAATTACTGACGTTTGAGAGATTAGTTGACTTGATGTAACGAATCAAAAGATCTTTATCTTGTAGCTAAGAGTTTGAAACTTCCCATGGCAAGTGTAGTTCCAGTATCCGAACTCGTAACTGTTCTGTTCATAAATGTATTTGCTTCTCTATGGTTCCCTATGTCCCTATAAAGATTTATTATATTACTGTATGTGATAATTTTATTTATTCTTTATTTATGTCCCTTAGCTTGACAGGGGTAGCGATATGCCTCCAATCTAGGTATTAATACAAAAAACAACAAATGAGTATTGAAAGTCTACTAAAAATTAACTGAAAACAAATAAAGTTCGATACTAGTTTAGTTTATATATTAAATACTATGGTAACATTAATAATACCATACATAACAGTTGTTTTAGTATCTTACTAACCTAATGCCGAGCTAGTTTTGTATATTAATATGGTTACTTTTCTGGATATGGTAATTGCATCAAAATTTGGGTCAAGTCTGATAAAAATAAATGTGAATTTATATATTTATTATTATTTATTTATAAGTCTATTGAAAATAGGTTCAATAGGATTTATTTATTTTAATTTTATTTTCATGAATAACAGTTTTTGAGATATATTTAAATTGATTACATAACTTATACTAGATTATCACTAGAAAATATAAATAGTTATTTACATTGCAGAATATTTAAGTTTTGATCTTCATTTTTTTTTATTAAATTAAAATGTATAATACGTAGCGCAATTTTCATCTTGGTCTTCACGAAATATTCCACTAAGAAACATTAAATAGTGTTAATCCGAAGTTCGAGATTGTATGCATTTACACAAGGAGCAGTAAGGCACAATAAAATCCTCATTATCGTAAACGGAACATCGACACGGCCAACTCAATAATATTTCAGATATTTCTAATTATGCTGTACCTACGTAAAAGTTTACTAGTTAGTAGTTTTAGAATAATATTTGAATTCGTCGTAGGGTATAACTTTCAGAGATCTCCATGATAGAGCCATAGCTATCATATAGGCAAATGATCATTAAAATATGAATTTTCCCTATATATATATATATATATATATATATATATATATATATATATATATATATATATATATATATATATATATATATATATATATATATATATATATATATATATATATATATATATATATATATATATATATATATATATTGTTTGATTCTGAATTCTTGACTGGTTTATTATTTAATAAAATAGATTTTTGTTGGGGATGCAGTCATTTAATAAATAAAATTCTTTGGATTATGCCAAGCTTTCGAGAATGTTTATTCTCTTCGTCGGGGCAAACTAAAAATCGTTACAAATTTTTTTTTTTTTTTTTTTTTAACTACATAATAGATTATTAATTAAAGTACTTACATTCGTGAATTTATATAAAATTAACCACAAACAGGAAAGATTTCATAGTCAGCAATCAGAAATGTCATTAGTTATTTATAAATGTCATGGTAACAGCATATCTAGAGTTGAAAGTGTCTAGATTCAAGTTTTCTTAGAAAAAATCCAAATAGGAGTTATCTTTGTGTTTGTAGCTCTTTTTTAACAAGTCACACATTAAACTTAAAAATATTGAGGCAGATATAAGTTTAGTAAAAAGAAAAAGTTATTATTCAATTATATATAAAAAAAATATATTCATAACAGACTTAGAAACACATAATATAAATAAATATATACCCGTACACAGACTAGACTATCTGAATTCGTAGGTATTGCAGTATAAATTCAAGTTTATTATGTCAATAATATTATTTACTATTTTGTTAGGCATTCAGATTATTTGTTAATTATATATAATCATATTCTCTCACAATACGACATACATAACTTTAAAATGAATAATGGAAAGCGTCAATTACATAAAAAAAAAAAAAAAAAAAAAAAAAATTAAAAAAAAACAAGTCAATCTCTCTCACAAATTAACCTGAGAAATTTATTAAAATAAGATATATCTAATAGAGAAATATTAACATATATCATCTTTATCGTATTCTCTCACAATACGATAAATACACAATATAAAATATCCTGAAAAGCATTCATTCATTCAATGAAGCTAATAATAATGATAAGCTGATTTCTCTCACAAATCAACATGTAAGAATATTTTAAACATTTTCCATGTTATTTAATACATTTTAAATAGTGTTATCAAAAAAGCAAATGGCGAAACAAAAGGAAGGAAAAAATCATCGTATTATATCTCACTATAGGTTAAACATGAAATGAAAATCCTTTTGAATCAACTAAATTTCTCTCACCAATCAGTTGATCTAGAGATCTCGAAACTCTTAATATTTGTTGTTATAAACTTTTATCCTTCTTCAGTATAATCTGTATACGCATATATACCCATCTATTATAATATACTAAAACAAAAAAAAAATGACAAATATAACTAAATGATATGAGAATATAATTAGCCTATACCTACATATAGAGCTAGGTACATATTATATTCACACATATATTTCAATTTTGAGAAATATTTTGAGAAAAATTATTAAATTTATTATTATAGAGATTTAATATATAAGAATAAATAGAACTAAGTCCATTAATATCTGAACGTTTATTCATAGTATTATTATTTTTTTTAACATTTATCATTTCTAAGAAACCACGTTTAAAATAATTTTTCTCAGAACAAAGAGCAATAGTATTATCAAAATCAATACTATGTTTTTTATTGATGGCATGTTCAGCCAAGGCACAAGATTTCTTATTACATCTTATATCACTTTTATGGGATGTTATTCTTCCTAAAATACTTCTAGAAGTTTGACCAATATATGATAATTCACAATCAAGGCAATTTATTTTATATACTACCCCAGACATTTCTGTCATTTCTAAAGGTGTCTTTATTTTGGAAAATAAATTAGATACGGTTTTAATATTTTTTCTTGCAATAATAACATTATTATTATTATGTTTTTAGAGGGTATAATGTTATTATTGCAAGAAAAAATATTAAAACCGTATCTAATTTATTTTCCAAAATAAAGACACCTTTAGAAATGACAGAAATGTCTGGGGTAGTATATAAAATAAATTGCCTTGATTGTGAATTATCATATATTGGTCAAACTTCTAGAAGTATTTTAGGAAGAATAACATCCCATAAAAGTGATATAAGATGTAATAAGAAATCTTGTGCCTTGGCTGAACATGCCATCAATAAAAAACATAGTATTGATTTTGATAATACTATTGCTCTTTGTTCTGAGAAAAATTATTTTAAACGTGGTTTCTTAGAAATGATAAATATTAAAAAACATAATAATACTATGAATAAACGTTCAGATATTAATGGACTTATTTCTATTTATTCTTATATATTAAATCTCTATAATAATAAATTTAATAATTTTTCTCAAAATATTTCTCAAAATTGAAATATATGTGTGAATATAATATGTACCTAGCTCTATATGTAGGTATAGGCTAATTATATTCTCATATCATTTAGTTATATTTGTCATTTTTTTTTGTTTTAGTATATTATAATAGATGGGTATATATGCGTATACAGATTATACTGAAGAATAAAAGTTTATAACAACAAATATTAAGAGTTTCGAGATCTCTAGATCAACTGATTGGTGAGAGAAATTTAGTTGATTCAAAAGGATTTTCATTTCATGTTTAACCTATAGTGAGATATAATACGATGATTTTTTCCTTCCTTTTGTTTCGCCATTTGCTTTTTTGATAACACTATTTAAAATGTATTAAATAACATGGAAAATGTTTAAAATATTCTTACATGTTGATTTGTGAGAGAAATCAGCTTATCATTATTATTAGCTTCATTGAATGAATGAATGCTTTTCAGGATATTTTATATGTATGTCGTATTGTGAGAGAATATGATTATATATAATTAACAAATAATCTGAATGCCTAACAAAATAGTAAATAATATTATTGACATAATAAACTTGAATTTATACTGCAATACCTACGAATTCAGATAGTCTAGTCTGTGTACGGGTATATATTTATTTATATTATGTGTTTCTAAGTCTGTTATGAATATATTTTTTTTTATATATAATTGAATAATAACTTTTTCTTTTTACTAAACTTATATCTGCCTCAATATTTTTAAGTTTAATGTGTGACTTGTTAAAAAAGAGCTACAAACACAAAGATAACTCCTATTTGGATTTTTTCTAAGAAAACTTGAATCTAGACACTTTCAACTCTAGATATGCTGTTACCATGACATTTATAAATAACTAATGACATTTCTGATTGCTGACTATGAAATCTTTCCTGTTTGTGGTTAATTTTATATAAATTCACGAATGTAAGTACTTTAATTAATAATCTATTATGTAGTTAAAAAAAAAAAAAAAAAAATTGTAACGATTTTTAGTTTGCCCCGACGAAGAGAATAAACATTGTCGAAAGCTTGGCATAATCCAAAGAATTTTATTTATTAAATGACTGCATCCCCAACAAAAATCTATTTTATTATATATATATATATATATATATATATATATATATATATATATATATATATATATATATATAGGGAGTGGGCATGGAGGATTCATTCAGTATTCAATATTCATCTTTATTGATAGCTAAACAGCAGAAAGCGAGCAACCGACACCAGCGACGTATCAATCCAAGGTGTCAACTGTTGGGGTAAAGCAATTAATTACTCGCAAATTATTTTGTTAAACTCTAATTGGTGTGTGTGTGTGTATTTATTTATTGCATTCTAGTCATTGATTATTTTCCAAATATTGGGCCGAACACGCTAAAATGTTATTAGCCAAATAATTTCTAGCATGGAATGAAACGAGGAGAACATAATAAGATGTTTCATCATCATTCAGATTTATACTGATTTAAGAAGTACGAAAATGTGTGATGTTTGCTGATTCTATCGCTTGAAAGAAAATGAAGGGGAGGAAAATCAATCTAAAATTATTTCAGATGTACATTTTTAATACTCAATCCTATTTTGCAAAAGTAGCGAACCGATCAAAGTCATTAAAAATAATTTCCCCATGGTAGGTATATGTCCACGCACTGCACAAATATCTTGATATTCTCTATTTTGAAAAATAATGCAGAAAGAGAGTTCATCCTAATGTTTTTCTTAATTGCTGCTCGCCCCTTTTGAGTAGTACCTAAATATGCTCCAATTTTCTGGATTCTTTTTTCATTTGATAGAGGAATATTGCCAAAAACTTCTCCCAATAGGAGTGGAGGGGCATTTTTTGAAAATCGACAATTTGAGGCGACACAATTAAAAATGAAACCATATCAGGCATCGTTTAAATTGTGAATTTTCAAAGACATACTCTGTTTCAGCTATGCGGTGGAGGCAATTTTTTCTAAAATTGAAAATATCAGATGGTCAAATTGAAGAGGAAATTATATGTAGCAGCATTTAAATTGAACTTAATGAAAATACTGCAGGCATAAAGTCTGAAATATTTGAATAATTATAAGCGACGTATTATCCTCTTTGGTGAGCGATGAAAGATTTTGATTACTAATATTACACTCAAAAGTGAGGAATAAATTTGTTTTACAAAAATCTAAACGATTTCTGGATTGAGTTGCTCTGTACTTGATGGAAATTGATTATTTTATCGTTGTTATCCATAATGATAAATACTAGTATCTGTTTTCCACAATATTTATTAATAACGACAATTGTTTCGCTAACACATTAGCTTTTTCAAGTTATATAAAGTATTTCATAGTCTAAAATATTTTATAATGGTACCTATATATACATATTAGAGAAAAGTATTATAATCCAATGAGGACATAAATGATTGGGAATTCCTCTTATGCTTTACACACCCTTAAGCAATGGTGATTTATTTAAATTAGTTTGATCATTTAATATTACTTGTTTTCTATTGTATTTGTTAATTTCTAATGCTTCTAATAAATTGAGTTTGAAGCTTTTATTCTCAACATGTAAAACTTTGAAATCTTCATTGAAATTATGATTTTCTTCTAATAAATGCTTGGCATAAGTAGAATTCTGTTTTTTATGTACATAACTTTTCCAATGTTCTAATATTCTCTGTTGGAAGTTACGTCCTGTTTGGCCTATATATACTTTTTGGCAATCCATACAAGTCAACTTATAAACTCCAGATTTTTTATTTTTAATTGTTTTATCTTTGTTATTTTTTATTAATTTTCCTAACGTGGCGCATGTCTTAAAAGATATTTTTAAATCATATTTCTTTCTTGGTTACTTAGCTATTCTATCAGAATATTTATTAATATATGTAAGTGATTCATAAGTTTTGTTATAATTATCTTTAATTCTTGGATAAACTAATTCTAGTGCTTTTTTATAGTTTTTATTTTTAAGTATGTTATCAATTATGTTAGGATTATAGCTATTGTTTATAGAAATCTGTTTTATAATATTTAGTTCTTTTTCAAAATTTTCATTATTTAAAGGGATATTAGTTAATCTATGCTGCCATTTTATGAGATATTGGATGGTTGGATGTCTTGTGTATAGTAGTGTCTGTGTGTGTTGTTTTGTGGTATATAGCAAATTCATGTTTATTATTTATTTTACTAATTCTCAAGTCTAAAAAATGTATTTCATTATTTACTTCAGTTTCAACTGTAAATGAAATTGATGGATGTATATTATTTATTAATAAATTTAAGAAATTGGTCCAGTTGTCTATTACTACTATTGAAACAGCAAATATTATGTCATCCACGTATCTATACCAATAAAGGAATTTTTTGCTTAATGTATGTTTATGTATTATTAATTCTAGGTTATTCATAAATATTTCCGCTAAAATTGGACTTAATGGGTTTCCCATAATTAATCCACTCCTAGCTCTATAAATATTATTATTAAATTGAATCATTTATGTCCTAATTGGATTATAATACTTTTCTCTAATATATATATAGGTACCATTGTAAAATATCTTAGACTATGAAATACTTTATATAACTTGAAAAAGCTACTGTGTTAGCGAAACAATTGTCGTTATTAATAAATATTGTGGAAAACTGTTACTAGTATTTATCATTATGGATAACAACGATAATCCAAGCGATTTCTTTAGTAGGTGCATTGATACTATAAATACTAAATAATATTAATTCTATTGGAGCTGGTACTTTAGAAGTTGGTGTCTTCTATCCAACAACAACTCCACAACTTTGAAATTACCAGAACCAATAGAATTAATATTATGTCGTAATATTCAGTTCACTCTGTCAATTTTTTGTGAGAAATATATCTTCAAATTATATTCAAATATCGTCTAATAGTGTCTCCGACAAATCCATCAATTTATAGAGATTACGAGTAGGATATGAAAAATCACGTTACAGATAATATTCAAGAACTAGTCGATATGGCAACTTTTAAAAGCATATTTTTCCAGATTAATAAATTTAACATTCAATTGATTATAATGCTCGCTTACATCTGAAACGGTATTTATCCATACATTTATATAGATATAAGTGGAGATAAAATACCTATTTCTCTTTTTGAAGCTTATGACGTTGGATATATCCTTCAAGGGTATTTGTAGACTGGTGAAAGAAATTGAACGTGATGTAGAACAGCACATCTTATTAGATATATTGGATTGGAACAAGGGCTCCAAAATATGTCTACGTGACTCTTATGAAGAATGACATTTACACAGCACCAGCCAGCCTTTGAAGTTCATGTTTTTTTATAAGTAACTTTCTCAGGCGAAGCCCACTAGGGCAGCTGTAGGTATAAGGAGCGAAAAAATATAGTCACAATGTTTGAAAGAGAGTGGTAGAAAAGATAAAAAATACTACCAATTTAACACAATAATATCGTAAAAGGTTTAAGTAAAAAAAAGTGAACTTTGACTCAAATCATTCAGACAAATTACGTCAGAAAAAAGTTTCGCAGTCAAAAGAGCCTTTGAGAAGTTTAATGTCATGAAAAATTCCGTAGGAGAATTCGCCCATATCCAAATGAAAATGGTATTTTTAATATTTTTCAATTAGTTTACACAAAGTATTATTATTATTATAAAATTGGCCTATCTGAATAATTTCTTTCTAATTGTCCATTATTAAAGATTAGGGGTGAGCTTATGAAATAATAATAGTTTTATTTTTGGGATTCCCGATTCCTATAATATTAGGTCATCATAAATCATGGGGTAGGTACATGGAATTTTGTTGGAAAATTGTCTACAAAAATTAAGACAGCCAACACTAATCCGCTAGCTATCGGAAGTGTTAGTTTGAAATCAAATCTTATTCGCACAAACTGAAATTACTGATTGAATAAGAACATGCAATTTATCCTTTTATATATAAATAATAAAATAATAAATATTGGCTTTGAATTGAATTGAACTCGAATGGAAATATCGTATTTTATGGATACATAGGGCCCATTTATCTCAAGATGCCAAAGCAGTATAATATGGTCAACAGATAAACCAAAATGTTCAGAAATAACTTCATCATAAGAAACTTATCGCTACGGTACGGATTCAATGCTAACTTTATCATTGACTTTACTTTTTGTAGATATTCAGAATAGAGAGGCCATCACTGTAACTAGTTAACAAGATCTTATGCCACACATCTACCAACCAGTTAATGAATTGGTAACAGCTGGTCAGAACTTGTTAAAAGTGTACATTCCTTAAATTGATAGAATCCACGATCGCCAGACATGAATCCAGTGGAGTAAGTACAGGAAGAATTAGAAGACTATGAAGCGGGCTATGAAGGCATAATTTGCTACAAATTCAACCAGATATATGTACTGATTTATGCTACAATATGAAACAATAGTGGGTGATTGTATAACAGAAAAACGTATGAGATATCGAACATTTTTGATGACCTTTATTACCTATACATAAAAAATCTCATTGTTTCATAAGAATTGATTAGGTGGAGCATCAAAAAACTGCCTATAACAGCCGTTAGCCTACATTTGGAAACTTCCAATCATCGATTTTAACAAATATTATTTGTTGTTTATTCTTATTTTTGCCTTAAGAAGTTGGGAAAAAATATTGTTTTGTGTAACTGTTATTATAATATATGTGTACAAACCTATTTGCTCAAATAAAATCGAATGAAAATATTTATACATTCAAGGAAATTCCGGTTAAATCGGAAGTGGCCATCGTCTTTCTGATTTTTAAAAGGAATTGTCATTTCTTATTCCATTAGATTTGAGATCAAATAATGTAGAATAAACTTTTACTTAAAAACTCTATCCAAAAAACTTACGATATGGAGAATTTCGATTTTTAAGTTTTTTAAAAGGAAATTATATCTAGTCAACATTTTTCAATGTAGCTTAATAATTAGTCAAGCAAACTAAACAAGATTTGATATTAATATTAATGATAGTAGGCATACATCATTTTTGACAGATAGATGAAACTTTTCTATTGTAACATGAAGACTTACCAGAATAATGAAATACACACACAAACACATTCCAGAACACATGGGAAGAACATCACTCTAGATGCACCGAGAATTTGGGGCCCTGATAATAGCAAATTGAAGACTGGTATCAACTCGAAGATTCCAGAGATTTTTAGGTAAGATATATAATACCGACGGCAATGACAGAGAGGATAGTCAGTGGGTTGAACGCGAGCAGCAGAGAACACTGAACATAAATAAATATAGCGCTAAACGCTAGGTGGCGCTCTGAATATAAATGTGTATTTAGTCGTGTAGTTATTGGTGTAAATAAATAAGTGAAAATAAATCGAACTCAGTTTTAATATAAATCCCCGTTACACTATTATGTAGATACAGCGCTCGAAATTGAGCCACAGTTAAGAGCATTTTGTAAGCCAAAAATCTTGAATATTTTAAAAGGTGCACCCTGTATTTTATTATCAACTTGTGTAATTAAAACGCCTGCTCGTCCTAGGATAGCCTTTATAAAGGGCCCCGCAACTCAACTCCCGTCCACAAATCAGTTTTTAGTTATGTTATGAGTTTGATATCTTGAAATCTTTATCTATAATGGAAGGCGCAGCGAAATTAATTTTGGATTCTACAGAATGTCCAGAGTATTATGTGGGGGCTTTAAATTACATGCCATAAATTTTGTTGCTTATTTTGATACCTGTTATGGTTACATACATAGTCCCAAAATTTTGAAATCTGCTCAGCTCAGTGATAAAAAAGATCAAAAATATAAAAAATCTGTTTCTCATTACGGTTTAAAAGACTAATCAAAATAAAAAAAGGTACTTCGATGATAAAGTCGTACTCCGTACCTACTAATGAAAAAAGATCTTCCAAAGACCTTATCTAAGATAGATTGACATTATGATTGATAGAGTGTAAATTATTGGCAAGATGTAAGAATTCCAAGGCGCTTTATTTTTCTTATTTTAAATTGAGCCCCCTGCATATATTTATTTCATTCGATACGGAATTAGGAAACAAACATTTTTCATATCACAACTATTCCCCATTTCCAAAAAGCAAAAATTGTTTGATTCTTACAATCATTCAAAATGTTTATGGCAGAACGTGTATTATCTTGCAATGCATTGCAACTGAGAAAAGCCGGTTTCAATAAAATTTTACGACATTGTAGAGAAATCCTAGTAGGTACCAAAATAATAAAAAAATGAGATATGTATTTCAAAAAAATATTTATTAAAATTATACCATGTTTTATTCTGTGGCGTCCTATTTAATGAAATTATTGGTTGGGGTTCAGCTTATTCAATAGGGCCGGTAACCAAAATACAAAAACGTGCTATCAAAATTTTAACGTTCAATAAAGAACACAACCTTTTTAGTGAGAAATGATTGCTGAATATCAATCAAAAATATATTTTGGAAGCATTTATAACTAATTATTGTATTCTACGGGAAGAGTATTCAAATGCTGAAGCATCTTTATGTTTTAGACATAAATCGCTTGCAGTAAATAAAACTTATGGAAACATTAGCCAAAAAACTAGTTTATATCGATCCAAACTTGTCCACAATATATTAGATAATAATCTAAAAAACTAAACTTCTCCAGAAGGCGTATTAAACTTAATATTAAGAGTTGGATTTTAAATAATTTGAAGTTATAATATACATATTGTTATATTATAAAACTTCTGTATTAATATTTAATATCTTTTATATCATACTGTTATCCTTAAATTTGTAGTTGTATCTATTTATAGTTTCGTTGTATTTTCAGTTTATTATTTGTTTGTTTGTATTGTATTGTATAGTATGTTTATTTAGATTATGTTAAGGTTGAAGATTTTAAAGTTTTATTGAGTTTAGGTCTACACACAGATGCTATTCGCATCTCGGTACTGTAGGGCATATAATAAGTCAAACAACCTATTAGCATACTATTTTTTAATCAAGATTTGTATATTAGCCTGAATAAAATTATTATTAATTATTAAATTTAAAATATGACTCAACATGTCATCACAGAATTTTTGAGACACTAACAAATGAGCAACAGAAGACGGGAGCTCAGCAGCGGGACTTTGCAGTACAACATGTCATAGTCGTTTATGTCATCCCGGTTTCCATCGCTTTCGATTTCGCCAGTTTTCTGCTTTTAGATTTGAATCTCGAATTGCATATTCTAGCCTTCTTGTGCGTTGATGTATGAACTTATATAAGATCATGTTAAAATGTTTGCTGCAATATAATATCAGATGATGCCAGTCAAGGCCAAATTGACTATAGCAAAGAATAAAAAGAATGGTGCGAGCCCAAATATACATTTACCTACTTGAGAGCCAGCGATGGTAGCTAATATGTTTATTTATATAATACATTTACCTTAAGGCATTTAACAACATCTACTTCGTTGGTATTGAAGATGCTATCACCATAGAATATATAACCATATATATTCTGTGCTATCACCTCCAAGTTATTTGTCTTCTACCTACACACTAGTTGGTACCCTAAGGGTGGGGAAGTGATTCAACCTAACAACTACCAACCCTCACAACATCGACCGCAGATTCTCCAGGTCTATTACAACACAACTAAAATATTTCTCTACGCATTCTGATCGGCGTTCTCATGGTAATGGTAATAGAGGCAAAACGTCGGCAGAATCTGCCACAAGTAACAATCTCTTGAGATTTACGCTAATTGTGGTATACTTATGTAATTATCGCTGACAGGACAGTAGTTGGGATATAATGATAGTTGTCGAAAGCATATTTATATACAGGGTGTTTCATTGTCGATTTTTTGGTTAGCCATTTATGGAAAACCTGACATGGGAATGTGGTCAATTGAGTAACTCACATTATACCTATCATATTCAGCAACAAAGTGCAAAAGGAGCCATTTAGTAAGCTTTTAGAAGTAACACATCTTTAAGGAATATTTATATTAAATATAAATCTTGTTTTTCTATTTTTTCACACTTTTATAGGCTGTATATTCAAATTATAACTTATTTAGTGATGAAGCCATTTTAGAGTCTTTCAGGAGAAAAAAAGGTTACAAAAATATTTATTGAGTTAAAACATTTTCTTGCGGCTTGCTTGCTGCTTATACCTACTGAGACTTTCATATTTTAAATAGGTATTAAGTAACCTATATATAGGGTGGCCATAATGTAGTGATACATTTTGAAGTTTATTAACTTTGCGTCTGGAAAACCCGCAGGTATGTTTTTGGTGTTGTTCTATAGAAAAATTTTGTGTAGCACAAAAAAATACCAAACTATACAAATTTTAATCAAAGTCAAAAAGTAACAATAACAAGGGAAACTGAGAGAGCATGTTATAACTAGCCTTATTTTTAAAAATTATGTCTCAAAGATGATAACCTGATGTCCTTCTCCTCTTGAACATTTTTCTACTCTAGAAACCATATTTCACATAATACTGTGCAATATTAATGGATAAATATTTGGAATATCTGTTCGAATATTTTCTTTGAATTCGTCGATACTTTGAAGTTTATTGATGTAAGCCCTGTATTTTAAATAGCCCTATAACGAAAAATCGCAGGATGTTAAGTCACATAACCTTGGGACCACTGGAGGTCACCAAATCAGACATCTGCCGCAGGATATTCATCAATGCACGGGTAGTATGACTTATGGCACGGTCCTGCTAAAGCCATATCTTTTGAGGAAAACGCCGCAACTCTTGTTTTCAAATTTTCAACATTTTCAAATAACGTTCCACGCTTACAGTGGTATTTTCTTTATTTTCATCCACAAAAATATAAGGTCCCACAATTCCCTGAGCACACGAAACAGTAATTTTTTTGGCTATGAAGAGGAGATCCAAATATGAAAATGTTTTTCGTCAGACATAAATAAAGTCAGCATTGTTTCCTAACAGTTCTGCACAAGTTGAACTTTATATGGTTTGAAGCGTAAATTTTTATGCAATATTCTTTGCAGGCTAATTCTGAGTGTGATAAGTTTGAAACTGCCTGTTTGTAGATTACTTTGCATTTCTTAAAAATACAGCTTGAGCTTTTGCTATATTTGAATGATTTATAAATGAAATAGGCCCATCTGCAGGTTTCTTCTTTAGAGATGATTGATTCTGTGGTTCTAAATTGACAAACCCATATTAAAATTGTGTTTTTACACAGAACAGTAAAATTAAATCTTGTGAGAAATTGACGCCGAGTACCTAAGGGCAATAGACTCGGAATTTTTAATAAAATTTTCAACAAAAAAACCAGACGCTTTAATTGTATAACTCCTCCATTTGAGTTCGTCGGTTATGAAAGAGCGATGAATATAGAGATAATTATTTCTTCTGAACGGTCACTACACGGCTGTCTATCTGACAAATGAAAATCTCTATGGTTTCACTTAAAAAATAGACCTTTTCATCAAGTGATGAGCGCAAGCGCAGCAGCAATATTGAAACGGCGGCAATTCAAAAGTTTCGTACTCTTTTGATAAGGAATGGCCGGGCAAGCAATAGTATCTATACAAATAAATGAATTATTAGAAAAAATCGTTGATAGTACTACACTGGTATATTACTCTGGAGAAGCAGTTATGTTGTGAACAGTTAAAAAGATGATAAAGTGCCATGGACGTCCGCAAAAGGAAAAAAAGTGGGCTGATAGAGGACGTAAGTTCTTGTATATTATGTGGAAAATAATGAAAACTAATAATTATAATGAATTATGTCAATCAATTATTAGCACTTGCAAAAGATTTTTAATTGATGTAGACACTAATGACGGTTATAATTAATAAAATAAAAAAATAACATTTTGAGGTTAAACATGATGATTATTATCATACTACCTAGTGTGTACAATGAAAATATATTTAAAAAAGAGTATTATATAATGTTGAATAGTATATTCTAAGAAAACCTATTTTTCGAGGTAAGAAATGCAATCAGAAAAAAGGTACCGGTCGATTCAGCTGTTGACAAAGGAAAATGGCTGGGCATTCTGAAACAACACGATTAAAAATCAAAGCGTTTCATAAACTCCAGTCACAAATTATTCTCAAATTTGACAACTATTTCCCTCACAGTATGTGCTAAAGAATTTCAACCATATGGATTTATGTATCATTCTGGTTCTTGCTAGGATAACCTACAAGCAAATTATAGGTTATTACCAACATTCTCCCTTATTATATAACTATACGGTACCATTGTTTCATTGTTTAATTTATTAATGTGTTGACATTCTTTATAACTCAGAAGGGTATTGGGATTTTCCTCTGTTGGACTACTCTCGCCGTGAAAATGTAGTGATATATCTACGCATCTTCAGTAAGAAACGATCGAAAACCTCTATCACTTCGGCCGCATTTTTTCACCCATGAGTCCACATTTGCACATTTCGAACGTGTTTAATATGTATTTTGCCTGATGATGTAATAATTTTATTACGATATTGTAGGCAAGGTTTTGGAAAATGTATAAAATAATGGCTTTGTGTTGCCTTTGAATGATTTATACAATGTGTATCACCCGTACATACTCCATGACAACACCGTATTGTTGTTCCTTTTCGTACAGATAACATAGTCAAAAACTATTGAAATAATTTATTTTTTAATTAGGACTCTAATTTTCTTATATTTTTGTTATTTTCTTTTGATTATATACAGTTTATTTAACACTTGTTCATTTTATTTATCACTGAAACATGCTTGTTTACATAAAACAGTACGAAAAATGGCCGACACTGACGCATGCGCACAAAAAAAGTCTGATGAAAAAGCATATAGGAAGAACCTATACAGAACTTTACTTAATTAGGTATTAACATTGACAACAATTTTTATAGTTTGCTGCACTCTGTATTTTTATTTCCAACAGAAAAAACATTTTTGAGTCTTTGTATCGAACAACACCAAAAATATACCTATAGATTTTTCAGAGGCAAAGTTATTAGACTTCAAACTACACTACATTATGGGCCACTCTTTATTATTGAGTATATCGCTCCACATTTGTTTTTTAGTTTTTACTTTCCTACCGCTTTTGTAACTAACCTAGTACAAAAAGTATTGTAGTTGTGTGAACTTTTTGATGTCCGATTCCAGGAGAGAAATTTCAGAGGTTCCTGAGTCCAAAAAACATATTTTTAACCATTGGTTTGTCTCTCTGTGCCAAAATTATGTCAGGAATCCATGGACTGATTGGTTGCAAGGCAATAGCTCAAAAACGTGTTCCCTCATGAATGTAGAGCGATAACTACTGTAAGAATTTTGATGAAATTTGTGTAAAACCTTCTGTTTTATGTCCCTTACCATCTGCCATAACGCGTATCTCTGAGAAAAATGCGCATATGAACTATCAAATATTGGAAATTTTCATTCTCATTTGGGCTAAATGGTTCTTACTACGTCAATATTTAATATGACAATTATTGTTTGCCACTATAGAAAAAAGTAATGCTCAGACTATTTGATCAGACAATGTATATATTCGATAGAAATAACTTAATCGTTTGATTACATTTGACTTCGCTAAAGAGCTAATTCTGCATTTTAACAGCTGTGTATTCAATATTTATATCTCAATAGAGACGACTTGTATATTTAGCATCTAGGTCTGTTCTGAGGATAACAAACCCTTGAGAAAATAGTAAAATAAGTGATGGAAAAATCTTCAAGACTTAGTTTACCTATGTACCTACTCTATGCCAGTTTCAAATCTACATCTAATTAAATATATTCGAACTTGTCAGATTCATTCTTGGATCTAGGTACCTTAGACACAATTAATGATTTGTACTAAACTCATAATGGAACATACTAAAGTCATAATTGACTCGTACCGATGAATTCTCATACGAACACATAGCGAATTTGTCTGAATGAAAACGTTGCGCCTTCGCCAAATTGTCTAATTTAATCTTCAAGAATGACGACATACTAGTGGCATTCTTATTCTATATTCTATCGAATTTAGCAAACCAAGATATAAATCAATTTGTTAGAAATTTAAGAACTGCAAACTTTTGCACTGAGAATGTAAGAGAAAATAATTACCATCCTCAATGGTGAATATATCCTCAAGATTGATGCCTAGAATTTAGTATTTGTTTTTCTCTTCTATTATACTGAATGACATAACTCGTACTAATTTTTACATACATATGTATCGATCGATTCAAAAAAGAAAAATTCCTTACTTGAATAAACTGCAATTGTATAAAGGTAGGTATATTATTTGAAACATCACTTGTCACTTTTAGCTTCCTATCTGTGTTTAGCAAAGACATGTTCTAATTTTCAAAGGGCTATTGGGAATGAGTTTTTTGAATTGCTTGATACACTCTATTATACAACCGTTCATACATACAAATTTCTGTTTTTTTTCTATAGGGAGGATCAGATACGATAGAATGAAATAAAAATCCAGAATTTTATCATTTTCTCTTTAACGTACAAGAACGAATGTAATATATATGCGAAAAATTTACAAAAGCATTCAGATATACATAGTTACAACACAAGATCCGTAGACCTATTTAATCCCCAACACCACACTCGCCAGAACTCTTTAGATTTGAACATATATAATGCTTTGGATAGTTCAGTAAAATCACTGAAGTTCAAAAACTTTAATTTCATAGTTGAGAAATTTATTTTGAAAACCTGTTCTAAGAAGTATACGAATAGGTTTATCAAGATAGCAAATTCATTTAGAACCTAGATTTATATCAAATATTGCATTATTTATATTTTCTCATAATTTCATATTGATCCATTTTTCAGCTGTATATGTAGCTAATTTGATTCAAATTTTTTCTAAATTAATTCTCCACATATTATTTTTTTCTTTCAGACTTGCCATTAACATTTGTAAAATGGGCAAAAAAAACTAGTACTACTACTAAAATAACTTCTTACAGATATTTAAAAAAAATATCCATGATATCTACTGATACCGTATAAATGACATCTTGTTAGCTGATTCGCAGTTGATATTACAAGAAATGATGGTATAGTATGGTATTGTACTCTCACTTATCAACACTGAAATGAAAACCGGGCCAATCGCACAAGCACCAATCTGTGTTCAATTCCCCCTTTTCAATATCATCTAGAGTCTAGAGCGAAGCCGCTTGTGGGGCTTGCCTTTTGTATTTCTCATCGAGGCAGAGGCTGATATTAGAAATTCTGGCTTTTCTAACAAACGCTGTATTAATACACAGGTTTCATGACATTTTCATTGGATTCATATCACATTGTGGTTATTTCATTTATTAAGGTATGTCATTGTACTGATGAGGAGATGTATTATTAGTACCATTCTACTTTGAATTGAGTTTTGAAAGGATCTGATATGACCACCGGAATTTAAGGTGAATAATTGAGTCTTACTGCAGATTGTTCCTTTTCTGGGAACCCCAAAATCTATATAAGCATATATACAAAAATAATATTTACTGCAATTAGTTTAAAAGTGAAATGATAAATCAAATTATTTCTCTCTCAAGTTCTCCCTTATTTCTTATTCCTATATAAAATATCTACCAGATATACCTAATAAAAGTTATGAGAATATTTTGAGTAAGTTTCTATAGAAAATATTCAAAATAATAGAATTATTTGGACAACATAATTGAGAATTCTAGAAATAAATCAAAGGCTATGTGGACAATGTTTAATAACTTATTAGAAAAATAATAAAAAGTGTGATATTAGGATTCTAGAGAATGGCGGTTGCTAGCTATATCGTTGCAAATAAATTTAATATGCATTTTACTAATTGTTCTCCTAACAATTTTCTTCAGGACTCATTTATGTATGAATAAATTTATGACTAAATAATAGGAATTTTTTTATGTCACCTGCCCGTATTACTGATATAGTTAATATTATTGCTGACCTAAAGAACTCTAATGCAGCTGGGTATCTTGGCATGTGGAATAATTTAATGAAAAAAATGTAATTTGGATTTTTGTGAGATTCTGACATATCTTGTAAGTTTATCAGTGGAGTACGCAGTGTTTCCCGAACAATTAAAGTCAGCTATTGTAGGTTCCTTGTAATAAAGCGAGATACAAATGATTATGAAAACTATAGAGGTCTAAGTTTAGTGACAAGTGTATCAAATGTCTTTGAAGTGAATATGAATAGTCAGTTATTGCGATTTTTAAATAGGAGTAACCTGCTAAGTAAATCTCATCATGGATTCATGGAATGTAGAAACAGCGAGTGATTTGTGCGTATTGAGGATGCAATAGATAAAAATATTTCGTTCATGTGGTTATTTATAGATTTCTCCAGTGCTTTCGATGTGATTAAACACAAGATTCCCTTAAAGATATTAGAATATTTTGAGAACATATGGAATAAAGGGCAAACCGTGGGATCTCTTTAAATTCTTTTTAGGTGAATGAAAACAATATGTTAAAGTAAATGGAGTAGAATGTGAATCATTAATAATTAATCAGGGTGTACCGCGGGGCACAGTTCTTGGACCTCACCTTTATAATATACTCTAACGATAATTCATTATTTGCAGAAAGAGTCGTTAGGGATTAACGTTATTTACTATGCGGACGATACAATTGTAGTTATTGTTGAGAACGAAGAGAACTCACTAAAATCTATTGCTGTGCTATGGTCCCAAAAATCAACTTAAATTATAGCGGACATAAAACTAGTTCTGTTGTCTTTAGCAAACAAAAATAAAATAATAATCAATTTCCTCTTTTCCCATCCAGTGGAAAGATTCTAGCACCTTCTGTTTCTTCGACAATGTTGGGACTGTATTGTATTAAAACAAGGAAAAACTGATGTACCTTGAAGTCATTAAGTAATCATTGTAGTCAATCTTTTAACAGTTTACTATGCTAACATCTACTCACATTTGACCAACAAGATTATGAAATGGGATGCCAGTTCAGAGATTGAAAGGGTGTTTCTCCTTCTAAAGTATACAATTCAAATTTGACTGGGATTTTCACGCACAGAATCCTGCAGAGTTTGGTATTTATACATGGATTTTATTGGTTCATGGATTTATTTTGGAAGTTGTTGTACTGTCCAACTTTAATTACCTACTAGTGACACATATATATCAACTATTTATATTTTCTTCTAAGATTTTGTTTGAACAATTAGCTGACGTTTTCTCAAGTAATAGAATTTGTATTTGCTTATCTGTTTTACTGGTGAAATAAAATTGTATTATTAATATATTGTGTGTATATAAAGAGGTACTTAGATATATAAATAGGAAAATTATTAATATATATCCAAATATTAACTGATAGTTTAGTTTTGTACATATACTTACACATCAAATTATAGCAAAATTATCCATATTATAATACTGTATTTTTTGTTCAACATAATAAGGAAATGATATATTGCTTAGAGTGAAAACATACAGCAGACGGGAATTTGAATAGACCAGGAGATACTCGACTTTGTAGGTTCAGCAGAACCAGAAACAATATTTGAAAACGACAATGACATAAATTCATCAGCTATTTTTATTCTAGAAATTTTTGAAAAAAACTCTTTGGATTATTATACATCTGACAGTCTTACTCTTGAAGATTATAAGAAGAAGTAGGTAGGTAATATCCTGCAGTTGTTGGTTCAATTACTCACGTATATTTTAATTTGGGTATTTCACTCCCCTCAAGCTGATTGTATTACTGATCTAATTTTTTTCTCTTCCTGGTGACTGTACTTTGGAATGTTTACAAAAATGGATTGTAAACAATAAGTGGCACTATGGTGACTCTCTTTAACACTATCTTTAAGACTATAACATTACTAACTAAACACTAGTTCATTAGCAACTAAACAAACAACCGACTAACCGTCCAATGTGATAGTGTATACATTAACTGTTAACTGCTAAATGTGATGAATGATGAACTAATCTAAGACAGGATAAATTAAAGTGGAATAATATATCTTATAATAATAGAAACTAAAAATATGTGATCCAACAGCAACAGTCTCATCTACTGAGCCGCTTACCGCTTGCAAAAGAGACCGAAAAGAGACAATTAAGAGAACCCAGACTTCGGCGTGGCTGTCATACGCAAATCTAAAGACAGAAAGAAAAGACAGCTTGCCTATCGCAACATATTATGTGGAGGCAAAAACAATGAAAACCGTATGTGATTAAAAATGCAGACTCTGTCGCACTTTCAGCGAAACCATTCACCATATCGTATCACGCTGTCTCATCCTAGTCAAAAAAGCATACCTGGACCAGCACAACACTGTAGCGAAACACCTCTAATGGAATATGTGTTAACACTACAAAAGCATACGAGAAATGGTATCAGCACAACCAGGACCCTGTAATTGACACTGCCGAATTAACCATCATGTGGGACACCCAGATTCTCACGGATAGAACAATCCAAGCAAATAAACCAGACCTATTGATTAAGGACAAAAAGAATAAACAATGCGTCCTGATCGACGGAGCAGTTCCATCTGATTACAACAATAAGCAAAAAGAGGCCGAAAACCAACTGAAATACAAGGATCTACAAATAGAAATACAACAGGATGATGTTCCTCATTCACGAAGGCATAGTCTATTAGCAGTTGCCTTACTGATACTCCTTTCTCTAAATAGCTATTTTACCTGTCGATGCTTTGGTAAGATTTGTCTTGATATACTAGTTATAAGCTTTAGAGTAATTTGACTTAAAACTTTCTTAGGTGCTCTGTCTAGAGGCTGTAGAGGCTGTGTAATACGACTGAGCAGACACAGTAATAATAATCCACGTTTATCCCTTTATTCCAAAATTTGAGTAGGGTTATCCCTATATTCCAGCATTTAAGTAGTTTTACAATCAGTTGAGTACCCATCCACAACCAAAAGTAGCTTACCACTTGGTTTTCTAGGTGTAAAATGAGTTTTCAACCAGTTCTAAAACAAATTATTGCTAATATAGAAAGATTTTTTTATTTATATAAACAACTGAGCGGGAAGCATTCTATCTTCGAATTCTCATTTTTATTTTTATATATGGATATAGACAACTGAAACGCGCCCTGAGGCACTCACAGATGAAGTAATAGCTGCAATTTTCTCAGAATCTTTTTGTGCAACGACGAACCCAGGCTTGTTAATCTTTTGCTTGTCCTTTTTTCTCCATATCCAATACATTATATTTGCTTTTTCTATCCAAACACTGCAAATATGAGTCAACTTCTACTCTAATCATACGGACATCGGGCCAAGAGAATGGTTACGTTTTAAAAACATATTTAACCAATCACATCGGACTAATTCTTTATTTTTGTTGAATTTGTGACTCAAACCCAAAATGTCGTACTAATGAAACACCATTAATTGTAAATTTTCACGTGCCGTTGAAAAGCCGTATATTTGCACTTTTTTCATATGAGCTTTAATTCTCTTCTCATTCTTTCCTCTTAGTACGGAGTCATTATTCTTTACTCAGTGTGGTTGCCATTGCCGGGATACCAAAGGTTCTAGAGGCAGCTTCCACACTTATTCTGCCATTTTGCAAAACTTTTATATCATCATTTGGTTTTCTTTATTAATCAGTCAACATGACTGAAAATAATATGTGTAATCTTTTATTTCCTAGATAGATTTATTTTTCACATGGTATTACTATATTATTTTTATCAATGTCTAAATTTAGTTTTTCCAACATTACACATGTACTTGGTCTTGCTATCTGTAAAATAACAATAAAAATAATATAAATACGTGAATGTGAACCTAACCTCTAAATGCTATTTCAACATATTTCAAATAGTTATTTTTATTTCTAAAATATCAATAAGTGCCAAGATAAGGGAGGAGCTGAAAATTTCTAAGCGCATCAAATTTTGTCATCATAAATAATTAACCTTATTTAAGGTTTATGAGGTACAGACTCAATGGAGCGACGTGATTGATATGACTAACGACAGGAAGCGGTACACAGCTAATAATCGAAATATTATAATCGGTTTAAGAAATAATAATAATAACAATAACAATAACAATCCTTGAAATGCAGAGTGAGCAAGGTAACTTTGACATAACAGATAAAAGAATGGGGAGTAAAACCATAACTAAACAGAGAAGCAATTTAAATATCGAGAAGATCGAAAACCAAAGAATATATTTAATCTGTTACATTCGGTAATGAAAAGAGTGCTAATTTATATTTCTTAAGTCCTTAAGTCCTTGAGTAAATACATAATGTCAATTTCCATAGGATACTAAAGGGGAATTTGGCTTGGATCTCTCTTTAGGTCAAATTTTGCGATGTCTGTAAAACGGTAATATCCAATGATATCTATTGCTCAAAGAACGTTCTCCTGTGTATAACGACTCTGTTATATAACTTGAACAATGACAAACTTTATGTTAACGTTGCCAAATTCATGTATTTGAATATTCATGATCAATAGATCCTCTTATAATAGATAATGAACCCTTGTTTATAGGAGAAGGATATTGAATTAATTGGTAATAATATACACCCATATCAGCTCAGATAAGGTTATAATCCAGATAATCTATAGTATACCTAACGTTAAAAGATTATAATGAACCTAGTTATGATAAGCAGAAAATAATGGGACAAGTGGTGAATTAATCATGCAAGCCTAGACAAAGTAGGTAGGTGTTCGGCTTTGATGAAACTTATATTTTCAGGTAAAACAATAAGAAATTTTGAAGTGGAAACTTCCTTTTCTAAGGGTAACATGTTATAGAAACTGGACTAGTAGTCACCAGTTATTATTGCCTTTTTCGTTGAAACTATGAGCGTTACGAGTTATTTCCACCTCTTTAGCTTAGCTAAAAGGTATTTTTAATATGCATAAATTAGGTGTTGAAAGAAAATATATTGTTATTCGTATATGACAGCTATGTCAAAAGTCCATTTGTGTCTTGATTAATAATAAATTGTTTGAAATTAGTGTACATTATGAATATTTGCATTTTTATAAAAATGGATGGAAAATTGTCCAATTTTTTGATCGACAGTTATATCTGCTCCTGACATAAGATACAGGATGTGTTCCATTTGAATTAAACAATTTGATCACATTTCAGACTTGGACTTATCTAGTCGTTCTATTTCACCTTGCACAAGTGATTTTTGAATTCCAATTTGAATATTTGCGATATTACCTAATCTATAATTATCGTTAAAACACATTTCTTTGGAAAATGATGATCGAGATATTGAAAAGATGAGAAACAGAATGAGAAAGTTTATTATTATTAAAATATAATGGAATATGGAATATTTTTCTGACCCAACCAATTCAATACGTTGAGTGTATTTCAAACATATTGCATTAATATAGAATTAGCTTCAGATTAGCCTGTTAAATTGGATCGATAACTGAATTAGATTACCCTGAATTTATACTCAACTACGTGGTAGGTGAATCGCATAGGAAAACTGATGCCGGTTTCAAGCTCAGATAAAGGAGTTCCTATCCAGTCTAGGCTAGAGTTCTTTTTTGAGAAAAAAATCTACGGCAAATACGAGAATGGGTTATACCCAGGGGGTTCCGTACATTTATGTTAAGGTAAAGCATAGTAAATACAAGGATTTTTATTTCATGAGATAATAACAACTAAACACATATATTCTCGTACATAAATAAGTTAACCGCAGGAATCTGTTTTATCATAATATTTTATAAAAAAAAAAACAAATTATGTTAAAGATTGAAAAACATGAGTTTTTTTTGTATGAGGTAACCTCAAGATAGTATAGTTGATAAATAAAGTAATAAACAGTCTACTTATGAACCGATATCTGACCAAGATGATATTTTGAAGAGATTTTTTTTCTTGTGACGGGCAAAAGTTTGACATTTTATCTCTGTTTATAGGTGACAGAGTATAGCAATAATTTTTGTGACGCTACTTTCGTTGCTTCTACTAACTCCGGTGAAGTCAAACAAATAACCACTAAGTTCGGAATATTTAAATCAAATCACAGAATTAAATTGACAGTTATTTGATTACGTTAATGGTTTCCTGAGCAACGCAGGTATAATTGATGCTATAAGTACAGCAGCCTACTAGTTTAAAACTTCAAATTTCACTTAAATAATTTTCTAGCTTTAATATTATATTGTATTATTTTTCCATTATTAAATCATAATTTTTTCCAATACATAAAAAATAGTGGATTATACACGGGAAGAATATTAGTTTTTAAAATTAAATAATTTTTTATCTTGTGTAATAAATAAATATTTCTGAATCAAAATTTCTTTCAACTACGTTTCTTAGAGAGATCATTCTATTTTCCCTGCAACTTAGACATCAAACTATAGAACTCCAATTCTTTTTCAGATGTTTTACTCTCTTATATTCTAGGATTATGAGGTGGAAGAAAAGCGACACTATAATAATTCTACTTGTCCATGTCCTTGATCACAGGAAAAACTAAGAAAAAGCACTTAATTACAGATAACTGGAGTTTAAGATTATATGGATTTGTGTAGGGGAACACCTTGATAATAATTAACTGATAGCTGTTTGCATTACCCATACCTGAGCCTGTTTTGATAATTTTTCTGCTAATTATCAAAATAACAAGAATATTTTAAAGAATTATGTTAAATTGACCCGTTTACTTCACTTTTAAAAATGAGACTTTCTCTTTGATGCACTCCGGGCTCGAAATCTATTACCTGAAATGAAAGATACATATTACTAACATACTTTAATTATTTATTCAAAGTAAAACTATGTATAGGACAAACAAAATGTTTGCCATTATATTGATGAAAAGGATTCTGAGGAAAATATTGTTGACATTTGGCGATCGCAGGTTTATTTTTGAAATATTGTGGTTATTAATTTTGTTTGAGTTGACGAATTTTGCAAGGACTGGTTTTATAACCAGTTTAATTTTCCCATTTACATTTTATCGCAAATTTAAGCTAGCTCAGTAGTAATCTCAGCAATCTACCATTTCGATATGGGATTTTGAGAGGTTATTGTTGAAATTTTATAGAATGAGCCTTTTAAATTTGATAACAGCTTATTGAACACAATTCTGCAAACAAGTTACACGGATATGATCTATTTAGTTTATTTTATTATTGAAATTTCCAATTTAAAAGGATATGAAGAAATCTACGGTAATACTACGTCTGTAAAGAACTGGGAGCTGCCAAAAGCAATCAACTGGGAGCGCAGATTCATAGTGAATAAATAAATATTTCTACCGAAATTGGGTGCGACATTTGATGCTGTCACTTGCTCTGAAATTGAGTAAATGTATATTTATATATTTATTAGAAATGTGTCTCAATATCTTGAAGAATTTGTTATCAAGTCGAGTCTTCTGGAAAATCCAAATGAATAGTGTATACATTAAGGCACAACTAGTTATACACTTTGTTTCATGAATGATGGCGTCTGTCATGAAAACACGAGAAACGAATCAGTTCAACTGACAGGAATAGATCAATGGCGTAACGATTTCGAGATAAAATATGGTATTTGAAATTATTTATACGCTTCAAGGAAGTTCATATAATTAGGGAAAAAAATTGATTGATTAAATAAGCAAGAATATGAGAGATTTATTATTAGAAATAATGCAGAAACATAAAATACAAATCTTTTGCGTGAGTTATAAAATATTAATTATTCTCTGAAATGTCACATTGACTTTGAGATGCCTATGAAACAAAGATTGCATTGCCTTCGGACATACGAGCAGCTCCTTATCATGGCATTGAAGGAGAAAAGCCTGAAATTCTCATGTCGTAACTTAGACCGACAAACGTACTTGAGAATTTCATGATAATGAGATGCGATGAGAAGTATAGCGTGATGTACATAGCTCGTGAATGATTACATAAAATAGCCATAATTCGTGAAACAAACTGTACCTATATCTACCTCATATAATTCCATGAAACAGATAGATAACAAAAGACAATGTGATCTAATAGTCTGTGGAGTACGGCAGAAGAAGAAATAAATTAAGAGAATGTATTATTATGATTATAGGCGGATATAGATACATATAACGAGCTCATATGGGACAATGATAATATGATAACTTCTTAAATCTGGACTACGTATAGATATTTAGAGCAGCTGTATGGTAAAATTATCTTTCTATGCAGGTACACATTAAGAAAACATTAATATTTACAGCTGCAACTTTATTAAGAATCTATGATTTTCTGTCTATGAGAATAATATTGAAAAATCCCTGGTGGATCCAAACTCAACGACTCACTAGACTTTCATTGAATGAATGGAATAGGAATTCGTACAAGACGAACAAACTGTTGAAACATATACAAATCAGTCATATTTACATGCAAAGTTATATCGTAATTAAATGAAACTTGTATGAACGCATAGTACACAATCAAACAAATATTATTTTACTTTCCTGCCCCTACTCAAGTATCTATATTATGTGACCATAGTTTGTGATGACGTCAATTTTTCGTTTTCGGATTTTAAATAATCTTATATAAAGTATTCTCAATGAAGAAAATAAAGGATAAATCTTGAAAAAATCTTAGTCGGAAACGAATGATCGATTTCTTTCTGATTATCATCTCATATTCATAATAAACGGTTTCTACGATAAAATTATGTATGACTACAGCTGATTTATAATGATATTCTGGAATAGAAATCAAAAACGAGAAAAAAAGTGTAGTCATTTGGTTCTTATTTATTTTTGTAAAATTTTGCCGCATGTGAGGATATACGTAAGTACGTGATTATATACAGGGTGTTTCCAAATAAGTGCGAAAGTTTTAGGGGGTTATTCCTTGTCAAAAATTAAAGGGGGTCTTTCTTGTAAACAAAGCTCTTAGATCTTTCCCTGAAAAGTTACACGCTTTCAAAACTGAGAAAGAAATATTTTTTTCTTTCTTGAAATTTGTGAAGACATGAAAGAATTATACTTTGTGGGCATGTTCTGACAATAAAAAGGATACCTGTGAATATTTACTCATGTTTGTTGTGATCTTTTAAATTGGTGGAACATGCAACCCCTATATCATTTTTATCAGAACTTTTTGAAGAAATACAATTTATTAATTTAAAAAACGTGATGAAAAGGACAATTTACTGCATTTTTTAACTTATCTGTTGTATCCGTAAAAACAATAGTCTCAAAAATAAAATAGAATTTTCTGTAAATTGAATTGAAAAAGATCTAGTAGGTAGCTGTCATCTTTTGTTTGTTCAATTTATTCCTTCAGTCGTAGTATTTCAAAATTATTCCGTTTGTTTTATCTTTTAATGTAGCCAACTGCCATAATAATACCTTCATCTCTTCAGCAATTTCCAGAAAGAAAAAAAAAGATTTTTCTTACTCCGTTTTGGAATTGTGTATCTTTTGAGGGATATGTCTAAGAACTTCTGTTAACATGAAAGACATGACAAGGATTCATCCCCTAAAATCTTTCACACTTATTTAGAAACAACCTGTATATTATACTATATTGAAGAAGAGTTAATCTAATTAGAATAATAATTTTGAAAGTACTCATACTCTAATAGAGTTACAAGCACCATGTTCGCATTATTTATTCGTATATACAAATAAAGTTGGTAGGTCTGTTTCTGAAATGTGGAATTGATTTTTTTTTAGTTAATACGTTATACCTCAAGAGATTCAAAATAAAGTTTTTGAAAAATGTTGTGTGACTAGTTTTATGTCTAAGCTAATTTCTGTAATGGCAATACCAATTTGATAGGATTTAGTATTTTGTTCCTACAGCGATTCCTGTTTTGACTATGATTAAATAATAAAAATTCCTATTATAATTATCAGTTGGTTAATTCTTGTAGGTTTTTCGCATATAAAGACCAATAGAACAAAATTTTATTCATTAATATATTTTATTCAATAATCAGTTAATCTGGTGAAGTATCATCCACAATACTCAATTATGATCAATAGGATAGCAAAAACAACGTTTTTTTTGGCAGTTTGCTCCGCACACTCCCTCTTCTAGTCCTCAATTCTGCCTAAATGAGAGAAGCGTTTGTGTGATATAAATGGATTAATGTGTGAGACATCCGATAAGGATTGTTCATTCTTAGGAAATAAGTTGGTTGAGTAAAAAATCGGCTAAGAGATTTAAGTCAGCCCCGACTCACAAATCGCAACACGATCCCAATAAGCCTGAATAGTATCAAAGTTTGCCAAATTGAAATCGATAAAATAAGATTCGTTGTAAGATTTTGGATGGGATTCTAGTTAAGATATGGTCGAGAACTTCCATTTAGATCCATTCTTTGAGAAGGGTCTTCTCGGCTGAGTATTTGTAGTGCCTTGTTGTTATAGAGACAGATCAAAGAATTTGGGATACACTTGTAAAATTAAATTTAATGATAAATGATGAGCATTTGTTAAAATAAATATTTGTTCAGGATGAGTGAAGCAAGAATTTTCTAATAGGCTCTGGAGTGTATGAAAAGCATAAAAATGTTTCCTATTTGAAAATACTCATGATCATACACTTCAAACTAAATGTGGACAATAACATCAAAAAATTACTCCAATCGTATTCATAAACTAATCGATACTTGTTTGATTTGTTACTATGGTAACGATAATATCGTACGTGACAGTTTTAGTAGCAAACTAAACTAGTACCAAACTATGATTTGTTTATCACTACTGCTGTTATTCCCTTGGTAAATTTTCTCTTTTACTTGTCAGAATGTCTGGATCAAGTTTCCCTTTAAATATTTCTTCTTTAAGGTCTTTTACTGATGAGGAACGAAAAAAAAAAACAGTTGCAATTCTTTGATATTTATTGTTACATTAGCATATAATTTGAGACTATTACTAGTATGGCAACTTCGAAGAGTCAAGTATTTATAATCAAGATAACAGTAACAACCGAATTTATCACATGTATTGGTATCCCATTTTTCCGGGATCATAATATGATGTATTCCCACGTGACCATACTTTGTATTTGTTGCGTTGAGTTTTAAATTTCATGTTGACGTTCCTAAGAAAGTCACTAATTTTAGTGCTCTACCTACATACTCTTAATCGTACGCCTACGGGGACTCAATTATTTCTCGACAAATGCCTGCATATTGTCATAAAGTAAATACTTCTTGGAAATGTGGGGTGATTTCAGCAGGCCAATCTCCACCAGCCTTGCGTGCTTGGAAAAGCTCGAGCTTCTCGGTATGCATTAACAAAAAGTTCAAATACATAATTGCAATGAAGAGTTTTTCGGAGCATCACCAATCAGATCTTGAACTGGACGCATTATAATTACCAATCAATAATTTGTTGGAACACTATATGCTTATGAACTATTTTAGATTTTCAAGATAATCTAAAGCATAATTTAAAGTAAGCATTATATTTGATTTATTCTAAGCACCCAGGGGGAGTTTTCAAAACTCCTATACTTTGTATATTGATAGGCATTTCCTGTTAGATATTTGCAAAATAAATCAGTATCTCATTTATATTCAGAACTGCCACTCTGTTATTGTTTGCCTTGCATATATAATAAAATCAGTCGTGCTTGAGATAATGAACTTAGTTCATGGCTTTTACTTCTCCTATGATCGTGAAGAAACGAACATACAATCGGATTGAATATCTTTTCGCTCAAAAAGTGAAATTGATTCTAAAGTATAATATACCTAAATTAGTTTTAACACAAACTATCTACGTTTAAAAACGATAAACTACGGTGTTACATTCTTAATAATCTTTTCTAATGATTATGTTATAAAGAATTTACTGCTGAAAATCGAGAGTGTTCAGCTTTGACCTAAAATCTATTATTCAATTTTCACACCTCATGATATATATGTACCCACATAATATTTTCTGTTACTTCGTACCAAAATAACAAATAAAACTAGCATGCAGACAAACACAAATTCCATCAAATTGAAACTATAAATTGACGTTAAATTACTTTTTCCATACGAATACATTGGATAGATTAAAAATACAAATATATTCATGTATACTCATTTTTGATATTTTCTGTTATCTCTGAATGTATTTGCGAATGCATTTACACACACAGAAGCTCAATGTTTATAATTGATACATCAAGAATGAATAAATATAGCGGTAGTGTACCTATGCTAGTTGTTTGACAATATTTTGTATTGTACAGCAGCTGAATATCTACAATAGCTGGTTTATTTATGTTCACTTTCATATTCGTGTCATAACATAGTGCTGCAAAGTGTAAAATTAATTTGTTTAGTTAGTTTCTCGCTGACAATACAAACGCAATAACCTCTCTTTTATACCACTATTATTGAAACGCGATAGTCAAAGTGACAAGTTGTGACAGTTGTACAACAACAGAAGATCGTGTACTGAGTGTTTGATAATAAACCATTGGAAGCAATCTGCGAACTTTTGAGTATTACGCAAGTGAACTCACCCCACAACGTTTAGCACAGGGTTAAACGTTACAATACGTTTTGTATACTTTACTAACACCAAACCTAGTACACAAATACGTAAGGATAATACCTCCTACTGGATTGATTTTCAGCTGTCTGACTGTCTGTCTGTTTGTCAATCAACACTATATCTCGAAAAAAACTTGGTACACAAATACGTAAGGGTAATACCTCCTATACTCTTATGGGATTGACTTTCAGCTGCCTGTCTATCTGTGTGTAATTACAAGATCGTTTTCGGTAGTTTTCCTCTCTATGCTTGCGTAACTAGTATGATACTTTAGGAGGCGCATTAAATTGTTATTAGAATTGTGTACGAATAGCCAAAGAAGTATAACTTCCACCGTCTGGTCCGACGCAGACCCAGTTTTTTTTTTAAATTTGACTCCGAAAGATGAATTATTTATTATAAATATACTAGGTATATATTCACAGAAAACATTTGGAATCTCAGTAGTTGTAGTTTGTGCTACAAGTGCGTAATGGGGCGAATATCTGAGAATCTCGACTTTGTAACATTAGCCTATACAAGGTTGGAGATTAGTGCGTATTCGGACGATTAAGGGGTTGTTTTAAAGATTAGTAGAAAATGTTTATAACATACCCTATTTTAAGGGTTCTAAAATATAAAAATATTTTCAATTATACCGGGTGTTTCTAAATAGCTCGAACTGTACAGAACTTTCTTTTTTCTTATGAAGTATGGATCATTAATAATTTTAGTTTATCTTTCAAATCATAGCTAAAATTTTATGGGATGTTAGTTATTTTCTGAAAATTTTGATAGAAAAAAGCATATTTTAAAAATTTATATCTCTGAGAGTAATAAAGATTAAGGGTTGGAATTTTTATGGATACTACTCACGATTGAGTAATATGCTACGGTTGATTTATATTTCCTTGATATTATACCGGGTATGCTCAAAACATTTGTGTATAAAGTTTTGATAAAATCAGCTATAACTGATTTTTTTCAAAAGGATGGTATAATTTTGACATTGCCGATGGAAATATCGTATAATTTTGCATGGGAATAACTGAACATTTAAGTAGGCCTTATAATGTTTTTCTGAAATATTTACTAATTTGTAGTTATTTAATAGAACTTTATAAATCACATATGAATGACCAAATATACTACCACAAAATAAGAAAATTGTAAAAACATGAATTTCACTCAAGAAGAATTGAGAAACATGATTTATTTTTTGGATGAGACTAATCAGAACGCTCTTCTACTGAAAAGAGTCTACAGAGCTCAGTGGATTGGCTTAGGAGGACCAGTTCCATTTCCTTCTAGATCCTCTGATCTTACACCCTGTGATTTCTTCTTGTGGGACTATGTCAAAGATATTGTATACCAGTCCCCCTGACCAAGACAATATGAAAATTCGTATTACCAATGCATTCAGGCCAAATACACCTGAGATGCTGCAACGTACTAAAACATCATTTATTAGACGTGTCATCTTACTTATGTATAAATGTAAATGGTAGCCACTTTGAACAGTTATAAGGCTAATTTAAGATTGTTAAATTTATGCAGTTAGTTTCTGTTTTTATTTAAATAATTTACCATAGCTTGAAAACATTCGTTTAATTTATAAAATAACTGTATGTATACGATTAATTATTTAATTATCAAACTGACAACCTAACTTTAGTCACCTATCTGATTAAATTAAAAAATTTCATTAAATAATTACAAAATCGTTAATATTTCTGCAAAATCATTGAGACCTAGTTAAAAGTTCAGTTATTCTCATGAAAAATTATCCGATTTTTCCATCAGCAGTATCAAAATAAATAATACCGTCCTATACAAAATATATAGCAGATTTTGTCAAAACTATATGTTTTGAGCACATCCGGTATAATATCAAGGACATATAAATTAATCGTAACATTTTACTCGATAGTGAGTAGTGTCCATAAAAATGTCAACTTTTAATCTTTAATAGTCTCAGAGATATGAGTTTTTAAATTATGCTATTTATCTGTGAAATTTTTCAGAAAATATTTAATAACTTATAAAATAGGTAATTGCTGTAAACATAAAAGCATATTAATAAACTGATATTATTTTTCCTTCTGATCTCAAAAATAAATTTGATTTATACACATTCAATAAGAAAAAGCAAAGTTGTATACAGTTCCAACTATTTAGAAACATTCGGTATGGGTAATTGAAAATATTTTTTTATTGTTATAAACATTTTCTCATATTTATTACAATAACCCACCAATGAATTTTTATGTCAATTCATTCAATGATTATTTGGAGATTTTGTTATTCTAACGTTTAAGAAGTCAATAAACGAAAATTAGGTTATGATCTTGACATTTCTTGAGTAAGTACGTTTGTATATTTATATATAAGGTTTATATTCTGTTCTATGTCAAATACGTGGTCATATTGACGTTTATTTGAATGAATCTTTATGATTGACGTTTTACCGCTTAACGTAACCTCTAAAACTTATATGATGTTTACAAAAAGACTACGCTGCTTTCGTTAAATGAGCATATATACAAATATAACTTGAATAAAATTCATATTTTGGTTAAACACTGTTTCAATAAGTAGAGTCACTGAATTCTTCTATGTCGTGTATGATAATATCCTACGAGATCGTGGCCTCCTTTATCAAATAAGAGGGTTACTTGTATTGCCAATTGCAAAGGGTTCAATCTTAATTTTTAAATAGTTTTCATCACTTTCTGTTGAGTTAAAATGGTGGGACTGCAGCGATTTCTCAGGACCCCGACGGGCTAGAGGCTTAAAATTTTACTTTATACATTGGAAGCATCTCCCTATCTGTCAAGTTTATTAATGATCCAATAAAGAATTATTAATATCATCCCTACAAAAATATAAGAAGTAATTATTGGGACATGGAAACAAAGACTCATAATATTTAGGCAAAAAAAGTTATGGGAGCGGTCACTTAATTCGTTAAGTCAGCTAATATGCCAAATGTCAGTAATATTCTTTGAGTAGGTCCTTATGGTTGTTTCTGCCTTATGCTTGTTTGATATATTGTGAGTTTACTGTGCGACGTAAGTGTTCGAGGATAATTAGGTACTATTGTATGGTTCAAATAAATGAACTGGTGAAAAGCAGTTGAACTATTTTTTTTATCAAAAACTTTAATGCCTAATAAAAAACATTTTTTTTCGAAAAAAATTACAGTTGTTATGTCTATCTAGTCCAAGAATCGAAAGTATGAATATCCCTCGAATGAGATACGTGGATGACTTTGTGAGAGTGAATATTATTAAATTAATAAATTAAAGTGACTTAGGTATGTTTGAAAATTTTGCACTCGTCATGAAGTATGATGAAGTTGAATGGCTTTCAAACGTTGACAAGGATTGTTTTAATTTTAAGGGATTTTAATTTTTATATTTTCTCAAACAGTACTATCAGCTTCATATGTATACACTTTATCGATATTTTCATCCTTGAACATTACATGTCCATCTTGTTGTTCGGCCTCCTCCTCCTCCTCCTGAATATTAATCAATTCCTTCTGCATAGCCTCCTCTTCAGCCTTGACTATCATATCAATGACAGCTGCTCTGGCTTCAGTCTCCACAAACTTATGCCATTTATCATGTGCCACTTTTTGTCTCTCCTCTTTGAGATTTTCAAATTCAGCCTCTTGAATCTCACTCAGTTCTTGATTATATCTGTATTTGAATAGCCAATGAGCCAAGTAGTGGATTGGATCTCTTGGTTGTACTGCAGTTATTTCAGCCAGAGCGAGTGTCAGAGGAGTGCCTAAGAAATCTCTCAGGTATTTTGCATCATCAGATATAAGTAAACTATCTTCTGTACTACTATCGTGTCTCCGCTGGCTTCGACTCTTACTTTCCGTTGTATCTTTGGAGTCTGTTCTTTCTTTTTTCTTATCCTTGTCTTCTGAACCATCAACTCCTGGCTTTAAAGATGTTCTTGTTGATAAGGCTTTTTCGGATACGTTACCATCATATTTGAAAATATCCAGATGACTCAGTAAACCTTTCTCTAGAGCTTCTCTGTAACCAATTGTTCTTCCAGAATCTGTGACAATTAGACCAGCAACCGAAAACTTGTAATTTTTGATATCAGGTACTTCATTGCCAGTTTTCCCTCTCCAGCCTCTGCTTTGAAGCTCAGTATACTTTTGTATTACATCGTCCAATCTATCAACATCATCCATTTCGTCTATTTTATCACCTAGCTGCTTTTTCAACTGTACCATCTGCATTAGCTCATTGAAATGCATCTTCATTGCTGCTAGGTATTTGTCAAGCACTTCAACATAGCTCTCATAATATCGTTGTGCTTCTAAGGACTGATCTTTGATTTTCTCATGAAGTTCTTCGAACTGAGCTGCAGTTGTCACAATTTGCTCATTTACTTCAATAAGGGCGAATGCGGTTTGTGATTCTGAGCTCATCTCAACATCACTTTCTTTGAGCTGGTTCTCTTTGTCCTGTAACTCGTCAATTTGATCGCAAAAGCTACAACGAATTTTGTATGCTCTATAGCTGAGTAGTGTTGAAATTTTGTCAGCTTTCTCAACAAGCCTTAGCTTTTCCTCGATGGCATCTTGTATGTCAGAAAAATTACTGAATCCATCCTGGAGCTGTTCTTGTTCAATATTCTGAGTCAATGTATTGGAAATTACGCTCAGTTTTGTACCAAGTTCTTGCATTGCTCTAAAGGCTTCATCTCGTAGCTGGTTCAGTAGCTCAACAATTTCGTCTTCTTCCATCATATTTTATAATATGTTAATACTAGAAGAACATCAACAAAAATAATAGATAAATAAAACAAACATGAATTAAACTTAAAACACAATAATTATGTCATTGAAGATGTCATATTATTAGACTGATTGAAATTTCAGATGACAGACAATATATTTTTTTAAATCTTTCTCTTATTGCAATAATCATTAATGTTTTTGTCAAGTTCTAGATATACATCATTTGATAATTGTTCAGGAATATGATAAAGCTGTTATCTCTTCAATATTTTTTCTGCTAAATAAGCAAATGTATTCCCTTAAATTTGACCCGGTAATCACTAAGTCAAATTATTCAATTTAGGTGAACTCCAACCAATTTAATATAATAAGTCTGAATTTAGGGAAAAACCCAAATTATCCCAATACTCGTGGGAAATGACAATATGAAGTATGTGCTAATTTCAGCAGAATGAATTTCCCGGAGGATATACCTATCATTTATTTTGGCCAGACCATTTGATTGCCTTTGAAGGAAAGAACTGAATAATTTTCCCTTCGAAAAGATAGTATAGGACAAAAAAATCGCGACATGGTGTTATGTGTCAATAAAGAAATACAACATATTTTTTTATAAATATATATAAAGTTTATAAATATACCTAAATATAATGCTCAGGTAGTCTTGGGTCCATTATGAGAAAAAAACTTCATATTAACATATATTATGTCCTAAAGGTTTTATATATATATATATTACTTCAAGTTTATATTTTTCCCTTAAACATTTATTCTTTTGAATGATTTTTCACTATAAAATTACAAAAAATGGGTCTGGCGTGAGGCAAGCGAATTAATTTTATTTTTTATGCGAAAACCGTCCGTCACACGAAAAAATCAAGATACTAGATTTGCTCCGAAAGGCATAAGAATTTTTTGAAATATTTTTTCTTCAAGAAAAAACAGTGGCGTATTACTCTTCTTTTTAAAATGATTAATGGCAAATGCCACACGGACGCTAATGGCAATGCCTCTTGATACGTACCTACTACATTTAAAAAAGTATCTAGCGTCATAACAAAGTTATCATGAAAAAGTTTTCTTTGTTAAAGCTTTAGTACACTGTAGTTAAAAAATAAGCCCCTTAGGACATATTTTCATAAAAAGTTGTTTTCTCAAAATAGACCCAAAGATAACTTCCTTAAATATTAACATTGTAGATATCTCGGTCGAGTTCGTAAATGGACATAATTGGACTATTAGTTTCGAAATGACGGTCGACCAAACAAAACCATAAAAAAAATTCGGAAAAATAGTCGTTGATTAAAGTTCATCAAAATATCTTTATCTTATAGATATAATTTGTCCCTACAACTTGTTTGAAATACATTTTCTTCAAAATGATAGAAAATGTAGTAAAAATTAAAAACCGTGAAATTAATCTGTCCGCAGGCTACGACCCATCGGGATTTTTTTAATTTCAGAAAGTCCATTTCATAAGGTTTGGTGGTTGTTCGATTTGAGGTTTTGTAAATGATCACATGTTTATTCTTTAAAAAACCAGAAGCTGTAATACCCACAAAACATATATCATTGTTTTTTTTTTGAGAAATTACTACCTGAAAATGTAAAAGTATATGAGGTAATCACTTTGGTAAACCTACCGATGACGTAATATTTCGAAAATTAGAGTTGCTGGTATCACGAAATCTGTAAACATGGCAGTGGTGTCATTTATAAAGGTTTAAAGTTCAAATATGATGTAAACTCGGTGGTACAGATATCTGAAGCATGATCGAAAAATTAGCTTCAAAATGGCGACCGATAAAAATGTTTAAAAAGCTCTCAAAGAATAACAATTGACTAAATGTCATTTAAAATACTTCTAAGCTATAGATATCATCTGTACTTTTTTGATACAATTTTCCCTAAAAATTAATAAAAATTAAAATTTATCTATTCGCTGGCTCCAGCCTTATTAGATATTTTTCAAATAGTTAACATTACTATTTATAACAGATGATCTATTCATTTCTATATCGAATTTATGAGAAAATTCCATAAATATTATTGTGAAAAGCTTCCTAAGGGATGCAGCTCTTGCAAAAAAATCCACAGCGATTAAGCGATTTGGTAAAGCCTTTAATATTCTACTTTACGGTATTTGGATTCCGATACACATTTTTATTGTAACCGTTAAAATAAAATGGAAGCAATCTTTTTTATTGGTAATTTTCTTCCCCCATAATCGTTATAGCTTGATCTATGTCAGGCCAACATGAATCTCGTTAGACTAGAGATAAATGTATTATAGCATACTGTTTCGGAAATGGAAATGAAATGTGATGAAATAAAATTACAATAATTGTTGCAGTAAAATTAACTTGGAGTCTAATTTATACGAAAACTTCATTGAGGAAACAAATAAACCTATCTGGCTACACCATGTAAACTTATTCTAGCTGACAGTAAAATCTAGATCCTGCAATTATTAATTATAAAATGGGTTAATGATATATAGGTATAATATATGTATATATACTTTTTGACTTAATTGAGACTACTGGTATTCATAAGGAGAAAACTAGAGACTACTGAATGACAAGGTTGTGGATATTTCAGTAATTTAGAAAGAAAATCTTGGAGAATATTTATACATTATCGTATAGCACTAATTGATATTTATCAATCAAAATCTGTAGACGTGAGGTTTTCTTTAATGTAGAAATACAAATGAAGGCACTAGTTAAAATATTGTTGATAAATTTTAGGAAATCAAAAAGCAACGTTCTAGTTAGTACTGGAAATAAGAGACAATAGCTTTCTTTTACTCAAGGAAACTACTTCTTAGATAATTCAAATTATACAGCTCTTAGTAACTTGTAAATATCAATATCTATAATAGGGGCAATAGCAAATATGCTAACTTCAAGATTGCCAGTGATTTTTTTGGTGATATCTATCATGATGGGTTAATAATTGCTGCCGTTTATAACAGAGTCTAAAGTAATTGTCTGTCTTTGTGTACCACCAGCTTCACCAAAACAAAAGAAGCCGTATCGGAAGCGTATCAAGAGAGGGCTTTAATATTACACTACCATTGTCTAAGTTCCAGCTTTGATGATAGTGTATAGGTATATAGTAGGCTTAGAATTTGTTTGTGAATTTGAGGTACTGCGGAATGAATATTAATCTAGAGAAAGAGATAGAATTCATAGGAAAAGTTGGAGAAATTATCATTTCGACATTGACATTATCTGTAGTTGAGACAAATTGAGCTACACCACAGTCTTTGGGATCAACTTCAAGTTTCGAGTTCTTCATTCTATTATCATGACGAATTTGAAGCATAAAAGTTCTGGTAAGCTGTTACATTGAAAATGACGTTAATTAATAATAAATGAATAATTCTTTTCTTTATCATATACATGTGTGAAGCTACTCCACGACTTTTATAAATAAGGTTTAAAGAGATCTTGGAATGGGTGATCTAAGGGTTCTAATTATTCGTTTGATCCCCTAAGTTAAGCAATCTAGATATCAATTTCTTGTTACATATTGAGTAGACAAATATAGATGCAGACTTTCTGTTTTTATTGTACATTGTATGTTAAAATGGGCTATATTGTCATCAGTAAATTATTTGTCTAATGGATTGTTTGTACGATATACAGTTGTTTTTGTTCAAACAACTCTGACCCATTCAATATACCTAAGATACCAGTTTTCAACATATGTTTATGTTTCAGAAGTCCATGAGTCCAAAAAACATATATTCATCAAATGTACCTATCTGTATGACCGTCAGGGACTGATATTGTTACTTTCAGTTTTGTTTTATAACGATGTTATACCTACCGCTCGCCTGTGGCAGAGTTTGGGCTTCCTGCTCGCACTTGTTTCTAGACAAAATAAGAGAAACGTGATTCGCTCGAGACTGTGGCACGAATATGGCTTGAACGATTTTGATAAAACTTGTCTAAAACATAATATTTTAAGCCGTTTGCCACCTTATCTCTGAGAAAAAAAAACAGAAAAAAATATGCGGCCCGGGACCGGACAATTGTTTTGGTACATTCTTAATATCTAAATTCTAAGAGCATAAGTTTCCACTTATTAGATTCAGATAAATTCTGATGACTAATATTATATACTAGTTAGGTACCTAACAATTATACTTGTATTAGTAACGGACTGGTCATTGAAGAGATTACCGGAAAGTTTACGCTGATTAAATTCTAATAGCTCAAGTAAGTTCAATTTTAGTCCTTTCTTTTCGGTAAGTAAGATTTTGAAATCATCATTAGATTTGTTATTATTATCAGTGCGAGTATGGCATAGATTAAGTTAGTTTTATAATATACTAGTTTTTGCCCGCGACTTCTTGCGCGTGGAAAACTGCATTCAATGCCATGCGGTAGTTTTCGCCTGATGCGTTTACAAACATACAGACAGACAGACCGATGTGGTAAAATTTAACTTATATTTTAAGTTAAACCTCTAGCAATACATCAGTGAAAATTACAGTCTATTCTATGTATCTAGTCCTTTTTGGGTGAGACATTTACAAGCATACAGAGAGACAGATAAACGCGGTAAAATGGAGCCTATATTTTAAGTAAGACATCTAGTAATATATCGATGAAAGCTGCATTTAATTCCATGCAGTAGTTTTCACGTGATGCGCGTACAAACATAAAAACAGACAAAACCTCTAAAAACAGTTGTTTAGGCATCTGCTGCTGTTGCTAAAGGCCCGCCACATTAGTATTTCTTAAATATCTACAATGTACAGACATTTTATAATATATGAAGGAGCTCTAGTGCTCATTGACAACGGCTTGAAAATTTATGTCAGTTTGATCTACCCAAACTTTAGAGTAAGTGAGTTCATAAAGAACCTGATTTACAAGTATCTAGCGTTTTTGATTTTTATTGTATATATACCTAATGCTACATAAATCACACATTTACTGATAATTTCAAAATCTTATATACCAAAAGGAACATATAAAAAGACAATTTACTTGAGTTATTATAAATTAATAAAGGTAAACATTCCGGTAATCTCATCAATGATCAGGCCGATGGTATTTCCAGCCACTTAATGAAGGTACATATAATTGAGACCTAATTAATTTATAATGTTAGTCATTAAGTCTTATGTAGGCCTTATGTTACCCATCTTTATTATGTAAGCGGGCACTTATCCTTTTAGAATTTAGTCAATATTCACATCTGAGAGAGACACAGTGTACCGAAAAAATGTCATGTATAGAAAATAACTATATAAGTGGAATATCATTGCATATAAAAAGACCCGGTTGGAGAAAGTCGCATCGAGGTAGCATAAAGCTACTACTGCTAATTTAACTCTTTTAACAAAAGAGCATAAATATTAAAAAAGGACCGACGTTATTAGTTGGTTCACTGAAAAATACAAAATAATACTAATTTGTTGGTGCTGTTACTTTTGAAGTTGTGTAGTTGCAGTTTTGGCACCAACTTCACAAGTACCAGCACCAATAGAATTAATAATATTTTATATTTTTCAGTGCACCAACTAAAAATGTCGGTCCAATTTTTTGTAATAAATATTTATTCCACACTTTTCAGTTTAACGTTAGTCACGAATATCGTTGAACGTTCACTAATACCAAAGAAGATATTACTTAGCCTATTACTCATATAAACTGTAACTCGAAAATCGTAGCTCTAAGAAAAAAATGTTCATTATAAATGTAGCTACAAATAATCTGGATATTCATGTGGTATCCTCAGATCTTCAATATTCGAAAATCCACAGATTTGTTATTTTAACATCGCTGTAACTCGAAAACCGTAACTCGAAAATATTTTAATTTAAACGGTTCCGGATATTGCCCTTAACTCTGACACCTCAGATTTGCGATTCTCAAGAAAAATCCCCCTTCACTCTTCCCAAGCCTCCTTTTTCAAATGAATCAAAATCGGAGATAAAAAAGCAGAGAATCGAATTGTATAACTAATCGGTTTGGGTTCGTCGGTCAAAAAAATTCTTTGTCAACCAAATTCACTATTTAAATACGTGTGTTGATGTCTTATTGACCAACTTAAGCAACCTGATCCATGAACTATGTATGGAGCTGATTAAGGATTTTTGTTCCTAAAAGCTATGCTCAAATGAACTGTCAAATTTTTTAACTGTTTATTACTATTCTGGCTGTTTCTTCAATGTAGAAATTGAATCCAATGTTGTTTGTGTGGTGACACGCCGATAAGACTAATTTAATATTCCGTGGCGTTCGTTTGAGAGCGGTATGAAAGTCATGTGAGTAGACACATATCTGTCCGCGCCTTCTGCATAGCAAAGTGTATTGTTTTATTGCAAAGAGAAAACTAGAGAAATGGTCTCATACTAAAAAAAATCATACAAACATATTTTTTTTAATATTGCAAATTTTATCTGACAGTATAGAAGAAATCATTTCTAGCAACAGAAATTTTTCAGAAAAAAGTTTTTTCCGAATTACAACTGTATTTTAAAGTCACTAAATAAACCTAAGGGTAAGTTTTAATGACTAATGGAACACTCAAAGATGTGAAATAAAAATTTCATAGAAAAAATCGGACCGACTTTATTATTCAAAATAAGGTTAAATCTATTGGTAATGGTACATTGGAAGTTGCTACCAAAAATCTTCTTTTTACTCAAAACTGCACTACTTCAAAATTACCAGCACCAATAGAATTAAACTAATTCTGGATTCTCCAGTACGTGCACTAATTAAATTCGGTCATATTTTAAGTAAAAATTATTAATTTGTAGAAAATAATAATTTGAAGATGCTCCACCTAACAATGACTCTCATCTTCGATTGCATCCGTTTCCAGTGACAACCATTCAGTGTGAATTGAGGCATCATATTAACAATAGAATAATTTCAGATCTCAACAAAAGGCATATCCTCATCCTATTTTCGTTAAGCATGTTGCAGCATTCTTAGCGTAGATTCAAAAATCTGGTAAGTACTTTACAAATTATAAGGTTGTTATATTGAGTAGTTTAATTTAGGTTTCTAGCTATTCTTTAAAAGATAGGACTGACTGTACTGAAGAATTCAAAACAAGGTGAATGCTATTGGTACTGGTAATTTTGAAGTGGCGCAGCAATGATAAAATAGAAGGCATTTTGCAACACCTTCAAATGTATAAGCACCAATATAATTAACTTTATATTGAATTTTTCGGTGAACTAACTAATAAAGTTGGTCCTATTTTGCGAAATAATTATTATCACTTATAATCTCCCTAGAACTTGAATAATTTGTGAAAATTTTTCTCCAAAAAAATTGCAACTGAGAAAAAAATTACAGAGAATAATTCAAGCTCGCGGGAGATTCGGTAAGAAAATATTATATCAAAAATTATACAAGTTCGGCCAATGAAAACTTTACACCCCGATGTATTGACTTTAAAATCAATATAGGAAAAAATGCTGAACTGAAAGCCCAACCCCCTGATTTTAAATAGGGATAAGATTGCTATACCTTATTTCAAAGATCTCCTCGAGTACTATCTGACCCTAAAATTTTGCTCAAAAACTTCCATCCATAACGAAACGACAAGGTAAAATATATGTAATTGACCTTGAGGAAAATTATTCTTATCAGACTGGCATTCCAGAATTTATTTATTTTCTTCTTTGTTTCAAACCATATTGAGACCATACTATTTACTTCTTCATTTACCTCAGTTCATCGTGAATTCTTACGAATGTTACCTCCGTTTTAACTCGCTTGGTTTTCACTAGAATAAAATGGTGTATTCCGTAGAAGAAAGGGTGGAAACTTTAAAACTGTTTTTTGAGAATGACGACTCGGCGCGAATAACAGTTAATTTATTTAACGATCCTGAGAGAAATGTCTCCACTACTTACGTTTTGCAACTAGTTTCCAAATTTGAAGCTACTGGTTCAGTTGAAAATAACATGAGGGTGCATGAAAGAAACAAAGCGATGGAAGATGCAGTTTTAGGTGACGTAGCAATGGATCTGAACCTCAGTACTAGGAAATTGTCTGACGCATCTGGTGTATCATGCACAACAGTAAGGGGAATCCTTAAACAGCACAAATTTCATCCTTTTAAGATACGTTTGGTTCAGAAACTGCGTGAGGATGATTTTGATCACCAACTCCAGTTCTGTGAAGTGATCAGTGAGAATATCAACAATAATTAATGTTACATGCTCCATATCTATTTTTCGGATGATTGTTCATTTTACCTTAACGGAACTGTAAATAGGCATAATTGTTGGTATTGGTCAGACGAAAATCCTAGACTATTTCATGAAGTGCATACTCAACATGTACAAAAAGTAAATGTTTGGGCGGGTAGGTACCTATTTATGGAAATTAAATAATCAGCACCTTTTTATACCAGATAACATGAGCCGAGATTTACCAGGATTTATTAGAAAACACTATTTATCCAGGCCTCGTGTAAGTATTGGAGAATGAAAACGATCATTTTTCAGCAAGATAGCGCACCACCTAATTTTGTACAACCTGTACTTCAATTTTTGGATGAAACTTTTCCTCAAAATTGGATTTGAAGAAGGGGACATCTTGAGTGGCCACCCAGGTCACCCGATCTGTCACCTCTGGACTTCTTTCTTTGGGGTCATCTGAAATCTATTATTTATGCTAACCTGCCCGATTCTCTGCGATTTGCGAAATCATATAATAAATGAATGCCGTCAAGTTACTCCCGACATGTTGCGTAATGTACGGAAACGTTTTGAACAAAACTTATTTTACTGCATGGAAGTGAATGGTGGTTATTTACAGAATTTAATAAACTAATAGAAAAATAAGTATTCTTTTTGATTTCTTAAGTACACTTTGTGTTCTCATTGTCTCTTGCCCTATTTCAGCTGATATTTTGTTATCAATGAACATTTTCAAGCCAAACTTCAGGATTGGATAGTGTTCGATGAGATCTTTGAAATAAGGTATATCAATACTGAAAAAGTACCAAAGTTGTTTCCCCTTGTATCAAAAATCAACGAGTCCGAACATTTTCCCATCTTTTGATTATTATTCGTTAAATCTGTATGTAACGGTTTTGTTGGTCCACCCTGTATATAAAAGTAAGTAGAATTTTTTGCAGCTTACAAATTAATATTTGTCAATAATAATCCCACAAAAACAGATTCTCTGTAAAAAAAGAGCGCCATACCCTTCCCCTATATAAATGTTTAAAAATTTCTAAGAAAAAACATAAAATCATTGAAAAACGCCATTCCTGCTATCTGTGAAAAATAAATTAACAAAAGTATATATTGAGTAAAAGTTTGTGAAAATAACTATGAGAAAAATTCATAAAAAAAATCAAAACAGCTATAAAGAAACATTATAAGACATTTTTCTGAAAAACAATGGCGCGTTTATATTTATGCAGTTATCTAGATCTAGAAAGTAGAATTAATATTTGTAAAGTAATCTAGATCTAGAATCGAGAGTTCATATTTGTAAAATTATGTAGGTCTAGAATCTATACAGTAATAAAAGAAACAAAAAGCCACGCGCGCCATTGTTTTTCAGAAAAATGTTTTATAATGTTTTTTCTATATCTGTTTTGAATTTTTCTATGAATTTTTTTCATATTTTTATTTCATAGTTATTTTTACAAACTTTCACTCAATATATATTTTTGTTAATTTATTTTTCACAGGTAGCAGGAATGGCGTTTTTCAATGATTTTATGTTTTTTCTTAGAAATTTTTAAACAATTATACAGGGGAAGGGTATGGCGCTCTTTTTTTACAGAGAATCCGTTTTTGTGGGATTTCACTACTTTTTGTATTTTTAGGAGATACAGATAATGTATAAAATAAAACGTATAGTAAGTGCTATGTTAAGTAGACTTCGACTTACTCGTCTGAATTATTACAATGAGCTCTACCCTTTTCGTTTGAGGTCTCGGATTAGATAAGCAAATATTGAATATCCATTCGAGCGGGAATAGAACCGATTCTAAATGCGACTGTTGATGTACAACTGTTGAGAAAGGTGTAATGGTCTTACAATAAATTTCTTACAAGTGTTGTCGTAATAACACTACTTCGTACCTGACATCATCCCCGAAAGCTAGAGAAACTGCAAATGCAATCGCAAAAACACCGCAATCATTCGAATTTTGTTGTTGTTGCACATCAGGAAATATTACTGGATTTTCTTCAAAAGAGTGATATGTAAGAAGGATAAAGCAACTGCAATAATTTCTTGAAGTGATCATGGAGAACTTTGTTATTCAGAGAATCGAAAATGTAAATATTATTCTTGTCATAATAACTACATACCTAATGACCTCCTGACATTTTACTAGCGTTAGTATCATAATATTTTCCATTCTATGTAGTAATTAAATATGATTTTAAACTTTTTTTTGGATAGGATCAACACATTCGGGTAGTATTTGCATCCAACTTTCACGATAGTCATACCCAAATTTGATTGCCAATAATTGAGAAAAGACGTCAATGTATTCATCAGTTAAGCCATTCATTGTTTCTTATGACTTGGTAAAAATTGTCGTCCACTTGTGATATTTTTAACATACGAAAGATAAAATTCTCTGCAAAATAAAGATAATATGGTAGGTAAAATACTTGTCTAAAAAATATCATATAATGAAAATATATTAATGATGAAAATCGTGCTTACCAAATTTCAAAGAAATACACAAGTAAACAAAATGCTCTAAACATATTCAGGTATTAAATAAGTTTGTATAATTGAGAGATTTTTGACGTTACATGTTTTCTCAGGCATACAAAACTAATAGAGGTGTCATCGTGTCAGCTACGATATAGTACCAAAGATCATAGAGATTGATATTAGCAGAGATAACTACCTATTAATATTGCAGTTTTCGAATCTCAATTATTAAGTCGGAAGTCGATAATATAAATTTAGATACATATGCTTAAATATAATAGGAACGTTGCGTCTTTATATCAACGTAGATAAATAAATAAGGTTGAAATCGACAACTTTTTGGGGCTAGGGGCGTGGCTTACCATTGCTACAGAAATATTTTTGTTAATATATAAATATTAACTTTAATTTTGGTCTTAATTGATAGATCATTGATGGTTTATAGGGCGTAACTAAGTAAATTTTTGGTTAAAGTCTTATATTAATTGAGATATATCGATGCTAATATTGGGACGCAAGGGAGGAGAGTATATTTCCTGTAAAGAGACTGTAGTGCCCGCTATATTATATTATACACACTACCGTGTCTCTTGATCTACGTTTGTTATCCTGGCATCTGCACGTAACAGCTGCCAAGCCAGGGAAATTATCATTTATTAATTTCGCAACCTGTCACAATCCAAGCATTTGATTGGCTTGAAACAACAGGTATAAAATTTTTGACAATATTTTCTGTTTTTTTTTACAACAGAATGTTTTTGTTTTTACTAATTTGTGAGATTAAATTATATTGTATCTGTATTTCTTATAATCGGATTGTGCTCTCTTTTTTCTATATGTTGAGTACAATTTGTTACGTTCTCTTGTTGAATTTAGGATTCCATTGGTTAGTCATGGTTACTTTTCTTAAAGTTTCTGTTCTATAGATCTGATGAGCATTGCTATTTATCATTATTTATAGGAGTCTTGATATTTAATCTAAAAATGATCCTTGTTTCATGCGAAATCCTATGAATGAAATCAGATCCCGTAATATTGTGTAAATGTTGAAAATCAAAGTAGGTACGTAGGTTCGTCAATTAATATGATTTAATTACCTACTTGAAGAATTTTCCTGTTTTTCATTATAACGTATAGTTTATTCAGAAATCACAATTTTCCGTATATTTTTAGGACACTGTTGATTCCACTGAAGACGGATTTTCCAATATCGATTGAATTGAAATGTCTTAATGCTAATACAGTCTCAAGTTATCTACAGAAAGTCTATGAAGTTTATTTATTTATCTACTTATTTTACGGGAAAACTCCCTAAGGTACAAGATAAATTACATAAATATGTAGATGTACAAAATAAAAGTAAAACTATGCGAAGCTTGAAGTTGTTTCAATAGTCGCCCTGACATTCCATTTACCTACCTGTTTCAAAATTGTCTTTATATAAATGTATTTTCTGTTACCACAAGTGCTTCTTTTATAGATATTACAAAGATATTTGGAAAGCTACAAATATTGCGATGCTGTATTTGAAAAGTATGCGTATAATGTGGAAGTCGAGATTTTAGAGTTTAGAAAAATAATAGTGGAGACAGATTGGAATAGCTGTATCTCACTAATGTTTAAGATCAAATGTTGAAATGAATAATTTTTTGTTTTAGAAACGGTTGATCTGGAGGTGTTTGCCTTCAAGATCTTCCCCCGACCTTAAAGCAAGAAAAAATATCGGACAATTTATTATAATTTTTGTTTCTTCAACCAGTTCTGAAAAGATGATCTTGGCGGTACTGGACAACTATGATGCCATAACTCAGTAAAATTGCAAATTTGTGACGACAGATCATCATTTAAGAATTGGTTGGGAAAATAGAAATATGTCCGATATTCGGGGTATCGATACTGTCTAAAGTCCTAAAATCAAGGAAAAAGCCTCGTTTCCCAGAATTTTCGCAAATAAAATAGTTGTCCTATTCAATATAATGAAGCGATATATGAATTCTTAATTTGGAAATGAATTTTGTTGATTTTAATCTGGCCTTCAATTGAAACAGTTCGTTTATGTGACAATATTTAGCAGATATCACGGCAATCTCTCAAAAGCAATATATCACACTAATTTTTCAAATTGCAAGGTGAATAACTCGATAAGAAAGCCTGATCGCGAAATTTCCTTTATGAAAGGTTAGCTTAATTTTGTCTTGTTTTATCATATTGGACATGTCTACCTGTATATACTCCACCGATTTTTCCGATAGATATCTGCTTATTATGGTGCTATTCCTCCCCAAGTGATACACAACAAATATATAGGAAGCTTTCGACATTTTCGATATAATTGACATTTCGCCGTGTGGGCGATCCAATAAAAAAAACGTCGTCGTGTTTGCAATTTTCGCCACATTAGAAAAAAAAGATACGTATGTTGACACAGAAATGGATATCGAAATAATTGTCTCTCATGTATATGAGACTGACGCGTTGAAAATAAACAAAAGTGACTCGTTGAAATATCCTGAATGATGATGTGACAAAACTGAATAATGAGTGCTTTTACATAGTTGACACTTTTTATGTTGGGGAAAATGTATCGCTGGAAGAAAGTCGGAGAAATAGAGAAGCTAAGGACTGATTTATGAGTATAATATAGAGAGGCAGTACAACGAGGGACTCTAGATTTATATACCGTATGTCTGTATATTTCAGTCAGGAGATATATATAATTATTATGTATATTTTAAATTACACATCATAAGTAATTTCATATCTTTGATAAATTTTCAGCATTTTGGAGATTAATGATATTTTATTCGTTTGCATAACATTGCATCATTATTGCGCATTACAGAGATATATTTTTTAAATAAGTAATTTAAATCATGAAAACCTCCTTATGTTGTTACCGGTTAAGTAAAATTGACTTCAGTCTAATCCAGTTATTTAATTATTTTCTATCAAAGTACTTTCAAATTATGAATTGACAAAGTGCCTATGTTTCTAAACTATATCCATTATACGGACAGACGTCATCAAACGAAGCTACTTATTGTGCTGTTGTTGCGGTGGTGCATCAAAATATGACTGTCAGGCTTTGATAACAAGTTCCAGTTCACTTATCCGGTTTTATTTGGAAATGAAAGAATATTTTAGTGTCAGTTGATGACGTCACACCCAGCTGGCCAGTACCTATACTGGGTCGAATTCAGGAACATAGGCTATATGAATATCTTTATATACCCATTGACAAATAGACATTGACAGTGCATTATTCCTTATATCGCTAATAAGTTCAAAATGACCAAACGAGTATTTGAGGAAATTGCGTCTATACCTACCTAAGGTTTATTACCGTCCATGAGAATGCATCCTAAGCTTTCATACAAGGGAATGACAACCAATGTCAGATATTCTTTCAAGCAAGACTCAAGTCACGTGTCGGGACATCTTGAGACTGAGCTCGTGTTTGACGTACCAAGTTTTGATTATTTCTTATGTGAGTTGAGGTTGGGTCCTTGCATGTGCTTGAGTAATGACTTTTTCTATCGACATAAGATATTATATCCTGAATATATTTATAAGATGTTGGAGCAAAGTTCTTAAAAAAATACTCAGGAAGTTCGTCTCTGATATATTGAATCTCAAAAATGGTGTTGAGATATTGAGTGTACATAAGAATTAATTATAAAAATTCTCTGCGTCAGAGCAACTAGACATTTTAATCATAATAAAATTCGTCGGTAAGGCATTATTAGGTATATCATTTACTGATAATACCTGTCTTTGTCGCTAAAGAAGACCAAGGTGATTTGAAACATCACTCATTTTGCGGAACTTAAGACCGGTAACAAACTGACAACTTCGCAAGCTAGTTATTTCCCGACGCCCGAAAACACCTAGGTTTTACATGTTATTCCAGGCCAAAAGGTTGTTCCATTCTGGCGCTTACTTCGCAAAAATGCTTCGCGAAAATGCCTACTGGATTGGATAATAATTACTATTTAAAATTTGTGCAAAACATTTATGAACCGTTTGATTTGGACTCTCTGCCGAATGTAGGAAAAAAGTTTTGTTTATTCATAACAATAAAGCTCTGTCGACATAATGTGCTGATGCGAGGTTATTAATTTTTTCCGAAACTCTGGGAAGTGATGCAGGCTGTGATTATACTATCCCTTCAAAGATCTGAATTTTTCCTGGTGAAGCAAAGTAGAGGACACCAAAATAGGGTTACTTTCATTTTCGGCGAATTCGATTTAAGCTAATGTATTTTTTTATGAAACACCCTGTATATAACTGTATAACTGTATAACTACCATACCATACTGATCTGAACTACAAAAGATTTTTAGTTCTCCGCTTTATTCAGTTTTTTTACCAAACAATAAAAACAGATGTTATGGTTATGATTTTAAGTATCACCAAAAACGAAACGATAATAAATTTTGACATTTGTTGATAGTATTTGTAAAATTTGATTGAAAACTGTGTTTAACCATTGTGAATTATACAAAGGAAGAGTTTATTGGAATGGTGTATGCTTTGGGCGCTGGTGAAGAAAATTGTTTGTTGATTCCCGTATGTATGCTGCAAAATATCCTGATGGAAAGTGAAAGTGAAAAGTTTTGAAATATTTAAAGAACAATTCGATAAAACAGGCCATGTCCAATAGGAAAAATAGAATCGTGCTAAAACAATATTAATTCAGGAGAACTATTAGTCTTACAGAGGTAGAAAGTAATCTTCAGTTACCAGGAGTTTAAAATCTAACAAATTTCACCCCTACCATGTGCAATTGCACCAGGTGCTGATAGAAACAGATTTTTTGAAGACAGTGCAGTTTTGTCGGACGAAGCAAAATAATATTCACCGATGAAAGTACCTTCCACAGAAATTAATTCGTTAATATTCACAACTATCATAGTTAAAGTACCGAAAATCCACATATTCTTCATGTTAACAATGATAACCTATGATTTGATTTTTGTGTGAATCTCACTATGGGGATTGCAAATTTAGTACGCATGCGCGAAAGGGGAAGTGGCTTGGAGTCACATAATGTATCCCAAATATGGTAACATAATGGAATGTCCCTTCTCTAAGTCAAAAAAGTTCATGACGCATGCGCATATAGCCAGCTATACCCAGGTCTTTGCTTAATTTTTGCGTATTTTTTTCCACAATGCTAACGCTATATAAGTTTAAGAATATGGTAAATCTACGACACTGGTTGCGACACTCCTCTTTTGTTTTTTGTTAGGCTGTTTACTTAGGTAATGATTAAATACACTGTACAGGGGAACTTCAGTAATTGATGTAGCTACTTATGAGATTGATGTTGATCATTATTATTTCTCGAAGTTCTATATACGTAAGAATGTGATTTAGTTTCTCAGTTTATAAGTTTAATCAATTATAGCTTAATAAATACTTTTTATTTAATTGAATAGCTAAAACCTTTAATTCTAACCAAAGATAAATGATTTCAATTCAACTCAAACTATGTTTAAACTTAACTCGATATGAGAAGAACTGAAATAAAATGATGTATACGTAGGGTGAATGCGCCAGTAAGCCGGCCCCATCTAGTGGTCGGCCACATACCCCTTTAATCATATATATTTTGAGTCGCTAGCGTTTTTCAAGTTCCTTATGTGCGTTCTAACTTCGCTTTAGGTCAGATCTAACTGAGTTCCTGCGAAAACCGTTCAAAAAATTGTTGTTCAATCAAATGTCAATCAGTACCAAACATCTTAGGCAGAACATCGAGTCGGTGAACTTTATTACTAAGTATCAATTGCTGAGCAACATCGAGAGCTTTTATATGATTTTGCTTATGGATTTTTAGTCAAATAACCATAATTCGATGGGAAACAATGCTGTTCTATAAATTTAGTGTAAAAAACAAGGTCGGCCACTAGTTTGGCAATTTGTCATAGTAACTAGTAGTCGCCCCCCTCCCCCGGCCGACTACTGGCTCACGAGGGACAATCTTATTATTTCTGTATCACATTTTTTTTTTGTCTTATTGCATAGTTTGGTATAAGCTTATTTCCTGTACCAGTAGACGATCGTGCGTACGACGCTTGGAAAAAATATTACAAGCCTTCAAATCTGGTGGCCGACTACTAGAACTGACGTCTTTTCGTAATTTTACCAGTAATGGGCCACAAGATTTCTGAGACTATTTCAAGCAAATTTTGCACAGAAAAGTTGATTTTAACAATCGTTAGCTGATGTCGGGCCGTGGGAAAAATTCATCAGTACAACGCTGAAAACATAGCAAGCGCTCTTGAAGCTGTGAGAAATCCTGCATCGATAAGGGAAATATGTTGAAACTATGGAATACTCAGGTTGGCCCTACAGGACCCTACAATTAAAATTTTTGCATTGGCAAAATTTTTACCGCAAAAATAGCATTCAACCCTTTCAAGTTACATGAACGAAAGTCGAAAAGTATTTGTCAGCAAAGTCAATGTGTGATGTCACTAGAAATTTCTAAATTACAATGAAACTACCTACATTTTGTATATAGGCCCAAAATACCTAGTTCAGGCCTGGTAAGGAATTACCAATTTTAGGGCGGCCGACTACTAGTATAGGTACGGCCGACCGTATATAAATAGTTTATCATCTATGCGGCGACTACTAAGATACAAAGGGCCGACTACTAGCAAAACGGTTCTAATTAGAAATAAAAATTAATTAGAAATTCACGTTCAAAAATCGGTTATCTTTCTCTATAGTATGCGATAGCCTAATCTGCGAGCTACAAATTCGAACCAAAGTTTGTCCAATTAATCTATATATGCCCATTTCATAGTCAGTTAAAGTGAGATTACTTAAAAAAAGCCGACTACTAGCACATTCACCCTACGTTCAAGTCGACTTTTTCTCGTAGAATAAAAATTTGCACTTTATTCAAACAGTTATCTAATATTATTAAGAAGACATTTTCTAGTAAATAAATCAATAAATCAGAGTTTTATATTAAAATTATTGCAGAATGGAAATATAAAATTACTGAAAGTTAAAAAAAGTAGTTGCATAGATATTTCTTTGATATGGATAAATTTGCATTCAACATTAAAAAACGACTCTAACAATATAACTTCAGGATTGTATAGCGTTCAAAACATTCAATGTTAAACGAGGGCAAGTTTTCTTAAATCAACGTATTGTGATAATAGTAGCATAGCATCAACAAAGTATATATATCACTTAAAAGTTACACATTGTTACATACACAAGCTGTGGTTACATACTTGGATACAAATCTTATTTAGCCTACAAAAGAGCTGGTTACAGATATATTTTATGTAAAGTAGCATATTTATTATAAATGATTCCCGAAACACTTACCTATGTTTTTAGATGTTAAAATTTTTGCGCTGAAATTTTGCAAACGATCTTTCATTATATATGTAAGCTCCTGCTCTCAATACTCTCTGTCTTTCTTGTCAAATATACCATGTGCGAATATTGATTAACATTATTGTAGTCTGTGAAACTCAATTTACATAATATTTGAGAATGCCTGGTTTCGACATTGTATAAATGAAATTCATCAACCAAAGGATGTAAGCAGGTGATCTACATGCATAAATTATCTGGAAGTTTCGACTGCCATCGTTAGTAATTTAAAAATAAATATTGGTTATTATATAGTATATTTGAATGTGCAATGTGATTACGTCATCAGCTAGAGATTTTGTATTGATTCTTTAACTGACCTGCCAACATCACTTGACATTGAGATTATTTTGAAATTTATCAGTTTGAATCAAGAAGGCTGTAGGCAGGAGATATAACACCAGTGAAGGGGGTGATGCAGTGAACGAAGGCAGAGTCATGGCCTAAAATCGGGTCTGCGCATAACGAAAGTGCGCATGTGTTTTCTGTGTCTCGGTATCTATATATTTTATCTATGTTCTCTCTCTCTCTGTGAAGTGAAATAGTGAAATTCAAATAATTTTAGAGATTTGAGATTGTAGAATGCGTCAAGATCAACTTTTAGAGAATTACATTTCTCTTTGTGTATTGATGATTGCTTGTAAAGCATGCTATATTTAAAACTTGACGCTAGAGTGTACATGAAACATGACGCGCAATCAGAACTGCAATATAAAATCTGCTCCAGAAAACTTTTAAAAGTACCTACCATTAAAAATTGTGCGACGTTTTTTGCCTATGAATAGATTGCAAATGACCTTCTCGTATTATATGTGTAAATCGTTTGGATAGCATAACGCAAATAACGAAAATTGTTAGAAGTAAGATCTAGATAGGATATTGAATTAGTAGGTATATTATGTAGTGTTTCTTGTCTATATGGGAATCCGAATTTAAGAAAACGAACCTAATATATTTATCACTCATCTATACAACGCTCTAAGCAAATCATATGATGATTTCGAGATACAAGACACAACAAGATTCGTGCTTAAGGAAACCAATCGAAACTAGATGAAAATTAGGGCACTACACACTATCAGGCGTTCTCTCTGGTGGCCTTTATAGTTATGAACTGCATAGGCCAAAACTGAGAGTGTGTATAGGAAAGAGGCCGCCTGTGCAGTTGGCCGGATAATATCTGCCTCTGCTTGATATTGGCCTGCAAAAATTGCTAGTGTGATTGGTAACTGAGGCCAATCCATCAGTTCTTTGATTGATTGAGTCACGGCTTTCTATATCAAATACGTACTATTATAGCTAATAACGAAACGAAAAATGAAGAGTTTCTTACCGAATTTATTGAATGGTACAGAAATCGCCCATGCTTATGGAAGGTTAAAAGCAAGGAGTATATGAATAAAATTTTAATTAAAAAATTGCGCAAAATTGACGATTCTGCAATTAAAGTGTGGTTAAAAAAAGTTACGTCTTTTCAGAAAGAACTGAAAACAGCATGTGGATGTTTTTCAGGTGGCCTGTGTAATCCAAAATGTGCAGGCCGCACCAATCAAGTATCAGAAATTTGACATTCGGTCAACACAACGCTTGTGGTGTCACTATTTCGACATCATCAATAATAAAAGGTCGTTTATTTATTTGAAATATTTTGAACGTCGAATATGACAAATGATAACTTATTAAACCGGTATTAAGTTGATTCTAATCGTTGTCAATTTTGAAAATATACAATGTCGGAAATTTCAGGCGTAGTAACCCCCTTGTGATATAATACACCAGGTCTCTAAACACACTACATCTAGGTAATAAGGTTATGTAGCTACTAAATTTGAAGGATAATTACAATCAATCCTTATTTGGAACCATTATTACAGCTTTTATTTAATAGCATTGGAGAAGATAAATTCTTATAAAGACGGGGCAATATTCCAAAAACTGAGTTTTAACTTTGAATGAATTCAAAGTTTCGAAGTTTAGCAAGGGTAACCTGTGAGGTAAATTCTTCTAGTTAGGTTCTCGGGAAAAGTGTCCCTTGAGAATTTCCGTGGTTCCAAATTCTCGTTAAACTGTATTAGCTCTTGTATTTCAAAATAGAAGGAGCTCGTATAGTTCTGATGTGTAGAATCTGTAACATTACCCCAAAATTCACAAAAATATGACTTCAACCAGTAAAAATGTTGCTTCATATAATTCAGAATGAAATTTTATCAAATCAATAAATAAAACTTGAATATCAAATGCGATATATTCTCTACACTTGTACATAAACCACCGAGAAGTCGTGACGTAGAAGTATTGTTTTTTTTTAGAGAAACTTACTCACTACATACACAACATAATTTTTGAATAGATATGGTGGCAATATTATTTGTTCTCGATATAAGGATCAACGAAGTATTATAATTTAATAATAATTTAATATTCATGAGTATTAGCCATAAATTGAGAACCAAATTCAGCAGCATGTTCTCAAAGCGCCAAATAAAGACTCAGTAAAATATTGGTCTTCTTTTCCTCATACATTTCTCTCAGACGTTCTTATTGAATTTTATATAAGAGAGCGAAAAAAAAGTTTCTTCATTGCATGATATGTCCCAAATATTCAAAGAAGATGGGCACTTCACACAATTGAACGCTAGAGACTCGTATGTAGTTATACTCTCGCCTTTCAAATTTCCTCCAACATTTAAACGAATCGCTGCTTCTAAAAGAGTCAATTTATTCAACAAACTGGCAGATATGTTTTACTCGATGTAAGAGAATAATATATTGTAACTTTGCGATATTACAGCTCGTTGTCGAACCATCGCATTTTGTAGAAATGGAGACACTTAGAGTGCGCATTCTTTTATCAAAGATTTCAATGTGCTCAGTTTCTTGTATTCATTTCCATCTGAAAGTGGGTCTATAGAATTTGGATACTCTGTAGCTTGACCCTCAAATAATAATTAAGAAAATTGTTCATATCTATTTTGGGTTGATGCTATATCTGTATTGAACCTATTCGCATGATTTGTATACCTACTTTTTCTTTAAAGCAGGACTACGTAACTATGTGTATAACATGGAAGTATAAACTTTTCAATAATTTATTTTTCATTATCTCAGCCTTCTACCTTCGACAAAACCATAGTAGTGAGTGAGTGAATAAGAAGTGCGTCTGTTAGCTCCAAGTTTAAATTTAGTATAAATACCTATCAGAGTTTATAAATATATTATGAGGAAATGGGAGAAAAGCCGCGGTAAGATAGACAAGAAGAATTTTGTCAGTGGGTTCATCATGCGACTGAACAAAATAATAGAAATCTATATTACACCTAAGAACGACCACATAAATATGGGTCCTAATAAAAATAAATCCAATCAATTGAAATCAAAAACATACCTACAACAACATGAATAATGAAATAAGTGAAATTCTTGAGTTATGATAATGTACTGCACCAATTTTCAATTAGTAATGAAATATGACATTATTTTCTGGGCAGGAAATTGTGACATACAAAGAGTTTTTGTATTATAAAAGAGTCTTCTAAGAACAACAAAGTTTTTAGAAGGGAAGGCTTGATGCCTGAATATGAAATTTGTATCTATCTATGAGTCATTGCTATTATTTTTCAAAAATAGATAATTGTTTGAAATTCAAATATCCCACACATAGAATACCCGAACTAGAAAGTGAATTACCCACTTCAAAGATTAACTTTGACTGAGAAAAGTCCCTACCATATTTATTTGTAATTCATATATTACTATTGGTCTAACTTAAAATATAGGCTCCATTTTACCGCGTCTGTCTGTCTTTTTGTATGTTTTTCCACGCATCACGCAAAAACTACTAGACATGGAAATTAAAGCAATTTTCAACGATGTATTGCTAGAGGTCTAAATTAAAATATAGGTTCCATTTTACCTTGTTTGTCTGTATGTTGTGTTCACGAATCACGCAAAAACTGCCATAAGCAATTGAATGCAGTTTTCCACTTGTACGAATTCGTGTATAGTAATAACTTTTTTGTCAGTTGGTAGATACTTTTTTAGCAGTATTCAAAATGAACTTCTAAATAGTTGGATAAAAAAATATGATGGAGCTTATGTTAGTGAAATATGAAAAATTATCCAACCGAAATATATATAAGTAGGTTTAGCTATTGAAGTTTATAGCGTAAATTCATAGAACATGTCACAGATGATAATTATTGTAAACGTTTAAGAGATCAAAGCATTTCATCAACACAAACAAATATTGTAGCGTTATACCTACATGTGTATTTTATTTAAATCGTGCAGAATGTGTTCTCGCGCGAGTAGTTGAATTTGTAAAGCGAAACTACGTTGGTAACGTAAAAGCCTTATTAAGTCAAATTCGCCTGAGAACGTTTGTGATCAATTAACGATGTTTACATTTTCTATGATTGCATATGTATGTATGTGTGTAGATATGTTTATTTATATTCGCATGAGTATAAGTGGAAGAGAGGCTTTGGAAATTGGTATAATGGAGTTTTCGCCTAGAGACTGTCAGATGAAGTAGCAATTCATGAATGGTTATATTGCTATTTCCAAAGAATAAACCTACATACCAATTGCTTTGAAATTCTTCTAGGGTTTTGATTTATTAATAATAACAAGTATTTATGATGTTCATCCGAAGCTATTTTGAGTGATGAGTGAATGGTCTAAATGGTTTTAAATTGGATGTTATGAACTCATAAGTTTCTTTCATTCTATATGCTATTTATCTATTCTTTATAGTTTGAAAGATCATTTGGAAAATACATATGATATTTGGATCATACAAGTTTACATTTGTTTAGGCATGGAGAAAGATAATTTAATTTTAATAGCTATTGCTGCGTTTAATATGTGAATGTGAATATTATGAAAACATAATAACAATTCTGTTTTTTTTATTTGAGGATCTGAGTCAGCTGCCTTGAATAAAAATCATGTTACACCGTGGTTGGGCCTTGCCACGGACGTGCTCATGCCGCCCAGCCCCGACCTTGGTAAGCATATATACAATACCAAGTTGCGACCACTTTTATTGATAAAGATATTAGCATGTTCTTCATCCTACTGTTTTTCATTCCAAAATAATTATATGACCTGACAACTTCCATTATTATTTGCGTATATTATGTATTTAATGAGTGTATGTTTTATTTAGATTGGTATCTCTTCACGATTTACCGTATCCCATTTTTTTTTGTTGTGGATAATTTTGTGATGCAAGAATTTAAAACTACAAAAAAGTGATATATTAGTATTATATTAGATATAATTGACTGTGAGCAAATATAAGTTGACTTCATTTACGAGTTTTCACACATATTTCGAATTAATAATTCAAAATAATTGGGTGTTGTTCTACATCATCTATTGGTTGATCAACCAAAGTTGTCGGAATTTCTTCATAAACACTTCTCCACTCTGTCCCACTCTTTATTTATGAAAGATTTAAGAAAGGTATTGTAACGTGAAGACTTACCCGAATAATGAACTACGCACTCAATGCACATTCCAGATTTTACGGGAGACATCAGAGGCAACGAGAATAAGTCCTGGTCTACTCTCGAAGCCATATACTGAGAAATAACCTCCAGAAACAACGGAAACAACACTGGAATCATCTAGAGCTTTTTAGGTTAGATATGTAATGCCGATGGCAATGACAAGATAGATAGTTAGTCATGGATCACAGTCGATCATAGACCGTAGAAAGTCGTATACAGTAGTAGTAGTAGTATATAGTAAGAGAGAGTAAAGTAAGAGAAATGGAAATAGTCGTGTAGTTATTGGTGTAAATAAATAAGTGAAAATAAATCGAACCCAGTTTTAATATAAATTCCTGTTACAGTATTTAAAATGTTTGTTCAGTATTCAGGCCTTATTCTTGTTTACTTATTCAAGGCCTTCTAAACTGGGCATATTTTAGAGAAAAAATGGCTTTTCAATTTCTTCTAAAGGATAACGCCCTCTGGCGGTAAAGCTAGAAACTCGGAAGTTATTTCTAGTGATTTCGCTTGTTAAGATGATTCCTGAAATACAGCCGGAGGATCGGCTTATTGGTCCACCCTGAGGCACAATCCTTTAAATGTCTGTCGTACGCAGGGCGTGCAGTAAAGCCAAGATTAATATCCGCTAGCTGATGATTGGCTGGGTGAAAACTCGTGATAGTCGTGAATAAACTATTTGTTTTTAAACATCAAAACGAAAACAATTTCTATTTTCAAACCAACGAGAATAATCTTATAGGCGAGTGTCTAGATCCAGTAGTGGAGTAGTGGGTTAATTAGCCTTTCCTGAATAGGTGAATAAGGTGAGATTTTCTCAAAACAAGTAGCAGAAATGAGTGACTGTTTTTTAAAATGTGCGATACGGGAACCCTTGACGAACACCCATCGTAGATTAAAATTGATACATCATAATAAGTAATTACTTAAATAATAATTAAATAAGCAATTATATATACAGTCAGAGACTTCACATACCATCGCCTCTGTCAAATTAAATTAGGTAAATTTATCAAGAACAACAAATCAAAATCTCCAGACTCCATATAATTGTGAATCACGTTTTTGTTAACTTTTTTGCGGAGATAGTTCCATCCATATGTCTATCAAATTGACTGACCCATACCAATGAATATAAGAGCTTATTCATATACCATAAAAGTAATTCAAACTGTGATTAAAAGTTAAACAAATGTCTTATCTAAACAATATATTTGTGGAAATTTATTATAGTGTTTTAATTTTAAATTAGATTTATAGTATTAAGATTAACCAATCGGCTGCGCTCGATGCTTGTAACGATACTTGCAATTCTATGGATGCTTGTCTATTCGAATATATATACGCGCACGCACCCACACACCCATACACGAATATAATTGAGAGTGAAAGAAAGAGAGACTGCCTGTGACAGAGATGTGCATCAATGGAGCGTAACGATCTCAGCAAGTTAACTCCTATTGTAAGCCGCATTGGAAAAACATGGTGAAGTGGTATTTCAGACTCGCCTGAAGAGGGTTCTGTACTTACAATATTCTCATAAGTTTTTCTATAAAAGTTTAGAGGTACCTAAACGTTCTTTATTTGTTTTTTAAATTCTATGCTCAGTATTTCGTCAATAAGGAGAGGAGCTACTTCATTTGTCATGTAACATGCTTGAAGAACATTTTTTTGTTGTATTATGTAATCTGTCATACAAAGATAGCCCACGGTAAAGTATATAATTAATTTAATTAGACTATACTTCTGTATGCGGTCATCTAGGTCTGTATCAGTACCAAATATCAGTTTTATTTCATTCATAGATTCTAAGAAAATAGTATGTGGCAGATGGTGAGACAGACAATAAAGTAATTTTATGATGGTTCTGTTTTTTCATCGGATATGCGGAAACCAAAAAGGCGTCGGTTATATATTATGGGATCTGGTTACTTCACTAATAGGGTCGTTGCATGCATTGGATTTTTTATGTTTTATTAGTATTAAACAATACAGCTTATACCACAAACAAGCAATTCACCATTAAAACTATATTAATACATACTTTAATTATCGAAATGATAATTTCAGTTTGTCCACGTTTTTAAAAAAAGATCGAATTCCCGCTTAAAACGTCACACTTCCTGGCTCCAATCATGAACAGGTAATTTGTTCGGGTGCGCAACACTTTATAATAAGTCACTTGCTTTGTAAATTTCCTTGTCTGATATGCGTCCACCATAACCACCAGATATAAAACGAAAAGTTAATCTCACATCGTGTTGACAACTAATTGTCACTGTCACAATGATTACCGACGTAATACATACCATGATACAAGAAACAGAAGGTATGATATTGCGCATGTGGCTACGTCACACCGAGCAAGATTTAGCGGCTTGGCGTCCATCCAAACTTAACCAAATTCCGTCGTGTTTTAGAAGTTTCTGGTGATTTTTTGTAGTGGTAAATGCGGTGTTCTCTGGCAGAATGTAATTGTGATAATTGTTTAAAAAATTAAACTAGCGTTCTAATGCTACCTAACGGTTTTCCAAAGATGAAAATATCCAAAAAAGGTGGGTTATAGTTTGCAAACGGGAAGATCACATTAATTTGAAGACTGTCAGAGAGTGTTCTAAGCATTTCGATGAATCATCCTATGAACGAATACTGCGTTTTAGGCTGTACTGCACGAAATCGACGATTACTTAAAAGAGACGCCGTGCAGTTGCCAGTTCTCAATTTACCTTTTGAAAAATCGAGGAAAATTGGCCCGAAATAGTCTTATCAATAAGAGAAATCGCTCAAAATTAGTAGAAACTTTTCTGCAAATCACGTAAATGAAAAATTTAGTCATAATAATAGGTACATTGAAATGTTTGAAATTAGAACTGGTACACTGAAAAATTTAATTCTTCTGGCGCGGTAGCTTTGGAGTTGTTACCAAAAGTCCTCTATTTATTTGTTACTGCGCCACTTTAACAATGACTAGCAATAATAAAATTTGCATTATTATGTATTTGTTAGTATAATAATTACGTTCTATATTATTGGCCGGCTTGTCAAAGGTAGAAGGTAGATATATAATTCGACTTTTTTTTTCATGTATCTTATCTCAGTCTGCATAGTAAACTTGCACTGACTCTGATGATTTTTTTTATTTGGAAGAAAGATCGATATTTAAATTTTTAAGGTTTCATAAAGCTCATCCTCTCGAAAAAGCTATTAGAATGCTAAAATATTTTCAATTATTGAGATTATTGACGATAAGAGATGAAGAAAATGAATTCTCAAGACCTTATGTCTAATTTTCCTTATTAATCATTTGTTTGTCTAGAGTCTAGAAGAAGTCGTTTCTAAGTTGCCCAAGAGGAGATAGCTTTTTTTAAAAAAAAAACTAGTACGGACTTCAGTAGATGATGCACTAAAAAGCATAAAATAGCAACACATAATGTAGGAAGATTTTAAAGTTGGTGGAATTGGAGTCGGTTGTTATTTTATACTTTTTAGAGCATCAAATAATGTAGTCGGTTGTAGTTTTTTTAAGTTATTTTCTAAATAATATTTATTGCCTAGAAGGTTCATAATAAGGATCTGTGGAGTTTGTAGCAGTTGTGGGCGACTGGTATTAAGTGAGTTATTATGAAATGAATCCATTTAGTCAGAATGTCCATGTACACACATGTAGTTATCATGTTGTGATAAATAGTCCTGGGCGGACCGGCATCATCCTCCAGTTACAGACTATATTCTCTATGTATGTAATTATACAACAAACATTTTGTCGAAATCACGGCAAAGCATGTAAATTTATTATCACAGAGCGTATCCCTAATTCAGAACGGATTTGCATTGTCACCATCTCATCTATCTAGCCAGTTATGACATGTGGATCTTTTGAGCTAGGTAACTACATCCAATGTGCGACTGCGTATACATCATAAGACAATGTTTCTAATTCACATAATGATTTATGTTCTAGATGCTGGTGGCATATCAAATGGATAAATGAACACTGTTTCATAAATATAGTCTAGCTACTTCTCCCCATACCTATCCTAAGGAACAGTTTCAAAAATTATGCTTCAAAACAGTAGATGTTATATATTTTGAAAAATCAACCTTGTTAATTCATATATGTGGTACCAGCTAATCCTTCTTGCTTTCATATAGCCAGTCTTTTTTATATTGATTGTGATACTTTTATTGACACACCTAATTATTTTTCTTAAATGTTCAAGTAAAATGTAGGATTTTCTTGGAAATGAGAGATGCTATTTTAATTATTTAAGTAAAGTATCTGAATAACCGTAGAGTGTAGAGTATCCAAATTTTTCCGTCGAAACAAACATTTGCTGCCATATTCATATACAAATCTAGTTTAGTACTATCTTAGCACGATAATAAAACTGTCATGTATTATCGTATCCTTATCTTAGTACTTAATAAATAAACCAAAATAGTTACGAACTTAGATTTGCTTATGAATAGGGCTGTTGATATTTAAATATGGATCAGCAATAAAGCAAAACATGCTTTTACAATTTTGGAAATAAAAAATGTTAGAGGTAAGAGGTCTCCTTTCTGAATTTAATAATATTCTTCAGCACCAGCTGATTTGACAAATGGGAGTTGATTCTCCTTCTGATTGTTTTTTTTTTTCAATAGGAACAGAGGTTCTATTGATAAGAAATCCATTTACCATCGAGTGTCCTAACCGGAGATAATTCCATTCATATCCATCCACCCATCGTATCTCAGGAAATATTCATGGTAGAAAAAGTCCCTAGCGAAGAAGTTCAAGCGAAATGGCTAGTAATAACTTTTAAGTCTCTAGCTTAAAAAAAAACTTAAGAATACTGTTTTCTCTCTCTAACATATGCCTTATAGGCCCTAAATAAGTGAACTAGAATAAGGCGTCAATTCAGAAAAAAAATAACACTTATTTATTTTTTTAAAGTGTGGGCGAGTAGGGAAGTTTTTATGAAGTATACATTTTTGGTTTGGTTAAGACGAAATTATCTACTTTATTTAAAATTTGGAATGGAGGCAGTCTGCTAATGAGACATATACCTAAGTGAAAACGCATAATAGTGTTCAGTTAATATTGGCTCAAAATGTAATATGAATTAAAGTTACAAAGTATGTATAATATATATATCACAAATTTTACAACATTAGCTTTCTTTCACTTCAAATTTATAACCTAAACAAAGAAAAGGGGATACCGGAGAATATAAATAAATACCTAATTAAACAGAACGACTATTAACAAATCTTATTCAAATAATAATGGAAGTTGGAGGATTATATTATTATTATATTATAAGCTTCATTTCTTTCAGTAATATCCAATCTCCCACAAGCGTTTTTATCATGTTGGTTAAATGAACAGTAATTGCAAATTGCCTAAACTTAATCAGCAACACAGACTTATTTATAGAAACAAATTCATTCCTATAGAGAGTGTATAGGTCTTCTTAATTATTTTTGAAAGTATTCATGAAATTCATGAAAATATGTTTCATTCAAATTATAAGAAAGTCCCATTTGAGATGATATTATCTCCCATCATAGTTTCAATGATTTCGACTTTTTCTTATTATTTAAACAATGTCAAATTTGGCGGTGTAGTATTTTTTAATGCAGTTTTTAGCTAGCTAGCTAGATGATCGCATTGAAAGGCACCAGTTTTATTATTGACCGACGAACCCCGAACGGAGGAGGTATACAATTTGACTGTCTGCTTCTTTTTTTTGGTTCGTGCGCGCGTTTCATATAGTAATCTTACTTTGATTTTGATGATTTGGATGATGATTCATTTGAAAGAGGAGACTTGAGAAATGGTCCCATATTCATAAAAACGCAAATCCGAAATCTCTTTCCGTCCAAAAACCACCCCCGAAAGGGGTGGAGGGTGCAAATTTTCTCAAAAATCGAAAATCTGAGAAGGTATAATTAAAGATAGGACAATATCCGGAAACGTTAAAATTGAACATTTTTTCAAAAGAGTTAAGGTTTTCGAGATAAAGGCATGGTAAATTCTCAAATATATGTATTTTTGCTATGTGGAGAGGGCGATTTCTTTCAAGAATTGAAAATCTGTGGGTACCACATTAAATACCTAATTATTTGTAGCAACATATTTAGTGAACATTTTTTCTCTAGAGTTACGGTTTTCGAGTTACAGCAGTGGTCACATGGTAACATCTAGAATACTTATGCATATTTCCACAGCGATGTTTTGAGATCTCAATAATAACAACTATAAGCAAAGAATATACGTGGAGAGTAGGATATTTACTATCTTCATTGGTACCTTTTAGTGAACGTTCATCGATTTTTGTGACTAATGACTCAAAAGTGTAAAATTAATATTTTTTTACATACAAATACAAAATAATATTAATTCTATTGGTGCTGGTACTTGTGAAGTTGGTAACAAAAGTTATCAATTTAACTTCAACTGCACAACTTCAGAAGTACCAGCACCAGTAGAATTAATATTATTTTGTATTTTTAGTGCACCAACTAATAACGTCGGTCTAATTAAAAAAAATATTTGTTGTATCCTCAACTTGGTAGCTGACATGGTGGAACATATAGGTAGGCTATGTAAGTTTTTTGAAATTAATTGACTTCTTACTATCCAGTCAATTACATACAAAAACTGGTTCAGACGAATCTCATCTCCTTACATCGTGTACGTGAAAACGTGCGGGATGTGTAATATCATATAACTGTTTATCTAGTTTAGATGTAATCTCGCGTAATTTTAAATTATCTTGTAAATCTCCAACAGCATAATTCACGTTTGAATGATATATCTCAACGTACCTCTCTTTTTCTCTCAGAAGGGTGAAATTCCATTAAAAGCAAAGTAATCAATCATCAGTTGGTATACCTAACTTATTTTTTCAGTCATTGTGCTCGCTACAAATTTGTTTTGTATGGACAGGTTCAGAGGTTGAGATGTTTCGTACAGGCCGTCAATCAATGAAATTGAGAGTAAAATGGACGACTGAAAATCATGCAGTTTCTTACGGTTTAAAAGTTAGAAACTTATTTATTAAATGTTTCTTATTCTCATTCAAAATAATACCTTGAATGACATTGTTGAAGGAAATCGTTAGTGTAAACCATTTCATTGTATTATTCTATTTTATCACAAAGGAAACATATCTCAAGATTGAATTTGAATATTTTTAACCACGTCAATCAGATCTATTGGACAACATACGCTTTGGCCAAAGATTTTGTAGTAAAGTCTGGAACCCCCGCAATAGCTTTTTTGTTGAAAAAAAAAACCAAGAAAAGTCAGAAAAATAGAAAATAATATTAATTCTATTGCTGCCGGTACTTTGAATAGGTGTCTACAACAACAAACTTTAACACCACAATAATTTCAAAATTACCAGCTCCAATAGAATTAATATTATTTTGTGTTTTTCATAGCACCAACTAATAAGTCGGTCCAATTTTTTGACTGACGAACCCCGAACGGAGGAGGTATACAATTCGACTGTCTGTTTTTTTCATATTCATAAAAACGCAAATCCGAAATCTTTTTCCCGCCGAAAACTGCCCCTGAAAGGTGTGGAGTGGTCAAAAGAGGACGATTTTCGAGTTACAGCGGTGGCAAAATGGTAACATCTAAAATACTTACGCGTATTTCCGCAGCGATGTTTTGAGATGTTAATAATAACAACTACAAGCAAATATACGTGGATAAGTACTATCTTCATTGGTATTAGTCACTATTAGTGCACGTTCAACGATTTTCTTGACTAATGTTACAATTAAAAGTGTGAAATAAATATTTTTTACAAAAAATCGGACCGACGTTATTAGTTGGTGCGCTGAAAAATACAAAATAATATTAATTCTATTGGTGCTGGTACTTGTGAAGTTGGTGCGAAAACTTATCAACCTAACTGCAACTGTACAACCTCAAAAGTAACAGCACCAATAGTATTAATATTATTTTGTATTTTTCAGTGCACCAACTAATAACGTCGATACATTTTTTTGTAAAAAATATTTATGTAAGAAGTATTTATTTGATCTAAGGGACCTCGGAAATGTAAACATCTGTTGAAAACCGTAAAAATTTCACACGTTTATAATAGTTCTCGGGGTAGCAGCGTGAAAGTTAAAATATATTTTGTAATTATACCATTAGGTATACGCCTATGTGTATGGGTATTAACCTACTTTGAAGGATAATTTGATTTGATTAAATAATTGGTTTGTCTCGGCTTTTTTGACCTAGAATATCTACTTCAAGAAATATTGAGGGTGTTCCAGAATTTACGGCCAATAATATCACATAAAAACGATAACTTGTGCTTACCTTTGATAAAATCCACTGCCATCTCTAGGCCGTAGGTGTCCTTGTCGCAATCATCCAATATATGAGCACCCAATGAAATTCCCGGCAGTATATTCTTCTCCCTGTTCAATATATCCAATGTATACAACATGGCCTCCAATGCTTGTATACCACCTTGAGGCATGATTGGACCACATGTTACCGAGTCCTCACGCTCGTGCACCATCATCAGACCACCCAGGATGAGGTCACCTTCGACGACGGCCTCTTTTTTTACGGGCCATGGCGCTTCATCGTTATTGTGATGATGATGTCTGATATTGTGGTGATTGTCTTCGAATTTGTGGTAGCCGATGTTCTCTTCATTGAAGTACATTAGATTTTGATACTTTAGGAAGCTGGGGATAATGGCGTCTTCATGTAGAAAGTGTTTTTGTGGTTTAAAATGATGGAGCTTAAGTTGTCTTTGGTGCATGCCAAAAACCTCAATTACTTCAACTAGCACAAATATGCACAAAATTTGCAGCAATTCTGTTGTCTTCATGATTAATTATAGGGATGGATTTCAGATGGCATTCATTGTAGCTGCTAATTCAGGACCTGGAAAAATATGATCTCGGGTCTATTGTTGCAGTAAAATAGGAACTCATATCTCTTTCCATAGACTTTTGAGTGTAATACGACTTTTATTAATATAATTTTGTCTATAGTTTGAAAATCTATAATATCTTTGAGAAGAAATATATGTTAGCCAAAATCCAGTTAGCATAGGCTTGAAATAGTAAAATTCCAAAAGTTCGAATTTTGGCAGAAGGACTATGAAATTTTAAATAAGTGAAGATCTCAAGGCGCGTGAGCTTTATCGAACTATAAGTTATCTTCGAACATTTAATTAGCCACAATAGCAAATTGGTGTAAGGGATAGTGTCGGCACGGTCCACCTGAACAGAGTGAGTCGAAAAAGAGTAAACAGGATGGCACAAGTCTCTGGAGATAATGAGACTCAAAAGCACAAAACGCTAAAGCTGAAATCATTCTCTGGTGGGAAGGTGACAACAGTAGTTTCATTGAACCAAAGTTTACAGAATAGTATACTGTAAACTTTGATTGAACTTTCTTAATTGAGGGCTTCCGGTGGCTCGTGTTCGATTAACACGTATTTTTCCATAACAATGATGAGAGATTTAAATAAAATTAGAGGACATTGTTATAATTTCACTCGGCAAAAAGATGTATGTATCTACGGAGCTAAATATATGTAGATTTGAATATATATCTTTCCCTTTATGGTCTGTTGCCGCTCATTTCTAGAATTGTTATTCTAGTTTGCTGTATTATTGCTTGTACACCTATTTTCAATTTTTGGATCATGAAATTTTTTCTATGAATATGTTATCTCCGCCTCAAGTTAATAAGCTTGCAATACCACAATCGCTCTCAGAAAACAATACATCTGCATTATAACAGATTTTTTGTCACAAATGTAGGGACTAGAGAAACCGAAACCTTTTTATTTGTTTAGTCAGATGATGGAAATGCAAAAAAGTTGATTCTTTAAACTTTACACCGTAAATACAAATACACAAAACACAAGGACATTTTCCTAAAAACCATTTTATATGACGTAGGGTATCTTAAAACGACGAGATTTCTCGAAATTACAATTTCGGAAAATCGGCCCCATTACAGTAAATTCCTACAGGGAATTTATAAATATCTTATAAGGGTTATGCTTTTGACAACAATCGGCAGGACTGAACCCGAAAATTGATCCTCAAATTCATTTCAAGATCACTTTTAGATTGCTCACTATTGCTTTTATCATGACATAATAAATTATCAACGTTATTTTCAGCGGAATCATCTTTTTAGTGCTTTTATGTCAGGTACGGTACATGAATCTAGTGACTCTAAAGCTATGGTGCTTTCCAGTCATAAAATGAGTACACCTTGACATTTGAAATGATAAAAACACTTCATAATACACATCTACTCTAATTATTATTCGACAACATTGTATTTACACACACCCACTACTACTATGGTATAAGAATGATTTATAACATAGGAAATAAATCTAGGGAAATGACACAGTGTCCCGTCCATCTTGTTGATATGTAGTTGCCCATTAATTAATACTTGAAAATGATGGAAACAGAGATAGTTTTGTTTCGGAGTGTGTTCAATTATGTTCATCTATAAGTATGTATAATTCATTATTTAGTTTTGATGTTAATACCTAACTTAGTGTAATAGATTTGATTTACTAGCACTTCCACCCGGGATTATCAATGATATAGTCAATACAAATGAGCAATGTGATTACGTCATCAGCAAGGGATTATTTTTTGGTTGGAGATAGTCTCTGCTTTCTAGTTCCTTTTTTTATTGAACATCCAACAATATTTGATATTTACAAATTCACCATATATTGGCGGGAAGTTGACTCCACACTCTACCCTAAGGTATTTGAAATGCTACTTTTTTGATAGAAAACAATATGCTGGCCGCCCTGAGCCAAATAATATGAATACCAACCATACAACTCACAATCAAACAACCTACGCACACTACTCCTACGATGTAGCATGCCCCCAATCACCCAAGCATGTTATAAGAAGGATAATCAACTATTGTTTGAGAAAGCATGTTCTATATTGTCGAGTTGGTGTGCGGATCTAATAATGAGATTAGAGAGAGAGAATAAATAGAATCAAGGCAATCGCTGTTAGTTGGTGTCAGTGACCAGTTAAATGTCATTCATATCATATTCATATGTGACTGAACCTAAAACCTAACCTATTTACTCGACATCGTATCATCCAAATTATTATTTTTATTTATGTTTATGATACTAGTTAATAGATAGTGTTGCAAGGTTTACACCGAATGCAACGAAGCAAAAGTTATTTCTCTCAGAGTAATGTACAAGTTGCATATTTTGAGTCTGAACAGGCGAAAATTAAAACTGTAGTGGTATGTGATCAAAATAATCTTTCAGTTGCTATCTCATTGATCTCGTCAAATATGTGATTTTACTCTCTTCAGTGAATTCATTATTGGGTCTCCACAGAGATGTTAATCCTTTGGGTGTTCTAAATATTTCCGATCGCGTAAGTTCAAATTTATTGTGAGATTTCTTTATTTCCAGTTATATAAATGAAAGTTGACTTTCGTCCACGAAAAAATGAAACATTCGTTTAATGAAAAATCATAGTAGATTAAAATTAAATATCCATATACGAAATAAGATCACGAATCATATTAACGTCTTATAAGTTTGTATTTCAGTCCGTTTTTTATCGGAGGTATGAAAACTAAAAAAATAAAATTCTGTTTGTTGGAAAGTGAAACTTCTTTTGAAACGTTATGAGTTGGATTTTAGAGTTGAGACAAAATACATAAGTAGCTTAGGATATGACATGCGACTTTCAAATGTAATTTTCCTATAGTCCGTCTCCTCTGTAAGTGCAACTGGGACTCATAGGTGGAAGGTACCTATTTGTGAGACCTATGAATGGAATTTCGTTGAATTGTCGATATGTGTGTGTGTGTCCTATAGTCCTATGTCACTAGGCACATATTTGAAGGTCTTTGAGTACGAGTGGGACTCATTGGTGGTAGGTTCCATATTTGCACGTATCTCTAAAACCTATGGGTGGATTTGAGTCACTATAAGCCATTAGTAGCTTGTTCGGAAATTGAAGACGACAATAATGTAAATATATGTTCTGATTTTATTCATGTTAAAGAACTAGGTACCTAATAAAAAATAGTCTTATAATAGGTAAATGTGGCCAAATCAATATTTCATAAAATATCACTTGCAGTCACATAGGTTATCTTACTCAGTCTCCCTCTTCATCTTAAGGTAATAAGTAGACCATTTTTCAATATCCTTATCTTTCTGCTTATCTCATCACAGTGTTTAAATGTCATTATCTTGCACATTACCATTAACCAGAACACAGTTTCACTTCTGCGAATTGCACGTTAATTTTATTTTAATTTTTCGAAATAGTCTGACTAATGTTTTAAGCAATGAAAAAATGGAAAGCTTGACCAAAAAAATGGAAAATTCAGGATGAACTTAGAGAGCTTTTTTCTATGGTATTAGGTACTTACCTACTCAAGACCATAACTCGTGATTCGAACGATAGATACCTACTTCTTTGTTTATTTTGTTGTCATTTTTTTTTACTTTGTGAAAATCTGGCACATCAAAAGAAATACTTTGACAAAGCATTCCAGCCAAAATTCGCTTACAGATACATTTGATTTTCTTTTCAGTGTTATTTTGCGATCTGTCCAACAAACCTTGTTGTTTTATTTCTATTCTGCTCTAATTTTTGCGGCAATCAGTTTAAATATCTTTTAACATGACATTTATAAGACCCATACACAGTACAAGTCCCTCAACTCGAATACAGCTAAACTCGTGCCATCGGAATTGTTCGAGAGAAGAAAACAGTCTTTTACAACCAAATTCTACATTTATATACTTGTGTTAATGTGTTGAACAAATAGGTTATGTAACCGGAATTAAATCGTGAATCAATTATCACAAGAAAATATAAATTTGTTAAAATCATTACATGTCGCGTATTATAGAAGTCATTTTAGTGAACGAAATGGTGTTATTTTCCAAAGATTTAGTCTACTGTTCATTAATTCAGTCACAAGGCGTGAATTTTCTATATCTAAAAACCACGCAGTGTATGTAAAGATTAATATATGAATAGACAAAAATATGTTTTTATGCTATTAAAAGGGTCAGTTTTTCAAAGCAAACGAATAAAAACAAAAATATTTTGCTTGTTTATATAAACATCAAATACGATACGTCAATGAAATAATCAGTCACTAACTGTAATTTGAATTTAACCAACTCAGTTCTGCTGTATTCTCCATATTTCACTATAGTCTTCCAAGAATTCACTCAGTATCAGCTACACAAGTCTGGGAAACACGAAGGAATACTCTAACATGACCTAAACATTTCACCTACATCACAAATTGGCTTGTAGATATATACCTACCACAACAAATAACATCTTATGTTATGGGGCCCATACAGAGACGAACATATCTCTCAACTTGACACCCGAAGTTCGTGTGTTGATGTCCTGTTGATCAACTAAGTTGAGGAACTTGGTTCATAAATATGTTGAAATGTCTATGGGGCCAATTATTAGATTAGCCCAGATATGAGTGTTGAACTGTAATGGAGCTAATAAAATCGTTGTAATAATTTCCAAATATGGACATATTGAGTAAAGAATGGCACATTTTAGAAGTGAAACTTCTTTGGTAGCGTTCTGATATGTGACGAGAATGGAGAGTGAATTGAAAAAAATGTAACGTTTCGAGATTTCGTTACACAAGACATTGTGTATACTTTAACCACAGTCTTCGTTACAAGACAGATAGACAGATGTATAACAGAGAGAAAGAAAGAGAAAGCTAAACATCATATATACCAATTTTGGCTATCCGCGTCTTCCTTTTGTGCGGGACTTCGTCTTGAACCCCTCTCATAAACCAAGTCCAAGGTTCAAGTTGCTTGAAAGAGGAATAGTTTAGGAAGCGTCGTACGAGCAAGAGAGAGAGTTATGTATTTTGATGGCTAGTTGAGAGTTGGGAGGGAGTTAAGGGAAGGTGTGTTAGTGGGACATTAGGTGTGGGTTCCATACTTCTGACATGTTGTATAAGTATCTTCTGAGTGTACGGATGTATATTGATATCTTCTTCTATGGGCATGGGTGTTCTGTGGTGCGATAACGAAATTTTAAGTGTGAGTGGGACTCATAATGTTAGGGTTCCGTACCTGGCAATCTTATATATGCTTCAATTGTTGTTTTTGTACAAAGTGGTGGGGATGGTTATGGGTATGTTTAAGTGCGACTGGGTCTCATTGGATGCGGGCTCCATACCTATACCCCTTTTAATCCTGGGGATGCCTGTTATTGGGACATGCGTTATGGATGCGGTAAGGGAAGATTTTATGATGGTGTCTAGTACAATGGAGACCCTATTGTTGTGGATTCCACAATTTTTTCACTATGGTTCGAGAATTACTCAATATTTTTGGGTTTTTTAAGTGCCACAATTGCACATTGGGTAAGGGTAGGTAGGTACTCAACTTTCTACAAGTATTTTTTTGTAATTAAATTTTATACCGTTATATTTCTTTTAAAATTATCCCTCCCTCTGTCTCTCTCTCACTCTCTTTCTCTCTCACACACACACACCTCAAATTTCTCGCATTCTCAAGTTTGCAAGAAGTTTCACGTGTCCCACGTATACGATGCTGCACATGATTTTTTTTATAGCTTCACTATACTTAGATACGCAACAATTTTAATTGTTTCATAATAATAATAATAATTTAACCGAACCGGATGTATATATCTACAATGATTTTGATAAGGGGTTTTTCTAGTATCCTTGTAGACAGCTCATGAAACACTGACGTCGAGAATATATTCTGAATAGCGATAGTTTTCAAGAATAACATAAAATTTATTTTCTTTGTATATTGAAGATTTCCTTTACGTTTCCTTTATACATTGACAAGGCATGAAATTTCATTGCCGCCACCCACCACAATCTGAAGATTGATTTCTAAATAGACAGAAATATATTTTAGATAGTTAAAGGGTAAGCTTTTAACAAGCAACACGATTTTGCCATATAATCCAGTCCACCGTTAAAATATTGAGGACTGCAATCCAGTTTAACCAAACGAAACACATTTAATATAAATCGTGTTCGGGCTTGTAAGCCTTTTCACTTTATTGACATAAATGAGATGCGAAAGACTAATCATATAATATTCATACTGGCAATTTTCCAATACAAAAAATATTAATTGAAAATCAAATATAACATTCCTTAGTATGGGAATATGCGAGTAAATAGACAGCTGAGATTTGGGAAATTTATATGAGCAACACTTTGTATTGATTAGCCAGCGCGATTTAATAACGTAGCTCTTGTGAACTTTGTCAGTCTCAAATCTGTTTAATATAAAACAGCAACGATGAAATTTTCTATGTACTATTATTATATCGATCTGAAAGATAATTGCGGACATTGGGCATTGCCTTATTATAAATATTGAACCTAACCTAACACTGTTTTATGTCCGTTTATGAGTCTGCCTTTTCTATCTTTTTACGTACAACTTTCATCAAATATAAATTCTAATAGAGTGCTTGCTATAGGTAGGTCAGTAGTGATAAAATCTATATAGCTATATTCAAATAGATGTTGGTATATTTGTGCTCTCCCTCATCGTTTGACTGATTTCCATGAAAATTGCAGCATATATTTAGGTAAACCTTCAAGGAGAAGGTTTCTATGCTAGACAGTTTGTTATAACTCGCCATCGAAAGGTGATGCTGAGCACTAACTTTACACCGTTTAATCTATCGGCATTGAAATTAGTTTTACTTGTATGTTTGAGTGTCGTAGATATTTTAAAACTATCCAGCTCAACGCTAGATGGCGCTAGAGCACATCAACTACTACACAGTTTCACCGATCATTATGAATATTATTGATACACATAATTTGCCAATATCCATCCACACTTTTGTACTTACCCATTATAATCGGGGCAGTTCACCAATGAAATACTAAGAGGGATAAAGGATCAAAGATTTATATGGAATATTGACACGAGAATCTCATTAAACCTGACCCATAAAAACAGAAATATTCCATTTCTGAATGACATACAAGATATCTAAACCAATCAATGGCGACCTTAAGAGTAAGAATGTTTATTTTGCATGTGATTATTATGAATTATGTTAGTCTCCACCTCTTATTTCTAAGATCTTAGGGAGCATTCTCATTACCATAAATGTAAAATAAACATCTATCTAATACATATGAAGTTTCTCATTTCACAAATAAGATTTCATATAATTCCATTCAAATCCTCGGCAACTACTTGTTAGATATAAATTAAGAACAGTTAATTATTATTGACTTTATTTCTACAAAAAAAATAAAAGAATCTTTCAATGGGAAAACGTAGTCTTGCAGCTTATATATACTACACAAATTTCGAATAAAAACGGAGTCTAGTTAGTTGCTAAGCTAACAGACATAATCAATTTCTTCTGATATATGAGATCGGCTTCGATTATACTCCACCCACAATGTCTCGAATTCTCAATAACTATTTACTAAGGATTCGTCGCTTCAAGAAATTGAGAATATAAAGCAATCGAAAGAGTTGACTTTTAGTTGACCTTAATTTCCAATTTGATATTATTCAAAATACGTTTTTGTATAAAATCCATCAACTTTCCATTTGTTGATCAAGCAAAAAATAAAGCATTTTGGCCCTATTATAGGCAGTGTAGGTACATCTGAGAAATATTTTCTTTTATTTTTTTCTGAATTTAAGTGTACTTATTTATTATTATTACGCATATAAATAATATAAATAAAAGTGAGTTCATACATATTGTACAAATCGAGAACAAGCACTATTAATTTTTTTCCTGTTTGTTTTTACTTCATTGACATGTTGACATGAAGAATAAATACACAGAAAAATAGCTTTCGCCTATATTTTTCATCTGACACGTATTTTGCTAACAGAGTTAACATTATCTGGGGCTATTTATTTTCATAATTTACAATAATTTTGTACACAGGGTGGGGCACCTTATATGTCGCGGTCGCTGTCTGAGAAACCAAATAAGATAATGTATCTGTTTTCAATTGGTTCGATAAATAGTCCATATTCAGCTATACAGGTTTACCCCTGAAGAGGCCAATTGTACCTATATGCGAAACAATTGCCGGGTTTGACAAATAAAGTGTTGGCGTTATTTTTGGTTGATTTTGTCAATATACTGATTTTTGAATTTAGCCAATTAACGAGTTGACGGTGATTTCAATATACGATTTGAGTATCGATTCACAAATGTCTAGATTTTTCAATCCTTCAGAGAGTTTTCTACTAATAAATGTAAAGACAAGAAGTAACTCCTGTTTAGATAATATCTTCACAAATATAGCAAGTTCAGGACCATTCATTTCCAATTTGTCGATTTCTGACTATTTTAGTGTTGAACTATATCTTGACTTATTACACAATTGTGTACAAGCCCAATCAAAGTTTCATAGGCCCATAACTACTAAAGGTCTATAAATGTTAAATAATTTTGACCTAAGTCTAAGTCTGTTCATTTATTACAGGACAATAGGTATAAACTTGGCCTTTCCAATGATTTCAAGCAAAAAACAAATTTAAACAAAACAAGGATCAAATGGTTCACTCCAAACTTTTAGAGATAACTTTCGGTTAATTCTTCAGAACAGTTGATGAATCAAGAATAGCAATAACCAAAGCAAATGAAAACTCTATACAAAACTCCTGTAATCCCCAAATGGCAATGTGGGAGGTTATTAATGGAGCAAGATCTAAATCCAAAACAAGTATATCAGCACAAGAATTTCTTAATTATTTTGTCAAAATTGCTCAAAATATTGATAAGGATCTACAGCATTATAATACTGACTATATATTTACATACGCAATTACATAGAGTTTAAAGTACCTAAGTAACAACCTGGAGTTCGAATTTGATGAAATATCAATAATAGAAATTCGATGCATTATTCACAAACTCAAAAACTCGCATTGTAGGGATAATCATGGTACCAATACCCAAATTTTTAAATGTATAGAAAATGATATTGCAGCTTCGCTCACAAAGTACATGTACCAATGTATAAAAGCTTCACTATTGCCAGATTCATTAAAGTTAACAAAAACTCTTCGCATACATAAAAATGTTCGCGCAATTCTAAACGCACTATCATAGTTCATATCTTGACTAAAGTGTTTGAAAAAGCCTTGAAATGCAGAAGAGTCAAATACTTTTACGATAACAGCTTATTTAGTCCATCTTAATGTGTATTTAGAACATCCTTCTGCACATCCGGTGCCATAGATAAATTAATTCCAATCACTAAAATCATACCTCTATGTCCGAAAACAGAATGTATCCGTCAACAATATGAATTATAATTATTTGCCAATTTATCATGAATATGTGTTTGGACCAATTATTTTACCAATATTGCTGATTATACTGATATCATAAGAAACTCTGATGAATTAAATGTCTTCCATACTCAGGAACAATGCAGAAGCTAATCGAATGGTACTCCAGTAACGCGAATGTTGCAATTTATACTACGTAATTTAACCATCTTAGTGAATAAAATACCCTCATTCAGATTTTTAGGACTTAATTTAGATCCAATACTCAATTGGCAAAATTATGTTGATGTCTTATTTCGATGACTTACCGCAACCCAAACAGGCATGTGCTATCTTGCTTCCAAAATGTTCAATGAACTGCCCACCACAATTAAAAACATGCTTATCAAAAATTTCAAAAAAATAATAATTAAAGCAAAGCACAGCAAAATATATTTACTCGGGTCCTGAATTCTATCATGACTAATTCCGGGAATGGTTTTATTGATCATATTGATTTCAATTATCTATTTTGAAATGTATTTAATTTATATATAATATCTAGAGACCGAGATGGGTCTATAAGAGTTACTAAGGTTATTTAAACTTATTAAAAAGTGTGCATATTTCTGGTTAAAATGTATTGCGATCGGTAAATACTGCTTTTATTGTTCATATATTCGTAAGTTATATATTTCGAAATAAATATGAATGTGTAATATCAAAGAAGATAGATACTACATAGAAGTGTACATCTTATATTAAATTTGAGGCGAAAGCCGAGTGAGCTTCGTTAACCAAGTGACGAGGGCGCTACCGTCGAAAATGAGTATTTTGTAGAATAATTCAACATTCGGCTATCAGGCGACCAGAAACGGCTATAGGTACTTATGTGTTCTAGCGGGCAGCGGGCTGTTGATTGCCGTTGAAATAGCTAGTGTGGACCTCGGAGGTATCGTCAATCGATTTCTCGACTCCGAAAACCCCTTTTTGCTATTTTTTACCAAAATATGCTAACCCTTCCTTGAAATAGCTAATGTGTACCTTAAGGGTCGCAATATATTAGATATGTACAAATTTAAAAATCTCCGATTAAATTATTAGAAACTCATATTAACATCTTTTATTTAAAAAATGGGTTTTGTTAAAAAAAACTTAAAGGTGATCTGAATTAGAACCGAGGAACTCTAGATTAATACCCCGAAGCTAAACCATAGGACTATTTGTTCCTATGATATTATCGGGTTCATATTGATATTGGGAATATTAATTGCTGAAAACGATTTTTCTTGTGAATGTGAATACAACCAATCGATTCAATACACTCTAAAACCCATACATATGAATCTATCTACCCTTGAGAAATGATTCAAAATTGAAAATAATGGTTAAACTTGACGCACATAACTTGCACAATTTAAAGGAAGGCTCTTTTTAATGTGCTCCTCCATCTTTCCACCACTTTCCGATTTGAAGTTATTATTGTTGTGCTGTAGTGGAACTTAATAGTGGAAAATATGCTTCATAGGTTTCTAAACATTGTGTAACGTTTTCAGTGTCATCTTACAGTTGAAAAGGTACCAATCTTATAAGTTCAGAATTCAGAGAAGTAAAATAAAATGTTCGCAGACGGGACTAAAAACGAAAGATGAGGAATGAAGCAATGCGGTTCAAAATAATTAGAACTTGAGTGCCTCAAGTTTGAGAAGTTTAAACACGAGCTCATTAGCCTAATTAGTGTGCCTCACAGTATCCGGCTTAAATTATGAATGTAAGATGGAATCTACATGAGGTCAGATAAACTTAACAGTGAGTTTGAACTTAACAGAAATTGATCATTCGCATATAGTTATATATAATAATGATAAGAGCAATCACTTATTTCATATCTCTGAACCCCTGTAATATACAGTGTGCCCAAGATAAGGATGGGAGAGTATTATGATCTCGAGCAGTACTGTATCTATATACAGAGTCGGTTAAATAGGGAAGAGCATCAGAATTCATATATTCTTAGATTGTTTTCGGAAAACTTCAGTAACTCTTTTGATTTTCCAGATTTTAAAGAGAAAATGTTTTTTTTAATTTTGGCGGACAGCTAACAAAAAACCGGGACTACTTCGTCATGGTTATTTTTTCAACTCTACAAAACGGCATTGTGAATAATATCATGAGCTGTTTAATTTTGTAGAAACCTGCTATTATCTTTCGAGATCTAGATCCTAATGCTATCCCATCCATAGAACACTGAGCAACTCTTTCTTGTTATATTTTTCTATTGACTTGACTCAATGTTATCTCAAAAAAATATGTCTCTGTGATAAAATAAAAAAATACCGTCTAATTCATATTCTGGGACTTTCTCAAATTTATAATTTACCTCATAAAAGAAATTCAAATGAGTTAAATCCAATTTGATCTCTATGTTTTCAAACTAGTAAACAAGATTCATGGAATATCAACATTTATCAACATTCATATAATCAGCTTCGTAACACAATTTCAAACACCCATATTTTCGAATTACTTTCAACAGTATTCCTAGACGTGAAATTCTAGAACGCCTTCAAGTTCGCGTCTGTAAGTGCTATTAACAATGTAGCTTCTACATCCTGATTGATTGTAGTTTCAAGTTACCTTGTATAAAAGATAAAGCAAGTTTAAAACTTGATTGTTTCAAAGGCATCTCAACGGAAAACTAATTAACATTATCTATCTATCCGATTTCAGTTTACCAATCAACTAGATAGGAAAAAACAAAAGATCTGGATCGATGTTTGAGCCAGCTTCCTATGTTGTATTTTACGGCAACCGAAGACTTGTTGGAATTACAAGTTTGTGTAACCATTTATTCCTGTGATATTTGCCGTGCCATATGTTATTATAATAAAAAGATGTGGAATGAAACTATGAATAAAAAAGCTCTTATCTTGATACATCAAATTACCGGCCAATTTAATTAATTACTGTAAAAGCCGACATTTTTGTAGTAGCTTTAAAAAACCAAATAAATAACTATTGGGAAAAAGACAGCCTATTTATTCTACACTCATCAGATCGGGTATCGTAATGGCTATAAGCGATTTTGAAAGCACCGTTACCAATGGCTTGGAGGACAGTATACAGGGTGATTTGTGAAAGGTAGGCAGGACTTCTCCTAAAGTTCTGTCATATACTATTTCAAAAACTATCACAATATAAATTCTTCTCTCAGAGGTTCATGAGCTTGTAGATAAATATTCTTTGTGAGGTTATTGGGATTTGAGCTCTGTGGTTGATATATTAAGAGTAGAGAAATTAAAGAACTCGTTTCATGTCAGAATGTTACTATAAAAATAATAACTTTTTCTGGTAGAAACAATGTTTCGGCCATCCATGTGGCCTTTTTCAATTGAAAAACTGTAGAAGATACAAATTTGAGATACATTTTATTGTTGAAAATTGAAATAAGCTTATCTTGAAAAATTATTCGAGGGGGTAAGAGAAAATTTTAAATTAAAGGATTTGAATTATTTTCTATTATATAGGGTTTATGCTAGGTATTATACCATTCTTCTATATTTCTTCGTTTTGTTCTTTTTATTTAGTTTCATTGTATTATATTTGTTCTTCTGACGAGGGTTTAGAATGAATTTTTTTTATTAAAAAATGAAGGAAATAATGGGAAAGAAGTTGTATTTTTGAGGTTACGATTTTAAGAAATAATAAATTTTGTTATTTTTGACACAGATCATTATATTTTTTTTTAAATTAGTACTATGGAAAGTAATGTTTGTGTTTTGTGTTCTATAGAATATTATTTTAAATTATACTTGAATTCTTGGTATCAATTTTTGAATTTACTGTGATTGATTTCTTTTTAATATGAATCTTTCTAAAATTTTTCTTTCAAACAAGTTTTTCCAGTTGTTAGGTAATATTTGGGTTTCATTGAAATAGAATTTATGTTTTTCATCGATTTCATGGTGTGTTAGTGCTCTTTTTGTGAGTTATTTGATAAACCTTCTATGTATGGCAGAGTGAGATACTTTCAATTTTCGTTTTTAGTGGTTTTATTTTTATTACATGTATTGTATATTGCCTCGATTTTGGCCTTGAACACATATAGTTTTGTATATTGGTTTTGTATTAGAACTGATTTTGCTTTATTGATGGTGATTTCTCTGTACCGGGATGTAAAAGTTTTATTGATCTATCTGCTAGACTGTTAATTACTGATTTCTTCAGGGATAGCGGGTTAGGGAAAATTAATTTATGTATCTTCTTGACCAGGTATTTTTGGTATATCACCCTGTGCGTATGCATTTATTAATATAATGTTATGTTAAATCTTGAAAATTTATTGGATTTTGTTTTTCAATTTCTATTGTGAATTGTATTTTGTAGTGATATGTGTGAAAAATGTTTAAGATGTCAGCTTCCTTATATCGGGGTATGGCAGCTAAACAATCGTCAGCGTATATATAGAATAAGCAATGCAGCTAGAAATAGATGATCCCATGGCGAACCCATAAATTTGTTGCTAAAATTGTTCTTTATATTCAAAATATGTAGAATTAAGTATCAGTTACTACTTCTTTGAATTCTTTTATGGGTTTATCGGTGTGTTGTTTATTTCGTTTCATTTTTTGTAAATCATTTCTTGTGCTAAATCTGTTGGGATATTTGTGTATAGTGAAACTACGTCTTGCGATATCATGATGGAGTCGTTGGAGATATTATTATTTTTATTTTCTCTTTGAATTATCAGTAATCTTTTATGTACGTAGGTATCAGATTTATTAATTATTTTATTTAGGATTTCTTTAAAATATTTGGAGAATGACTGTATGCCAATAAGACAAATAGTTTCATCAATACAATTAACAAGCTTGTTTTGCTACAGAACCTACCAAAGCTATTATTACGATTTTAATACAAAAATTATAAACTAAACTAGATCCTGTTGACCATTTTCTCAAGGCATACTTCTGAGAAAGATCTAAAAAATAAGGCCCGAATAAAGTTTCATACCTTCCACGTTTTCATTTACTTTCCGCCTACAGGCGACTAATTTGAATATGAGGATTGCTATAGGTCTTGGCAAGCTGAGAAAATTTATGGCTGCACGTGTCCCTCACATGATTTTTCATATTCGGTTGATGCAAGCCTGGGGCATTCGTCGAAATATGTAACTTTTTCAATTAGGACGTGTGTTATACTTAATAATGTTTGTGTATTTCTTTCTGTACGGAAATTCACGTATCTGTATCAGAGAACTGTTCCAATAAAATATTTAATAAAAACTACATATTTTTTTACAGGATAGGAAGAAAATGAATACTAGAGCTATAGGAAAGTCGTATACCCAATACCTATTTGCTCATTTACTCATGAGGTAGTAGAGACCGCTCCTGCTCTTCGCATCGTTAGCACTAAAGTGATTGTTGTAGTCAACCTTAGAAGATAGATATATACCATCGTGATCTTTTCCGTAGATTTCTTTAAGATATACAATTCAGTAGTACCTACTTTATTTTGATCTATCTCATACGGTTTAGCCAGCGTTTGCAATGTAAGCGCACACAAATATGTCTCCTCATTACAAATCTTCCTTTGTTTATTAATGAAAACCACATTAAAATCCGTTAAGTAGTTAAAAAGATTTAAACGTACAGACAGCGGGAAGCGACTTTGTTTTATACTATGTAGAGATACTGCAATTCTACATTCTAAATAGATGATAAAAGGGTGGGCATCAAAGGTTTAAGAAAATGGATAAAGATCAAAGTAACTAATAATCATGTTTTAATCTTCATTATAGAGAATCCTGATTACTATTATAATGGGATCATAGAGTCAGCTGCAATCGAAAGGCAAATAGCTACTGCCAGCGTATCTTTTTTACTGGCGAACAATTTCTATCTCAGACGCTATTTTACTTGTTCTCCAGAGATAGTTTCTCGAAAAAATATTGGCAGCAGCTCAAAGAATTACGAACAATTCCATTGTATGTAGCTACTGCCGCTGCAAGGCTTTCATTTAGAAATACCCAACCAGGCGTTACCAGTTACCGAAACCGAATTACGACAAGAGACTTAAACGCTCTTGTTGAATTACTCCATCTGAAAGGGGATTTGCTATCTATAGCCAAAAAACAAGGATCTCTATCTGCAACACTAATACCTACGTGCTGTTTAATGCTTGCAAATTCGTACCCAAACAAGACTATTGGAGATTCCTAAGAGGCTACCGTGCTTTGTCTCGTGAGATTCCTTAGAATTTCATAGGAGATTTGCTATAATTCCTGTTTTAAACTAAGCTATTTTTCTGAATGCGTCTCGTTGTGTGTCTAGTGTGAACCAATTTTTACTGTGTAGTTTATCAGTGTTGTTGAATATTAAAAAATACAACGAATACTAAGTATCGAGTCGGGCAATAAAAGGAACAGGGTTATAGTTTGTTTTAACAACATAGTACAGTAATACAGCGTGAGTCATCCAGAATATATCACTATATTGGGAACATAAGAATACACCCTGCATTTCAGAAGAATTACGTCTAACTTCAGGTAAAAGTATCTAAATGAAGAATTTTTTTCAGGCTCATAGATCTGATTTTACAAGTTTTAGTAATGAAGCTCCCTGTATAGTTAGTACGATTTTCTATTGTTCAATCTGAAGATGGACGTAATGTACCAGAAGCGCTTCATGTTTGTAAATTTTCAATAATATGATATTCTCCACGCTAGCGGTGTTTTTGTACTATGTCGTTGGCCTAAAACTACACATTTTATTATTGTTAAATACAGAATATGTCGTTTAAAGAATAATAAATCAACCGGGGATGCCATAAACTAAACTAACCCACCTTTCTTAGTTTTAGGAAAGTTCACAGAATAGGAGTAGTTTTCCGTAAACTTTGGTATTAGAGATACAGGGTTTTATTTGGAACAATTTGGAAATCAGATGAGTTTCTGTACTTGGAAAAACTCTAAGAAAATTTAGTTTTTTCAGTTTTCGAATGAAGACCTAGGCTCAGCTATCTTTTTTTATGAAATAACCGGATTTTTTGTATTGTCTTTTAATCCTTCAAGGATAAGGGATAAAACTCAATTGTGGATGCACAATAGCCAATAAAACTTCTTGTGCCGAAGATTTTAGTGTGAAAACAGGTTTACCGCTTTTATGAAGTATAGTCCTTGACCATCTTTCTTTGGATGCATCTCAGGGAGATAGATAGTTGCTACATTCACATCCGGTAATTATTAGTCGTTCCTAAAAGAAAAAACAAAACATGGTTGCTCGGGAATTTCAGAAAAATCTTGATGTTCTCAAGTATTATATGGAATAAGTTTATGTTTAAGCATAGTATGATAATAACTTTTGTCTACTAAAGTTCATAAGAAAAGGGAACTAACAGATAATTGGAGCTTGCCTGAAAGCAAACTCTGTAATCAGACAGCACCAGATATTTCTCCACTACATTCGAGAAAATAAAGAATGAACGAGTTGATACAATATGCTTTTTTCTGGCTCATTAGGATGTGAGAAAGACATCATGCAATATAATATTCTGCTGTAATCAGTAGCACTACTTATATAACCAATGTTAGTATGACGGACGACGGCATGGATGATAAGAATATTTTAAAATACCTAGTCGATTATCATAAAAGAGAGCCGATGCTTCTTTGAATTTTTTCCACTTGCCCCTAGCATATCGTGAATATGATGGCATGAAAAAGGCTGAGCGAATACAGAAAAGGGAGATTCTATGCAAATATTCACCTTTGTTTTTGTAGGGATATATGTTCGACGTTGAATAATTCCCTCACGTATTGCCACGATCCGGAAATTTATTTTATTCATGACTTTTTTAATTGTCCTTTTTCGCTGATACGGTATCCCTAGCTGGTTATGGAAATCAACTTGGCATAGATATACATATTTCACCAAAATCTAGTAGGTGTGAAGTATGTCCTCTAGTTTTAATTGCAGGAGGTACATCAAAGTGGGTAATTTAATATTAACTAAAAGCTTAACCTAGCTTTACCACGTGTATCAAGAATATTTCTATTTTCAATTCAAATGTACCTAGGTGAGTCGACTTTGACTTTGATAAAAAAACTAACTAAACGGTGCCTTCCTTCTTTTATTTTATATGTTGATATAATAGCATAGACCAGGAAATCTTGCATATTCAAAAAAGAAGTCTTGTAGCACTTCTCAGTATTTTTATAAATAATTGAAATCGATAAAATATTGCTAGAACAAGGTCTTACAAAATGTACATTTGCAAAATGTGTAACCTTTCATTTTATTTTATTCTTTAATTCTTTAGACGGAATTGGATAAAAAACTGCGTATTTTTGGTTGTTGTCTAGGAAAAACTGTGAAATATTTGTTTACGGTATTATTCGAAACATACTAGCTGAAGTAAGTAAGTAAGTCTATTTATTACTAGTAATACATTTACAAATCTGTTTAAACTAAAACATCATACATTCCTATCTATTTTTATATGATAACAACAAATTAAATATAAATATAGGTGTTCCCTAGCAAGAAAAAAATTATTTGAAAGATGATTTCAAATTTTAAAATTATCTTTTTTCTAATACAACATAAAATTTAAATAAATTTAGTGGATGCTAAGTCCTTTCTTGCAAACTATTTTTCTATACATATTTTAATTTTTTCGCTAAAAGAGATTTCATTCTGATTTTTGCAAGGATCACGCTATGGATAATAATCTGTGCGTGATAATCCTCATAAATATGTACGGTTATCTATTCCCTTGATTTTGCCATAAGAAAAAAATAGTTTGGGCTTTTCACTAGAATAATTTGAAAATGTTCAACATTATCCAATCAGAAATTTGATTCTTAACTTTATTATATGGCTTAGATCTAATACCATGGGGTAATGCATTGAATAAATAACTAAAATGTGCTTCATTGTAGCAATGTGCCTAGTTCCTGGAAGCAGGATGCTATGTTTGGCTGCATTTCTAATATTAAATATATGGGTTATTTCATTTCTATAATAAAGAGTTTGTAGCATGAATCTTATAGTTGCTTTCATATATAGATGGTTTATTGTTAAAAGTGCACTTTCTTTAAAAAGTAAGTCAGTTACTATATCCAACTGACTATATTTGACTAGCATAATTTTTATTATATATTTTTGGGTCACTTACAACGAAGACATAATGGTTCCGCACGCATTTCCCCAATACAACAAGACCATAATTAATAATACTAGAGAACAATAGATAATTTTTAATGTTTCTGGCCATAGGATATTTCTGAGTTCACCGAATTTGTAAATCAATTTGCTTTGTTCGTCAAATACTGTAATTGATTTGTCCAAGTCAATTGCTCATCTATGTAAACACTCAGATATTTTAAACAACTTGTTCTTTCAATTTAATTTTTACATTCATAATTTTTTTCTGGCATATTGATTGAATAAAGAAGGATCAGTTTCTGGACATCTGGTAATTTCCTTCGAGTCAAGCTAAATGTCATGAATTTTGTTTTTTAATCTTTAATGAAAGTAGACTTGAATCTAATTTTTCAAACTCCATATTGCTTGTTTCGATTTTTTAGTGCTGTTTCCCCGGAATCATCTCCTATAATATAAGTAATATATACATTTTAATAAAACAGTGTTTACTTGTCTCGAAAAAAAATAATAAATAATGAATAAAATGGGAACTTTTAAGTAGACATTTGTGTGTTCCACAGACATACAAATGTATAAAATAAATGGAATTGTAACGAGATGATACATCACAATCTTTTAATAATTCAATGTGAAACACTCCCAATTCTTCGGTTTTAAACTCCTTAATTCACGCACTTTCAATTCAAATTCCGAAATTAGGTGAGAATAGCATGCAGGAAAATAGAAACAACACAGTTAGTTTCAGCTTTTTGTGTCATACTCAAATATGTATTTATATCACATTATTATAGACCTATATTCATCACCATACTGATATCCAAGTCATTTGAGTACAAGTAGGAGAACGTGAGAACCAAATATAGATGAAATTTACCCAGTGTCTCGATGGCTATGAATCCACAAAGAAATTAGCAATATACATTGAACACTCTATATTTAGGCCATAAAACTTATGAGTCCCAACAAATATAGTTTATTCAGAAACTTATATTATAGTCCTAGATCCACTGTTGGCATTTTTCCCATTTTCCAATGGGAACTCCTGTAGGTATACAGTTTTTTATATCTGCGATCGTTAAATGGTCTCGTAGGCTACAGTTTTTATTTGGATAGTCTCATATTATTTATTTTGCATAATTTGCATTTGAAATCATTACTTGTGTCTGCATATTATATATAGCAGAAGTAATAAAAAAAATATTAGAAAAGCCTTAAAATTTCAACACCCTCTAGTTGGGCAAAGAAGCATTTGCGTATTACACCCTTGTATATGAACACGACAATTAGGAACACCGTTTACATAGACTTGCGTATATCAAATATTATGCACCAGGTATCCAAGCTCATTTTTGGATAGATTTTGATTAAACATGGCACATACATGTATCTGTAGAAATGAAGTGCGAAGATGAAAATGAAAATCTGTCAAACAGTTTCAAAATGGAGGCAGTTTAAAAAAGAATAAAACAATTTTTGTATGATAGTACTTTTTAAAAAAGTTTTGTTCCGCTGCAAAACTTACATTTCCCACAGGGAATGCCATCGGTCTTTTTTGTTTTCATAGGCTATTGCCATTGTGATAAATTTCACCATTTTCTATAAGTAATATTATTCATCTATCTCTATCCACTGCAAGTAAGCAAGAAGTTCCGTGTACACCACACAAGGACATTGTTTTTAATAATCTATCAATCTTATTACAATTCTTAAGTGTATCTGAGTAGTAGTAAATGTTATATTTTCTCTAGGTTAAGCTAGCTATCGATAACCTTAAAATAAAATTCAAGTTATCCACAAAAACTGGATCCAGTTCTTTTCAAACAATAATCAGTCTTGTGTCAAAGCTTTTCCATACATTATTGTTGGTTTCTGTCTAGTCTTCAATTTTAAAATTAATTCAATAATCCCATATCACAATATCCTGATATCGATTTTTCTGCATGACAATATTCAAGTCCTCTCACAGTTTGATATTCCACTGACCTCCCCATAAGAATTTATTACGCTGACCCTTGCTGATGGTCATTTCAAATTTTCCAGTTTTCCTCGAGCGTTAACTGTTCAGGCGTGTCCCTCACAAGAGAGGGTGTGTGCAAATTGAAAGCTTTTTTAAAAAGAGTGAGAGAATATTATGTAAATATAAATATAGTAGGTATGGTATGAGATTTTATTTACATTTCTTTTATGTGAACACGTGCGTTTCTCTTGAGCTAATAAACCGTTATTTAGTATTTAAACAAAAAATTATTATTACAATAAGTATTCCGATTCTAGACCATATAGCCTTCTGAAATATCTCGAAGAAACGTGAAAAGTGAACTTAAACATTTTTTTGTATTTTATAATCGATGTAAAAAAGAGACGAAAATGATGATCTAGTCGAATATGACTGATCTTGGCATTATTTTAGCAAAATTCTTTCGAAAAAACAAATTAATAGAAAAATAATTCCTTGCCACTGCTCAGCTTTCTTTGTGAAAGATTCAATTTTGAAATGAATAATGATCCAAAAATTGCCACGAAGAAATCACACATAATCCTGGCAGCCATATTTCAAAGAAATCTACACCATATGTATGGGATCAAGATACCATGAAGCGTTAGGATCTGCTCGACCTATAGATAAAAATAATTGGCGTGTAAGATTAAAGAAACACCTAAATAAATAGATAATAAGTTTAAACACAGTTTATTTTTATGTTTTTTAAAATATATTCCTTTATTAGGTGAGTACTAATTGCTAGCTATAGCTAGGACAATATCCGGAAACGTTTAAAATGAACATTTTTTCAAAAGAGTTACGGTTTTCGAGAAAGAGGCATGTTAATTTCTTAAATATATGAAATTTTGCTATGTGAAGAGGGTGATTTCTTTCGAAAATTGAAAATCTGTTTGCAATACATGAAAGACATAATTATTTGTAGCAACATTTATAAAGAACATTTTTTCCTTAGAGTTACGGTTTTCGAGTTAAATCGGGGTTAAAATGCCAACATCTAAAATACTTAAGCGTATTTCCGCAGCAATGTTTTGAGATCACAATAATAACAACTACAAGCAAAGAATATACGTGGGTAATAGGATAAGTACTATCTTCATTAATATTAGTGAACGTTCAAATATTTTCGTGACTAATGTTACACTCAAAAGTGTGAAATAAATATTGTTTTTTAAATTGGACCGACTTTATTAGTTGGTGCACTGAAAAGTATAAAATAATATTAATTCTATTGGTGCTGGTGCTTGTGAAGTTGTCAAAAGTTATCAATCTAACTTCAGCTGCACAACTTCAAAAGAAACAGCAACAATAGAATTAATATTATTTTATACTTTTCAGTACACCAACTAATAACGTCGGTCCACTTTATTGTAAAAAAATATTTTTCCAGATCCTAATTTTCAGTGAATTGTTGCCTTGTAAATGTCTTGGATAAGGTAAGGAATAATAAATACACTTGCAAGAGGAGATCAGATGCTTCCACCAAACCAGTGATTGGCTGTGAAATATTTGAATGTCACCTTATTATTTATTCAGCAAAGTTGTTGTCACTTCTGTAAAGCAATTAAGCTAGTTAAGTCTCAATATACGCAAGTGTTTTTAATAATAATGTAAAAATAAACCCAACAGAATGGCAGTTAACCTAACCAAAAGTTCATAGACGTAATGAATTGATAAATCTAACTAAATGAAAATGGTTTACACTGATTATTGGTCAGATTTCTGTAAACAGTCTTTCAATAATTGCATAGATGGTTTATGTGGAAAAAGATACATTTTCTTCGCAACCCAACAGTAGTTCGCTGTTAAAAGTGTTCACAATTATTCCAATCTCAGAACACTTAGTCTTCTGGAAATGTTACGAGATGTTCTAGGTATATGTGGATATTTCTCTGCAAATACAATATTAAAGTATATCACTAAAAATGTGATTGGATTGCCTGTGAATGATAATTAGATTAAAGACAAATATTTTAGGTAAATTTCTTATAGAAATGTACCTATTGCGATCGTTCACACTTTTGAATTTCGAAAAAAGTTCAACGGCATGTTGTTATATGTCTATAAGTTAGTCCAAAAAAAGTTTATATATATATATATATATATATATATATATATTAATTTAATTTAATTTTATTTAATGGGGATGCAGCATTTAAGGTAACGAAAACTCTTTAAAGTTTTTCCAAGCTTTAGGAAATCTTCAATCATTTCCATCTTCAGGGAAAATTAATTTAAAACTTACACTTTGGTGAGATTGTTCTGTATAGTTGTTGGAATATAGTACGATTTACACATGACACAGTTATAAATAGAAACATACAATATATATTATAAAATTAGCATTAGATTCACAACATATTAAAACTTTAAAACTATAATTATTATGACTAGGTAGATAGAGGAACAAATCCACTTTGCCTTACTCCGATTTCGAGTGCTTTTATTTATATTTGAATTATTTTAGAATCTTTGAAACCAATTGGAGATTTATGCCATCCACTATGCTATTCATTCTATTATGAAAGCTTGGAAAAACTTTATATAGTTTTCTTTACCTTAAATGTTGCATCCACATTAAACCCATTGGTTCTATATTATATATATATGGGATATTACGAAATTTGTTAACAAGATAGAGGTCGCAGTTTTGGAGGTATCAAGTACAAATTTTCTACAAAAATCAATCTCTCAAATATCTCGTTCGAGTTCGTTATTGGGCAATATCGGGTAAGTAGTTTCAAAATGGCGACCGTTCAAACATTTAAAAAAATTACCAAAAAGAGCCGTAGTGTAAATATCATCAAAAATAATTTTAGGTTATAGATATAATCAGTATCTACAACTTTTGTTCGAAGCAATTTGCCATAAAATGCACAGATAAAAACATAAAAATTAATAAAGAACAAATATTGATAAAACATGAACACTCAATATAAATTTGATGTAATTGTACATTTTCTGGAGATCTTAATATAGACCCTGATTAAAAAAATATATAGTATATTTATTGAAAAGAAATAGGCGAAAGAAAAAATTCTGCATTGAAGTGGAACGCGAACCCTGTCTGCTGTATATTCAACAGCCAAAACAAAAACCTCTAACCGCAAGGCTATGACACATACGGCACATTTATGTAATAGCATCTAGGTATACCAATGAAAAAGTTGTTAAAATTTCAATTCAATGAATTTTGAGAAATTTACCTTTCCGCTGACTACATGAAATTGGACCGACTTTATGAGTTTCTGCACTGAAAAATACAAATATCATTTTGTATTTTCCAGAGTGATAACTAATACGATCGGTCAAATTTTTTGTAAAAAATATTTATTTTACACTTTTGAGTGTAACAATAGTCATTAAAATCGATAAACTTTCACAAGTACGTTGTTTATTCTTATTCAGAGATTTCAAAACATCGCTTAAATATATAGGTATATTTGAGATTTTCGCACTGTTGTAGCTCGGAAACCCTCGTAATGATTATTTTGAGAAAAGTCAAATTAATGATGCAGTATGCTTATGAAACCGGAAGTCATGTCAAATCAATATTTTTGTAATTGCAAATTTTGAGTAACCCCCGTAAGTATATTTTCAAAATATGAACTTGAATGGTTTTCTAAAAACGGCTAATTCAAACTCAATGTAGTAGACGCCGTATACCTGGCAAAATGGAATAATTGCATTTTGTTCAACTGATCTTGATGTTTACTGAATATGACTTCATTATTATTTATTAATTTAATTTGTTCCCATTATCCCACTTATTCCAGAATACCTAAAGCATTTTCAAAATTGGATGCATGTAATTTGTAATCTAATGAAAAACTTTCTGCATAATCATTCTATTAATTGCTGCAATTCAATTTAAATTCCACTGAGCTAATATCTCAAATTACCTTTCGGATGCCATGCTGAAAGAGAACCGAAATCAATAACTCTTATCGGATCGGACTCATTCTTTGTAGGGATTTTTTACTAGTCTTCCAATGCGAATTCTTCTCAATGAGGAAGCCTCTATACAAAAACTGACAAATCCTCGGGTATGGGGCAATCGATGCGCCGTTACGATAGGCGCAAGCGGAAAATTTAAATTAGGCGCCATCGCCCGGAAAACTAGTTGTAGATGCGAAACTTTCTCATGTTTGTTTATTCGTTAGGGATGGGAAACCAATCCTAATTTGATCTCTGACTAAATCTAATTAGATTGAATTGCCACTGCTGGTTTACAGTTCGAAGATGTAAGAGTTTAGTGTTTTGTGTGTTGCTCTGTTAATTATTGTAATGAGATAGCCCCTGAGTTGCGTTTCAGGAAAGGTATTGTTGGTGTTTTATTGACCTTTGAGACCTTTCGTAGTTGTTTTAATTACGCTATAAATATAAGGAGAGAAAAGAAGATGGGAGTGGCAGCTTACCCATTGAAAACAACAACCGGTGATTGTAGAAAATTTGTGTGGTCGAGAATGGCTTACCTTAATTTATTGGATTGAATAGTTTGGAAATACAATAAACACTTCTAAAATAGCTTTATGAATAATATACTACTGTAGTGTAAAATATTTCCAGTGTCTTAAAATTGTTCAGCTAGATACATTTTTCAACTATGACTTATTGGTCCATTCGATTGTTAGAATATTTTAATTTAGCTTTCTTATTTTATGACATGAAACTACTCCCAAATAACTTTTCACAGATTTAATCTAACAGAGAATCTTGATACTATGATAGGTACAGGTAATTAAGAAACATCTATTCAAGTTTCATTGTGATGGTAATATTGTTAAATAAGTAGTATCTATAATTACAATTTAGATGCCTGGCCTCAGATTATCTGCTTGAAAATAACCAGGTTAGTAACTAAATCATAGCAATTTAAGAATTATATATAATAATAATCATAAAAGAGGGAACAGAATTAGAAGTTGTAATATTTCAAATAAGTATTTGAGAGCTGGGATATCATAGAAAAAATCTGTAAGAAAAAAGTAAACAAGACGGGGACTCCCGACTGCATCGAGTTTTGACTCAATAGAATTAGAATTGAGAAAAAATCACAATCGGTGCCGACCCCATCCTAAATTGAATAGGATATACTTGACTCAATCGAGTAACAAGGCTAATAGAGAATCCAGGTGTGTGTTTGGTAAGATCTGAGAGATACTTTCATATGTACATAAAGCTAATATTTTTTTTAACAAAAAATAAAATTGATTTTAAATATACATATTTATATAGGTATAGGTATCAATTCTAATGGTACCTACTGGAAATTTTGAAGTTGTGCAATTTTAGTTACATTGGCACCAACTTCAAAAGTACCAGCAGCAATAGAATTCATATTATTTTATATTGTTCTACTAATAAATAACGTCGGTCCTTTTTTTAAGAAAATGTCTCACACTTTTGACTCATCAAAATTGTTGAACGTTCAACAAAGAAAATTCTTTACTTATATTTATTCAGATATTTCAAAAGATTGCATAAACCTACAGTATACAAATATTTCATACTTTACCACTGTTGTAACTCGAAAATCTATGATTATTTTGAAAAAAGGTCCAATTTAAACATTGCCGCATATGACCTCTTCTTTAGCTTTGTCATTCCAAATTTTAAATTTTCGAAATAAATTGTGCCCTCCACACCCATGGGAGAGGTTTTTTGAGGGAATTACATGTTGAATAACGATATCTTGGGACCAACTCTCAATCGTCCTCTTAAAAAATATCATGAATATCGGAGCACGTTTACTATTTAAAAGGCGCAAACAGACATCATCCGTTTGAGAAGTACGTCAAAAATTAAAACAATCAACATAAAATTAAAATGTTATATTCTAGGCTTATAGTGAAAATATGACATACAGCCTAGAATATAATACAATATTATTGGAGCATGTGATTATATCCAACGTTTAGGAGATTCAAGGAAAATATTATGCGATAAATTAAAATTTACCTACAACAACCATTAATTGAAAAAATAAGAAATGTAGCTTGTCATAATATAAACCAGTACAAAGCGTTTAACTGTCGGCCTTTTTAATCATCATAATGAATGGAAATACCCTTTATCTTTTAAGGAATATCCATTATTATGATAAGAAAATATTTCCTGAATTTGATATGTATTATGGAATAATTTTGCATCTATTAATCGAAAAAACAAATGGTATCTGCTTGTACTATCCAGAAATATAATTGAAATAAAAGTTGCAATTTAATCTCATGTTATTATTAAGATTCCAAAAACTTATTTTAAGAAACTATATTTTCATTATACTTATTCTGTTCCAGAAAGAAAAATAATACCTCCCTTGGGTCATTATTTTAGATATTCAGGTTTCAATAGAAAGTTAACGGGGAAGCCAATTTCCGAACACCATTATTTGAATGACAAAATATGATGCAACATCGCATCCTAAAAAGAATATATGTAAGGAGTGTTGCAAAGTGGAAGAGAATAAATGAACAAAATGTCCTAAACTAACTTATAGGTAAATTATACGATAGATTTATAATGAAATAGAATTAATATAAGGGTATCTCTATTAATATGTTCTAAAATAATTCATTGGCAATACGCTTAGTACAGAATATCCTAACATTTATTAACTTGGTAAATCATTTATTTATTGTACTATATTTTCAAAGAAATTTAATGAAACTGAATACCTACTTCTTATTAAGTGCTAGAATATACAAGAAATGTTCAATATAACAATTTTACTGCATAAGAATGTTATTAATGTTAATATTGTGATCAAAATGAGAACCTATATTGGCCGAGTGCGTGTTGATGAGATAGATACTGAATGTTAGCAATATGGTGCAGCATGGAGATTCTTGATTCCGAGATTCAGCAAGGGGGTCACTTTTTGGAGAAATGAGGAATTATGTCAAAAGCTTAGCAGTACTGAGTATAAATACAACATCCATTTTCTCAACAACATCCGTAAAGAAGGAGGAATATAATATCATTGTTTATCATTGTTTATTAGCTACCGATTTAGATAATTATTTTTATTGGAAAGTAGCTTGAGCGTTACCGGCAACATTTTATTCCGAAATTTTTCAAAAACATTCTAGTTTTTCTTAGTTACACACATAGACATCGGTGTTCAGATGTCTATGGTTACACAGTAGGAAATTGCAAGATTGTTATCGCCATATCTTAAAATTCAACAACAAATTGATGACTAACAAAACAATGAAAATTGTGGAATAATATTTTTTGCTATTAGGACCGACTTTAATAGTTGGTGCTCACGAAATACGAACTATTATTAATTCTGTCGGTGATAGTTTACTTTTAAAGTTGATGCCAAAGTTTATTCCAGAACCAAATATTTTTTTTTGTAATACCTATTTAGTGCAACAAATAGTAAAGTCAGATCTAGCTTTTGTAAAGCGCATGTCCTAGTTTTATTCTTATTTTTTTATAAGTTCTTGTATATACAGTAATATAACATGCTGGGTATTTGTTTCAGTAAAAAAAAGAGGAAAATATTGATGACAAATATTGATCCTGTCGTATAACAAAGCAGATATCAACTATGCTCCGAAAATGAATGAGGCTTCGTCTTAACTTTTAACTATGGCTTTGTTCCAAGTCCCATTAGAAACAGTTTCTTGGTTATGATTCTTCTCACTAGCCCAAACGCGTTTTGACCCAAGCGTATGACAAATTGGTAAATTGCTCGTTTTCTGTTCCAACGCAGCTTTCTAGCTGTTTACAAACTATCAGATCGGTTTGCGGATTTTCTTCTGACTATTCGTTAGGGACATGCGCAGTGTCATTGAGGTATTTATTCCATAGACAAATAAGGAGTTTATTTCAATTTAACTCAACAAAGTGGTTGAATAAATGTCTAAATTGGATATGGGAGAAGAATTTATAACTATTCCATTCAATGCAAAAGCTTGAAACGATTCATTGTGATAAATCCACTTGTTTGACCTGTAAGTACAATTGCTTACTTCGTGAAGTACAGAGCCTTGTCTTAACAAGAATTTAAATAACAAACTCAAGAGAATATCAAGACAACAACTATTTGTGAGGTTACATTTAAATTTGAGTAAGTTATCAGCTGTTCAAGCTGTCAAGATTTGTCAGACAGACAATTATCTGACAGATGGCGATTTGCAAACTTTTCGAAATCGATTTGGGATTCACTTTTGATACAAAGGCTATGTAGTCCCAAAAACCAATCTCAACTATAATTTTCGTCATCGTATATTTCTAGTCAATTTATTTGAATTGAGCACACCCGTGTAATCGTGGCTGAAGAAATATTTCATATCTATCATAAAGTTTCGGTTTTGCAAAGGAAATTGCCTAGCAGTTCACAAGTGCGTGAGCTCCATCAGCTCTCGATGTGTAAAATGCTGATAAGTCGAAGTTCAAGCGTCTAATACACGTCCTTGAGAGTATTTTTATGGATTAATATACACTATACACTTACTACAACAAAATTAAAATATACCACTTGCTCGATAAAAGTGTCGAGCTTTCAAGGTCGCTTGCCGGCAAGAGGGATCCGAAGTACCTATAGTAAGTAACTTTGTCAAGAATAATTCTGATGGCACGTTCGTTATTATTTGTATACACGGAGCTGCAAGTACATGAACCTACTACCAGAAATGCACGCCTAATTACCTTATACATATTTATACAACCCAAGGGAGGAAACTTTGAATAATAGTCATTGTTGTTAGTATGGGTAAATTAGCCTTCGTTATATAATAGATTGAGTAGTTATGTCAGAGGCATGCTGTGTATTAGGCTAATATCCAAATGAATTAGCCTAAATCACATTGACATAAAGATCCGTTAAATGGCAGCCCGCTAAGTATAATATACTATATTACCTAAGGTAAATTTGACATGCAAAAAAAATATGAAATATGATTAGGTAGGTATTATGTTTGTTTTATATATAGGTCCCAAATTACTTATTTACATATTATCTGCCTATGAGCACAGTGACGTCACAACAATATTCTATTAAAAGTATACTTGAACCTACGTACTTCCTTACCCCTATCATAACTAGCTTATTAAGAAAAGTATTGCAATCGTGTGAAATTGCGTGTTTGGAATTCCATAGATCTGTTTGTCCATTTGTATGTATGTCTTTATGTATTTTTGTATGTCGATCGATTTTATTGCTTTCTGACTCTAAGGACATTCATGGAACATAACTGGGTATTTTTCTCTGGGAGCCCCTGATTCTCCTCTCAAACCGCATCTTTAAGGTAAAGTGGAAATTTGAATTTCATTGAAATGTTATATGACCATTGTTGTTTGTTTTGGTATGCCAAAAAATAAATGTTCGCACAAACCCAACGGACAATTTTCATCTCAGGTGGAATTTGTTTGAGCGATAAGAAAGTCATGTCAGATTTCTTTATTTATAGATGGAGCAAAGGCAATTTTCTTGTATAGGTAGGTACCTACATAGAGAAACGCGTTCATATATATTTAGAATATTTTTCCTCCAACTGACATAAGCGCCCATTTTTAACTGAAATTCTGCAAAATATTTAATATCTCCTTTCAACAGTTTGTTAAAAGTATCATTTTATCTCGTTTCATAAGCGTCAGATGTGTTTGAACTCAAATAACAAATAATTAAAGCTTATAAAGTTTGAGGTTATTATTTTCGTGGCTATGTAAATTATACGGCATTACTAATTTCAGTGAGGTGTTCCAGGAATTGTTTTTGTTCAAATAAAGATGATCTTTGAGACTGGTAAATTGACAATTCCAAATTTATTTTAAAATTATGAATCTAAAGTATCATGGATATCTATTTAATCGGAGTATAAACATCCTTCGATTAAAATATTTCGTGTTTAATGCATTAGGAAGTTACTGTCGTTTTCTAATACTGGAATATCCACATATTATATTTACGTTTGAAGGTCCTAGATTCAGATAAAGTTATAAATAGGAGGACGTGTGACAAGTCACACAGAGAAAAATAATTAAACAAGATGAGATAAACGACATGCTATTAATGTAGATTAATTATCATGTCTCTTTAACCAAGAAATATGTTCTTGTGATGACTAGATGTGTAGAAAGTAGAATCTTTGACGTGCAGTTTTTGCGCCACCGGTGTAACCCAAAATTAATTTTGACATACGATGTCGATGTCATTCACTTCAAACGCTCTATTCTCTTTATATTAGTCTATGCTCTTTTCCTTCAGAAATCCCGAAGGAAATTTTGTGCAAAAGATTACAAGAATACTGAGAAAAAGAATATATTTCTACTGTTTCCCAGGTTTTGGATCTCTAGACTGAAAAGCTAACGTGGATTGGAGCAGTTTGTCGGATTGAGCAGAAGTAACTTACCTATTTCAAAAATTGCGGTTTAGTTTCAACAAATTCTATTTTCAATTCAAAACTGCTGAGTTTTTACTGTTCATTTTATCGATGACAATATTTCCATGTATAGTTATTTTCCCACAATACCCTTTGTCTAAGTTTCAAGTTGAGGAACGTAATTTATTTTCGATATATAATGAAAATTTGACAAAATTTAATTTCCATTATAGAAAGTAATTCTCTCATTTGTGTTTCTTGGAAATCGAGAATACATATACCTATGAATTTTATGTATTTTTGAAACGTGGATAACGATGTATCGTCATTAACAAATATAAATAGAATCAAATTACTATTATTATTATGACAGCCAAACTGTATTTATACTATAAATATTGTTCAGTTGTGAAACGTGACAGATCATAAGAAAGTAACGTGCATGAGTGGAAAAACCAAGAATAGAGATAATGGAATGCCAAGATTGGATCTATTAAGGATTCATGGAACACAACAATATACTATTTATCTATAAAATAAACTCTGAAAACATCAAACTTATTATGTTTTTGTGTTGTGTTAATATTATTTCTGCAATTATACTGAATTCATTTAAAATTTCTTAGCAAACAAAATAGACTTGAAGTTTCAAATTTTTGGTATGACTTCAGACAAGATCTCTTAATCTATTCTCTAATCTCTAACTGAGAGAAGCTAGCACCCCCATGTATGGAAAAGTGGGAGGAAATCCAATATAGCCGCCGGAGATAATGAGATTTGAATTTCATATTAGGCGTGTTTTCTAATTAGAGATTGTTCAATGAAAAAAGGTTTAAGAAATGTCGCGTCTTTTTAAGAGATCCCTCAAGGGTATAGGTTTATTTTTGGGTAACCAAAAGGGGTCGAAAATGGAAGGCGACTGCTTTATCTTGTCGCTTTAATTTTTGCCTTGCCGCATTAAGAAACGCAGAGAAAACTGTCAAATTCAATATAAATTTTCTAGAAAACGTGAAAATATTGTTGCATACCACAAATTTAAAAAAATATATTACGTAAGTGTAATGCTACTGTCATTAATTCAAAAAGCTTTCGTTAGGAATTAATTCATATAATCAAAACTATATTGAGCGATTATTCCTAATCTTTGGAAATAAAAATTCATTCAAGTTGGTTAAAGACGACATTGATGCATAATTAAGATTCATTTTTATTATCATGTAAGTAAAAATAATTTTATTAAGTACGAAAGACTATTTTGATTCTTTTTGAGAGTCTGCTGCATCCAATTTTGCAACACATGTGCCAATTTCTTCAAGTCCATCATAGTATCAAGACATTGTTTTTATTATTGCACTGAATGCTAATTTCATCGAAATATTCACGCAGTTTCATATTCTCTCTGCTTCTCATTGGTTTATAATTCCATCAAATATGACTGCATTTCAATTTCATCGAAAAGAGTGTTTTTTAAACATGATGGCGCAGCTTCTGATCCTACATTTTCACCGAGTTATCCTAAAAAAATTAAATAAACAATACCTGCATTGTCGAACATTTTTTATCCAACAAAAGCAACATTTTATTACCTTGAAGGCGAAATCCGTTGCTTGAATTAATCCACATTGTCGTGTTACACATTGAAGTAGTATTTATTTTCCAGGGACTCTTTTCCTGCATTTTTAGGAAATCTCAACAAACTTTTGAAAGAAGACGTCAATCTCTCCGGAAGGTTCAGAAGGTGCTCGTAACTGTAATCGTGAATAGCTGTCGACTTATTTTAAGTTGATATCGTATCGGCAAGTTCTAGCTGAGAGAAGCTGACACCCCCAAGTATGGAATGGGATTAATGATTACCTACACCGAAATTCTAAAAGATCGGTGTTGATCTGCGTTTAACTATATGAGGGGGAGGTTGTGCTGATAATCAAACATTCGGTGATATATTTTTTATTTAGCTCAAATACAAGTTTTCACAGGGAGATACAATGTAACCCAAAGAGACATACCTATCAGTGCTCGGGAGCTCAACTTACAACAATAAATTATCAAAACAAAAGTTTAATACAAAATAAATTATTTTTCTTTCACTAGTGCAGTACAGAAATAAATAAATGTTAAGACTTATAATGGAAAAGTAACCGAAATTAAAGTGGAGTATATTAAAAACTATTATAATAGAGTAACAAATTCAAAATTCAGCATTTAAATTGTATAGTAAATTCCATAATTTTCTTTTTTGTTAGTTTGTTGGAACAAGATAAGTTTTTGAGATGAACAGGTAACTGATTGAAATATTTTACAGCCGTATATAGCACCCCATGATTCATTTTGTCGATTCTGAATCTCGTACGAACTTGTTTTCAGGTGTTGTTTGAAAGTTGCTGTTCTGTCGTGGGCGACACAGAGAGACGTCGAATATAAGTTATGTTTCGTTATGATTAATTAAGGTGAGCAAGGAGTTGATAGGTACGTTGGTCTTTTCTGTTGCAAATAAGTAGTTGCACAAATATATTTTAGTTTAGTCTTTATTTGTAGCAAAACATCAACAGTTATTTCAAGGTTTAATAAAAGTATAGGAAGAACATTATTTACAAAAGTAATTTTAATTTAGAAAAATTAAAATTATTATTATATATGGTTTCATCATTTTACTACTGTAAATCAATTCAGTTAAATATTGGTAGATATAATTCGTATTGAACCTGGTAAATAGACACAATATATGTCGTACATTATCATACATAGTTATTAGTACATAGTTGGGATTTTGTGGTCACGACAAATGGTCGGTATAGCATTAAAATATTCTAATTTGCATGCTTTGCAAACGGAAATACGGGTGGCTTTGTATATTGTATAATGTGATTCGACTTTTAAGCGAAATTAATTCATTAGTTGACCGAAACCGCAGCATCCAATATCAAACAGGCACATATCATATAAATAAGCACTCCCATATTGTGTTCGGTTAATTTGGAGGGTGTTGACGTGGAACACTGAACGGATAACTGTTTTGAAATCGATTTCATGTTAAATTTCCTTCCTAGAGACTGCAATACGTTGACGTCGCTAAGATGGCCTCGTAGTAGAAGCGATTGAATAGGCGCTTTGTGCAAACTTTATAATAATAAAGAGGTGGTATAATATAACGAATCTCGGGCGGATGTCCAAACTCCACTTCGAAAATTCAAGAAATAAATGTATCTCGTATTATTTTTTCATTCCTAACGGAATCCAGAAGTAGCTATGCTATGTAAAGAAATTATTGTAATTGGGTAAAATTTCCAGAATTAGTTTTTATTCAATTTATTTTCAACTTTTGGTCTGTCTGACTGTATATCTGTGCCAATATTATCTTTTTAACTAAGGTACGTACTGACATTCAGCCGTATTGAACATCCTCTATTAATATTACTTCTAAGTAAAATTTAAATATCGCTTTGATATAATAACCTGAAAGTACTAAAAGCGGATCTTGAATACCCATATCTATAAAATAGGTTGTAAATATATTTTAAAAGAGATCTTTTAACTAAAAGAGGATGTTCAATAAGGCTTTTCGTGTTTTGTTACGTTACGCAAACTGCACCTGCTACCCTGCTCAAAATAGCTGCTGTACAGTTACTGAACTTACCATTCACAGTATTTTAACGAAAATATTTTTTGAACCAACTTTATTAGTTGTTGCACTGAAAAATACAAAATAATATTAATTCTATTGGTGCTGTTGGTGCCTACAACAACAAACTTCAACGGCACAACTTCAAAATCAATATTATTTTGTATTCTTTAGTGCAACAACTAACAAAGTCGGTCCATTTTTTTGTAAAAAATATTGATTTCACATTTTTTAGTGTAACATTAGTCATGAAATTTGTTGAACGTTCACTAATACCCAAAAAGATATAGGGTTAGCTTGTACTTGTTATTTATTAAGCAAATATACATATTTCAGTCTTTACTGCTGTAACTTGAAAACCGTAAATCAATTTAAATGTTGCTACATATAATCTTTTCTTCAATTTTGCCGTCTCACGTTTTAAATTTTCTAAAAAAATTGCTCTTCCACATAGCGGAAATACGCGTATCACATATTTCAGACTTTACCATTGCAAAACTCGGAAACCTTAACTCTTTTGAAAAAATGTTTATTATAAACGAATTTTCTATAATTGTGCCATCCCGGATTTTCAATTTTCGAGAAAAATTCCCTTCCCCGGGGGGCGGTTTTGAAGGGAACGAGATTTAGGATTTGAATTTTTCTAAATATGGGACCATTTCTCAACTCTCTCCTTTCAAATGAAAAAGAAATCGTCTAAATCGGAGTACATTTTCTAAGCAGAACACCTGAACGGCAATAAAAAAAAGCAAACATACAACCAAATTGTAACCTTCTCCTTTTTCTGAAGTCGGTCAAAAAAGTGCATGAACAAACTTAAGCGGCATGTTCCTAGGAAAAACAGCAATCAAGTTGAACACAAGCAAAGATAGTAACTTCTACCTGTAAAACGACGTGTTAAAAGTATTATGATCGTACAAGTTGCTTGGATGATGGTGGAAAGTATTAGAAAATTTATGTGAGAGAACAACAGATATTTAATTTTGTGTGATATTGAATGAAGGAGCGCGTTAATTTGAAAGAGTTATACTTCACTTGGTGATATTCTCGTTCATCGGATTCGGAAATGGAAATGTGATATAAAACTTGATTTAAATTGTGTCTATATCATAATAATAAGCTGATACTTTGTATTAAATGAAACAAAATACTCTGCTCGATAGTCTTTTCTTGAATTATTTTAATAGTAAGATCCACTCTACTGACTTATTGATAGATTAATCAAAATGGTAGCTGCATACATAGCAAAGCCACTTTCACACATAATATATAAATCAATTGAATTAGGTGATTGCCCATTCCAATTTAAAGCAGCAGAAATTGTACCTGTATTCAAAAGTGGACGTAAGAGTGATATTGGAAATTACAGACCAATATCGCTTAAATCAAACTTTGCAAAAGTTTTTGAAATGGTTATGTTTAATAGGATTTATTCTTTTTATTTCTTACAGAAAAATTATAAGCACTTATCAATTTGGATTCTTAAAAAAGAGAGCCACAAAAGATACCTTACCTTTTGTTAGTGAGTTTTTGAATAGTAGCTTAGCCGAAAGAAAGCCTATAATAGTTACTTTCTTACACTATTCGAAAGCTTTCGATACGGTAGATCAATCTATTGAATGAGTTGTATAACATTTGCAAAAGAGGGCAAGGATTAGCACTGCAAACAAATTATCTATCTGATGGAGAACAAGTAGTTAAAGTAAATGGTGCTCTTAACGAAAAATGTAAATTAAATGTGGGAGTCCCTCAAGGGTCAATTCTTGGGCCTCTGTTATTTGTCATATACATAAATGACTTGCTAATAATAGTTAGATATGCGGACGATTCAGCTGTTTTGAGTTGTGGTAATAACTGGGAAGAAGTACTTATAAATTTGAATAATAAATTAGAGCATATAATATCATGGCTTTATAAGAATAAAATAGTTTTAAATAGGTATATCAAAATATATTTTTATGACTTTCGGTAATGGAGACTCTATACCTAACGAATTATCGGTTTAAATGGATGGTGAAAATCTACAAAGAGTCACAGAGTACAAATATCTTGGTATAACTTTTTATCAGCACATAAGATGGGACAGACATATTATAAATTTGGTAAATAAAACAAAATATCTCTTGTATGTATTCAATAAATTATAAATATTATATTTGTTTGGAAAAAAAACAGCTTTTGCATATCTACTAAAGTCTGTTTCATAGACTTTTGAATTACGGTATATTAAGCTGGGCTGGACTGTATGATTATGCCAACCTCTTGACAAATTATAAAATAAAATATTAAATGTGATTAGCCCAGATAAAAGCCTATAGAACACTTCGTTGAAACTGAAGTAGAACTTAATTTTTGACTCAATTATTTACAACTACAAAACTCTTAAAATGGAATACAATGTGAGTATGTCTGTAACTGGATATAAATCTCTAAGATTGCCAAAATGTAAACTTAGAATAGGTCAGCACTGTTATGAATATGTGTCAATTGAATACCATATGTTGCCTAATGAGCTTAGAAGCATCGATGCCGAAAATGGTTAAATATAAGTTAAAATCCTAGATAGGACAACATATTGTGGTACAAATTGCCCAAATTTTCTGAGTAGAATGTAGAATAAAGTTTTTTTTGTATTGCTCAAGATCAAAATTTTTTTTTCTTTTTTTCTTTCTTCTACATTATTCTCTCTATTTTATGTTTATTGTTTTTTTTTCTATTGTATTTCACATGCCAGACCTGCGCACAAGCATCTAATTGCTGCCTGCAGGATTGTTACGGGATTGATAATTCCCTAATCGCCTTTGTCATCTTTCTAATTATTTTTTTTGCAATGTTGTGTAATATTTTTTTTTCTAACAAATAAATATATAAATAAAAACAAAACTGCAATGATATCTGGGCTAAGACACAATCGTTTTTCTCTCCTAGTCAACGAGATAAAACTGAATTTATTTGTTAAAGTGAAGGACAAAATGACCAAATGAAGTGGTGTTAAAACGGCCATCCTAAGCAATACTATTAACATTTATGTGAAATAGATTTATTGGTGGAAATTATTCAAACCAGATATAATATATGTCTAATGGCGTTGACATGGGTGAATTTATACAAGTGAAGTTTTCATTATGTATTCCCGATAAATAGATAATTCATTGGATTGAGATTAAGGCCAACTCTCGCAGATATTTGGCCCTGTTATTGACAAATAAATAATATATTCAGTGAATAACTGTAAATTGCACAATTGATTATATAACTGGCATGAAAATTCCAGCTCCAATACATTGTTATACCCTATATACTACTCCAGCTTCAAAATAAGTCGTATTTATTTGATTAAAAGAGAATCTGACTAGGTATCATACAGATTTCTAAGTTATGAGAACTGAAGCACTGGAGTAAGTTTAACTTCATAAAATAAAATAAAATAATTGTTCTATTTATTTTGTACAAATGAATTAATTATTTTCATAAAATAGAAATCTGAACCATAAATAAATAAAATTTAGACTTTTTCAAAGAACATTTACATTTTTTTACGAAGGCCATATCGGAAACAATTAATCGATCACGAACATTAATGAACTTGATTTTCATTTAAGACCGACTTAAAATAAAGGATGGTGTATACAATTCGCTTATATGTTTTTTATGTATCTCTGTTCGCGCGTTTTTTATTGCACTCTGATTAAGACAATTTTTGTTTCATTTGAAATAGGAGAGTTGAAAAATGGTTCCATATTTAGAAAAACTCAAATCCAAAATGCTCCCATCAAAAACTACCCTCGGAGGGGTGGAGTCACAATTTTCAGCACTGTTAAGCTAGCAGTGACAAGTTAGCAGAAACAATCGAAACCGGTATGAGAATTTGTTGCTAAAATGCCTATTTTGTTGATCGAACCAGTTTTGAGAGAATCGAGTTACTGATATCTTAACGTGTGAAATCACTGAAAAAAATTCAATTACTAGTTCATTATTGGTAGTATTCTTTCTTTGTATTTTGTTGCTGATTATTCAAGTACTAATATTGACTTATCTAATGAGCAACAAAATTTCTATTAGAAATTAAGAGAGAAAATGGAGGTATTCTAATAGCGTCAACAACAAAACTTCATTTCAGGTTAATCAGTGAATATCCTAACTATTTATTATTTTTTTGAGTTTTGGATTAGCGTAGCAGTAGGATAAAATACTGTAAATTGCGATTTCCTTAAAATATATCTTCAATTATTATTTTTTTATTTAAATTTTTTGTTCTTCATACTATCTTCCAACACCAAATTAACAAATTCCCATGCCGGTATGGATTGTTTCTGCTAAATTGTCACTGCTAACTTAACAGAGCTACGATTTTCCAGTTACAAAAGTAATGTCTAAAATATGTATATCTGCACCGCGATGTTTTGAGATATCTGAATAATAAGTTCAAGCTAAGCCTATACTGGGTTAATAGGATAAGTACTATCTTATTTGGTAAACATTCAACAATTTTCATGACTAACATTACACTCAAAAGTGTGAAATACACATTTCTTACAAAAAATTGGACCGACTTTAATAGTAAGTGTACTGGAAAATACAAAATAATATTAATTCTACTGCTGCTGGTACTGTTCGAGTTGGTGCCTACAACAACAAACTACAATGGCACAACTTCAACCAGCACCAATAGAATTTTTTTTTCAGTACACCAACTTATAAAATCGGTCCAGATTTTTTTACATGATTGATTTTTGTATCAAATTTACTTATGATATATTTTTTGAAGTGTATTTTTGTAAAAATTTAAAAAATATGAAAATTTGCATGTTTGTAACTGGGTCCAGAATATCTATCTATCTACCTCATTTGGTGCAATGAAGTGGTATAATAATAGAGAGGTTTTGAAAGAAAACTCCAGAGTTGGGCTTATTAAAGGTGTTTTATGTTTTTATTTTGAGATGCTGAATGCGAGTTTCAACTTTTCAGCCCAACTCGGGTGACGAATCAACCCCAAAATTTAACAAAAATACGAAAATTTTGATGATTTGGGCGTTTATTGCGTATAAAGTGCTCAAAGAAGTACTTCACTTCATTCCTTTCTTGTTTTCATGTTGCCGGAAGAGCTAGATCCGAATTTCAATTAGCCTGGAATGTCAAAGGGACAGAAAATTTAAAAAAGAATTTTTTACGATTTTCTCAAAAATATTTTTATTGCTCATCGTTTTGGTATATTTTTTTGGGTGCTGGATAATTTTAACGTTCTTTGCCTTAGATAGGTATGTATTTTTTCAGTACCTAAATCGAAAACTGAAGTTAGGCTCTGAATTTCTAGCCAATTGCCTTGTAGTTTACTTTTTGACTGCCAAATTATGTTTGTAATTTTTGGAAATAGTGACGATGCTGATGGGTTTCACCCAATGTAAAAGAATGAGTAAATGTAATTTCCATCTGGAGAATATAATTAACATGATCCCATATATCCATGCAAACAGGTCTGACTTATATGGGGAATTTGGAAAATATTTTGCCACCAGAATACTTTGAAGTTTTCACCACGCAAAGGGGCTTTACAATTCGACGAACTGAGTCCGATTTTGATGATTGTTGATTTATTTGGAAGAGGAGACTTGAGAAATGGTCCCATATTCATAAAATCCCAAATCTTTCATAGTTATTTGAATATAGGGTGTGATCAGTTGCCAATGAAATAACGTGTAGGTATATTTCACAATGCATAAGCAGCTGAAATATACGTTCTGCTCTTGGTATGCAATACTATTTGATAAAAAATTAAGTTGGCCACCAGATGCAACTTGAAAGTTAATGTTAATGGGTTCAGTAAATTTGATTTGGTTTAATTATCAATACAATCACCTCTTAGAACCCGAAAATAAAATAATAAAAAGTGTTACATAGTGTTAGTGAGATTAGATTAAAATTATTTTTTAAATTGCCCATATAGAAATTCAAATCAACGGATGTGCGCGGTAATTTTTCAACTCTTCTCACCTAACCTTATACATACAAGAGAATATTTTAATTGAAACTTATTGAAATAAAGCTATGAAGTTTCTGCAAGAGACGACTTTATTACTATTATGGTAGTATTGTTAAAATATCTCTCTTCTATTACAAATTACGGAGGACAGCTTATACAGCAAATAATCTGTAGATATAGATGACATAAAATAAATGACTATGTTCAAGCGGTTTATTCAGCATCATTCTGATATTTTCTGAGAAACATTCTACTAGAAAGAGATTCAGCTGAACGAACGTATGTATTATAGTGAGACCCGATCTCATGTTATTGGAACTGCTTTTTTTATTCAAGCTACCAACTTCCAACCAATACGGTAATTTTATCGAAAACTATCACATACGAATCGAAAACACAGGAAACTTGAATCAGCATCGTTTTATCAAACCCAGTTAGTCTTTATGTCAATTTAAGCCAAGGTTAGCTAGAATTTCACGTGAGCTCTTCGAAATTCGAGCTGATGGAACAAATGGGCCATAGATTCTACTAATCAATGGAACAATTTAGGTGAAAATTGTCAATGAAATCTATTGATCGACAATGTTTAACTAACCTTAAAGTGAAATGATAACCAAAGGACACCCTTGTTGCGACTGTTGGATCCATTGAACTAATTCTCCCTAATTAAGGAATACGAGAGTTCCTTCTTGATAATAGCATTGAATTTGAATTACAGCAACTTCCCACTTCCTATTTAAATAAAGGGGTGAAACTAATAACATTTCTGTTACGACAACAAGAAGCTCTTTGTTATTCTAGAACATTGTAGACAATAACAGGCCAGATAGTGTTATTCAAATACAGAAATGTCAATCAATTCTAGAGCTTTTGGGTTCGATAAATCACTTTTATGGCAAAACTCAAAACTACTTCTAAATTAAATAATGAGCACATGATCGTGTTAAAGGAATAGTATGATAAATAAAAATAATTACGGGAACTACGACCTACGCATTCATCAGAATGTGACTTTGGTTGAGTGGGGTAAAAAGAGCTTACGGTGGAGTTTTAAATGCGTTGTACAGTATTACGTGTTATTTTGTCATTTTTTATCTGACTTTTTTTAATGCACCTCGAGTGCTTTGTAAAGTGAGCTTAATCCGTCAGGAGACAGCGTAGCAATTTAAAAAAATCAAAAAACCCTTCTGGCGATATTTGGTCTAATACCTGACTGAGCAGTGAATGGTACAATATGTTTGAAATTACGGCGAACTGGTGCCCAGGAGTCGCTTTGAACATTCGCGGGTGGTGAGTCTATAGATTGCAATGAGTCATCATTATCAGCTACTGAATCATGCTCAATAGTAGCTTGGTTATGTTCAGTATTTACCTCAGACTCAGCTCTACCTCCAGTTAATTGATGTTCTTCAATATAATCCAAACTATCAGTCACTAGATGGGCGGTATGAGTCACTACCAGAATCTATAAATGGTTCCTCGTCAAAAGAGGTTTCGTGAAACTTTGCCGCCGATAACTCCAACTGACCTTGAGTAAGGGGCTGTTAACGATTACTTTTGGACATCTAAAGTAAAGAAACGTAAGCAGTACAAGTGCATTGCGAAATAATAACTCCACATACCATGCAAAATTGTGTAATGTCGTTTTCTAACCTAGTTACAGCCAGCCAAATAGCTGAGTGAGAGACTAACAATGCATTTTGCCTGATCACAGGACCAGCAGCATCTAAGAAGTGAACATAATGTACTGCGCCACGCTGGTCCAGCATACAAAAGTACGTTTTGTTTGAAATAAGGCATTAAGGCATGAAGTTTTTATTATATACATGTTATACTTACACACTTTATTTTACACTTGGCCCAGAAAGAAATTTTGAGAAAAGTATTGGACAGTTAGCGTGTAAAACTGAACTTGCAGTGTGGCGTCTTATCGAGCCATCGTTGCCAGCGCTTTGATATGTCGGGCTAGACCAACAATCAGGTCATGTCTCAAACAAATTTTTCCGCTTTTATTTAAATTTTTCCACATCTTTATGTTCAATAAGTAACGATAATAAACCATGCATTTTTATTAAAATAAATATTACATGTAGGTAAATTTAAAGACCGACAACACTGTATATTGTTTTCGTCGTGTAAAATAGAAGAAGGAAATATTGAAAGTTACACTTGTGGAACACACTTCGTGTGACATATTATATCCCAATTCTGCGTGTTGCTGCAAGGCGTTGTATGCCATCACTTTGTAAGAAACCCTAACATGCACATTTTGTGAGAGCACTACTTAAAGTGAGCTCCACAAAACGGAAGTTGATCTATCTTGAAACGTGAATTATTTCTCATTATATATTATATCATATATATGCATAAATTCACAAGAAACTCTTTGTACGTATGGCGTATACCTACATACGAGTAATCTTATACTTGTTCATACATATGTTCCTTGGTGACAATACTTATAGGGAAGAAAATTATGAAAAAGCTTTTTTGCAGCACCTGTTCTCTATGTATGATGGCCATAATAGATATCAGTTTTGTCAGTCTCCTTAACTATCCGGTTCACAATAAGTGTAGTGGTTGACATAATGGCAATTGATGACAATTAAATTATAAATTTTTTTAATAATTGTCGCGCTCTTCATTTATTTCTCTATTTATGTATTTTTCATTTTATTTAGATGAGTATAAATATTTTTCAGAACTATGTACAATTAAGTGCAGGAATCGTCATGTAAAAACAACTCATATCAACGCTCAGAAATGTCAACTGCTCCGAAATTCATGACAGAAGTATCACTAATAATTCATTTGATTTTATTCAAGTGTCCCCGCACATTTTAATGATTTCCTCCCAAAAATAATTAGATATCAAAAACATAATAATGCATGGGTCACCTATGAAATAAAGAATCCAGTTAATATATAAAAGAACTACATAGTCGTAAATGAGAACCACCAGAGCTTTATATAGAACGGAAAGCCATAAACATGGTTAAAAGAGTCAAGAAACAATATTAGCAAAACAAAATTCGAAACTATGAAAATTCTTTAAAAATGGTCTGGTTTTGGTCGTTGAAGAAATTGTAGTGAGTACAAAAAAGTGGTGGTAGGGATGATAGAATTAAAAGATGATAATGAAAACAACTTATAGGATGTTAGAGAAGTAGCTAATCATTTTAATGCCTTTTCTGTCGAAGAACCAGTCCATATAGTAAACAATTTGGCAACAGTGAATTCCTTCCAATCGTGTATTGCAGGTCTACATGGAATGACTGCGAAATCGTTAGAAACCTTTTCGCACGACAGCTTCAAAGTTATTCTTGGCAAAGACAGAAAACCTATAGCTAAAATATGTTTTTTATGTTCAGAAGAACCTAAGACGTTACATTTACTACTACTGTTACATATCTAGCCCCTTAGGGTAACGGAAAGAAAGTAAACTCAGTAAATCAGATAATGTGTATAGAAACATCAACAAAGCTCTCTTAAATTTTAATTGCAAATTGAGATCGGGAATCCCGAAATTATAGGAGAGTTTGATGTACTCAAATCATTCGTGTTATGTCTAGCTAGTTACGTATAAACTGGTTACCAACATTTCTTGCAAATTTAGACTATCTTTTTTAATAGGTATACAATCTTATCTCACAAAGGTATAAACTTCTAAATGTAATAATTGCTTACGTCGAGTTCGCATAAGAAACTATTATTTTGGATGTTTTTTAAATTTCCCAATCTTTTTCCTCGAAACATTTCCAGGAACTTATATCCATGATTCGAATTCTGAAAAATGGTTTTGAGATCATATAAAAATCCCATATAAAAAGCACTTTTAGTTTTTCTCGAATTTTAATAATTTTTCTTCCATCAAAAAATAATAATAGTTAATAGGAGTAGGTACCTAACTATTACAAAAATTTTCCAAGAAATTTTCCAAATTAGTCTAGCCGTTCAAAAGTGATGTGGGTTTAATAACGAACAACATTCCATTCTTATTTATGTATATTGGAAAGATATCTTTCATTAGTGACTACTTATTATCAATACCCACAGTTTGACTCTGGCAATAATCAAACAAAGACTCATACTCTCCCTCCCAACTCAGTTGTACTTACAAAGTTCAAAAACAAGGGACTGGTTCATATTATTAATAAAACACAAGATTTGGAAGAAACAACTGCATAACCGTTATTGTTTCTCCAGTAAATGATGCCAACTCTCTCTACTTCAAGTAGCCATTCGCTCAATATTTGTTATCTCAATTCCAATTCACAGCGCTCCATGATTGATTCCATCGAGTGCTACCTCGAAAACTCATCCTACATTTGTCACTCTCTTGTAATAACTTATACCCAACTATGATGGTGTTACCGACACTTTTTTGGCCTTTCTGGATATAATATCTTCAGGAATTACTACAACGTCCATATTCGGCGTCCATCATTTCTGTTTCAAACTCCATCATTTCTGGCAAACCCTGGAAGTATGAAAATAATTTCTGTGAGATGAAACTGAGACATTCTTGTCTTGTCTTCTTGTCTTCAATCTACTGCCCACCACATGCACAATTCAATTATATCCTCTTAAGTGATCTACTGCTATTGCTACCTCAGCCACTTGGCTACTCTGATGGATGTGGTACCAACGTCTAGTATCCCACTGGATGCTGGTCAGCATCGTATTTCTGTTTCACTAATGGGATATATTACAGTGCCCAACATTAAGGTAATCTGGTCTCATGTACTATACCGCTTTAGGTACCAAGAAGTAATGGTGGCTTTCAGCTCTTTGAAATGCCAAATCTACAGCATTTGTACGAACTGCCCTCTGGAAGGTAATTTTCAACGCCTTTCCTGATTCTGTCAAGTTTACAACCACTATCTCCTCCATCGTGGTCCTATTCAGACGGTTATACCTTTCTCAACTGAATATGAACTGTAAATATTTTTTGTTAAACTGTCTGAACAATAAACATATTATTCAATCTAATATAATCCCTATCCAACTCTCTGATGTGGAGACTAGGAATGAAACTCGTATTTTTTCAAAGATTCTAGCATTCTGAATTTTTGTTGCGCTTGGGGATTATTACAATGGGATTCACAAGAAATAATAGATGTTTTGTAGTTTGTTATTATGTTCATTACGTTGTGAATAGATTGAAAGCTGATGGAAATGAGTGAGCAAATCCAAATTGACAGAGAAAAATATTTGTTTGACATATCAAGAATTAATACAAAAGCAAAAACAAATGTACACATGTATAAATATAATTTTTATGTAGATCTTCCCTCTTTTTAGCTAAGAACATAATATTGAGTTCCAGACCTAAAGCATAATAAGCAAACCAATAATGAATAAAAAATGTGTTTTTAATATATAATAGTTTTAATCATTTACCTGTTCATCTCAAAAACTTATCTTGTTCTAACCAACTAAGAAAAAAAAATTGAATTAAACTCTCTTCTTGGTAGTTTAGTTTTAAGTTTTTGTGTTTGCACGTTAAGCTCCCGTGCACAGAGAGGTATATCTCTCTCTTTCGGGGTACCTACATTGTATCTCCCTGTGAGAACTCGTAATAAGCTGAATAAAATAAATAAATAAATAAATAAAATATCTCCAGCTATGATGAACACTGAATACAAATTAATTATATTATTGAAGATTTTGTGAATTTTCCAACATTACTTTGTAATCGTTTCGGTTTATATATATATATGCATAGTTCGCGTTGTGAGTTATAGTCATAAGTTTATACAAAAATCCCATAGGAGCAAAAACTACAATCTTCTCTCGATATTTTAAATTTTATGGACAATTCTTCCAATTCTTGTTCCCTAAAAATCACTGTCGCACTACGAAGATTGCGAAATATAGCCACATCGGTCTAGCTCTTCTCAAGTGATAGGCTTACCAACGAACAGCTTTCATATTTAAGACTCCCTAATTGATAGGTTACAAAAGGAATCCCAATAGAGACGTTTTTTTCATGCAATCCCTCTCCTAATTTGCAAAGATAGTAAAATAGGAGAGTGGAAAAGATTGGAGTGTTAAAGGTAGGTACTCGAAAAGAATTCAATTTCAGAAAATCTGGTTCCAAAAAGAAAGTTATATCACTGTCATAGAGGAGCATTGAAAAAGTACTTATTTAAGAATAGAATGTTTGTCAAGATATGCGAGTACCTACTTTCAAACTTGATGCAAATATACCGATAATAATCAGCTCTTTATCCTAATAATTAGGTATTTGAATATTTACATTAATAGATACCACAAGTGGATTGGTATATTTCCAGGGCTGTCAAATAATTCTATCGGAACTGACTAGTTTATAAAAGCCATTTTTAAACCTCAAACATGAAGATGAAGAAAACAACTATAGAAAAAACCGAAGCTACAAAAATAGATGCCATAAGAAGAGCAAATAGAACATTATATGTACTTTATTAGAAACGAAACAATGAAATAGCAAATGGCCAGGAAGTAAGCAATAGTTGTGAAAGAAAAAACTGTTAACTGTTAACAAGACGCATAACAAAACCTTAAAAAATGATGAGGGAATAAGGGAGTAAGGCGTAACGTTGTTTGAATGTAGAGAATAGAGATGTCGTCTAAACGATGAAAACGACAATAGAGTCAGTTGGTGACGATCACGGAACACAGTCAGTTTACTGTATCAGTCAATCGGAGTCATAAGTTGATAGTAGTTGAAACACGAAAGTCAAAGTGACAATTTGTGACAGTTGTACTACAACAGAAGGTCGTATACAGCGTGTTTGAAAATAAACCATTGGAAGCAATTTGTGAACTTTTGAGTATCAGTCAATCGGAGACATAAGTCGATAGTAGTTGAAACGCGATAGTCAAAGTGACAAGTTGTGACAGTTGTACTACAACAGAAGGTCGTGTACAGAGTGTTTGAAAATGAACCATTCGAAGCAATTTGCAAACTTTTGAGTCTTACGCAAGTAAACTCATCCCACAAAGTTTAGCACAGGCTTAAACTTTACAATTAGGAATTGACAAACTAAACTGTCACTGTCTTTAACGACTGAACTACTATTAACATCTGATTCCACAGACTAACTGTTATCAACTGACTTTATAAGACTGACTGACTCGTCCCGTGATCGTCTCAGCGTTATATACTTGAATCATGACATGACATTCATCGAGAATGTTCTATGATTGTCTAGACGCATATAATAATGTTCTAGATGCTTGCAAACTGACAATGCTATGACAAATTGCACCTCACATATAGTTTCTGGAAGGATCGAGAATAAATCAACTATTATTCTAGAAATACATAATGAAATATACAAGCAATAACTATTGTAAACAAGGCAGTAGAATAAATAACTAATAAACGAATAACAACCGTAAGTAGTCACGTTACCGTATGTATGGAATTTCGATACAATTTATCAAACTTTTCCGGCCAACATTTCTTTAATCGGTATTTAGTATTTTCTATTGTCCTGAATGTGATAAATTGATTTTATGTAGTTATCCATAGAGTTATAAAAGATCAGAACTATTTGTAAGAATAGAGAGAATTACAACTAGTAACAAAGGCAGTAAGTCGTAATCGGCATATTCACACCGATTAGTATACACCTTGTAGCAACAATTTTAAATTTTATCTGACGTAGATATTATATTTAGTCTTATTTTGATATAGTTAACTAAATTATACCATTTTGACTTTAGTTTAGCCCGAAGAAGTGAAGAAATTTGAGATTTGCGACGATTTTCTTTAGAAAATGGTCTAAAAACAGGCTTTTTGGCCGTAACTCGACAGCAGAGTATCTAAACTTCACCAAAAACAAAAGCACTCTTCCTTGGGCTAATACCAACCAACAGCAAAAAACCCTTTTGGAAATTCGGTTCCGTTCTTGGTTATCGTGCGATTTAACTTTCTTGCTTGCTTGCTTGCCTACAGACTTATGTTTTTTTGCGAATATCTCGAACGGTAATGACGTGATTTTCTTTGGGTTTCTCACAAACGATAGATAATTTCAGGCACATTATTGGGTATATTCAACACTTTGTAATTGGAGTGGTTTTTGTGGGCCAAAATTCCAAAAAACAGATTTTTCAAAAAACGAAAAGTACCTATTATATTCACATTGTGAAACGTTGTGAATATGAATATTTCTTACGCCTCCTTATTACTGTTCTGAAGACTTATTTAAGTATTTCAGTCACATGGATGTATAATTTTATGTTCATAGGATTGAGAATATTAAAGTATTAATTAATTTTTAGAAAGTTAATCAAAATATGATTACGTTGAAAACCAGCAATTACCCTTTATCAAGTCTATGGTTGAGATAAGATGGATTTAACGTAATAAAGTAAGTACAATAGCTGTAGGTATATAGAAGCATATTTACCTTGTTTATTCTTATGATATCATCTTGCCGTCCGAATTCATAAGAAATCTTTCTTCTGCACAAACTTATCCAGTTCACGCTCTTTCAAAGTTTTCCACACTGAAGATTTATCCGTAATCTTATATGTATATTATAAATTCAATAAACGATTGGTTTATAAAAGAGATTCTAAGAAATGAAGAATTACCAAATTATTGAGAATTTATTCGAAAGAAGTCATTACATTGGGCATCTAACTACAGTGGTGACGTAGATCAAACGAGAGTAATTACAACATATTTAGGAGCTTTTCGAAACTCCAAGTGGGCAGAAACTAATTGGGTCCTTTTTTCTGTTGCCACAAAGCGTCTGGCTTTACCTTTTCCGAGCTGTTTTTTTGGTTTATTACGTCCCTGTCAGATTCACGTTCCTAGTTTTTATGAGCTATGCAATATTCAAAAATATTTGTTTTGACTGGTTCCAGACATATAATTCTTCATAATTATATTTAATTAGTCATAACAAAAAGTATGCGAAATAAAGTTTTAAATATTTGATATGAACATTATTTTTCTGTTCAGATAACTTTTTAGTTCTAACGATTTATATATTATTTCATTAGTAGATTCATTGAACCTAATTCATGTTTAGATTAATTTTATATTCTTTTGAAATTCATGTTCATTGAACAAGATCGTATACTTATATTATAAATGGTAATAAGATTATTATAAGAAAGAAGAATTTTTTATGTTGGGAATAATTCTATGCCATCAATAGGTATCTAATCTCTTTTATAAACATATTTTTCTTTACTTTAGAGTAAAACTGAGTAGTAGAAGTATTTATTAACCTGAGCTTATAGGGTTACATACCCATTTATGATTGGATTCTGAAATATTGTATGAAGTTCTTGTATAATATTTGCCACTAGTTTTAACATAATTTTAATTGATTTGTTTGCTTATAAATATTCATTATGGATAACATTTAGGAGCCTCACATCACATTTTCTTTGTGAAAAACTTCTAATGACAATATAAATAAATGTTCAAGATGAGAAAATTTTCAAATTGAAATTACCCGACTTTATATCGACAAAGTTTCGAGCAATTCTCGTCTACGCGTTGATCAACAAACACCGAGTGCTGCTGTTTTTGGTTCGACCGGGAGCGCGCCACGCTGTCTACTAATCTGTAACTGTTGTCGGCCGTTTCTGGGAGTTGGAAGTTGTGAAGTTGCGAGAGTAGCGCGCGTTATCGTGAGAGACTGCGCGTCGCGACGGCTGGACCATCAGCAATAACTGTAGGGCGTCTGATTGTTGTTGTTCTCCCGTCGGATGGAATCGATGACAATGATATCCACGAGCCAATAATGTAGGTGGTAGGTACGTCTCCTCTCCAGATCAAGGTCTACCCCTAGTCTCTTGGGACAGGTCATCATGAAGAAGGCCTCCATCTGTAATGATGATCTTATCGAATTGCCGATGAGTCCCCTTAATGAGATGGAGCAAGGAAACGTGAGAATGCATTGTATTGATGATGGATACAGCGACCAGGAGACTGATTTGTCATTTGTCATCATTGACAATTACTCTAATCATTATAAGTTTGAGAATACATAATGCCTATGAACCTAAAAGGCTGAGTTTTGGATGTAGAGGAGATTGGAAAAGCTGAACTTGAAATTGTTGATAAATTAAGCGTTCTCCGCGATCCTAAAAGAGGTGCCATAATTAGGTTCAACGTCATTATAGGAAAACTATGCATATAAAGTTTTTTGTTGCTTTTTCGAATGATACAAATAAATTGGTATGAATTTATGTATCGAACAAAGGAATAAGAAACCTTAAGATTGAAGCTTACTTTTTTTTAGTTATCGAAAAATGGTTTGTTACCGGACTCATTAGAGCAAGCTCTTACCCTAAAATTATTTCGTTTGTTGTTTATGAGTATGAATTAATACCCACATCTGAAGAGTGCTCAATGTGCCAAAACAATTGTTAGATGTAGCGATCCAAGCTCAGTAGTCTTAGATGTAAAATTTAGATGAAACAAATTTTATACCATGTTGAAGTTCTGAAGCATTGCTTAAAACAGTTTACGAGACTACATAATCATTTGTTGTTGTCATCCTATAAGTTTAGGGTCTTTAGCTTGGGTATGGTGCGGTGTAATTATATTTTGTCATTTCTCTAGTCTTCAGGCACAAAATATCCACAAATTTCAATATTGAATTGAATTTATTAGAGAGAAATTTTGTTGTTAACTTAAACAGGCTATTTCATAATTAGAACTCAACTATGCTTTAGTCACACGTGTCTTTTTCATCACAGGTTAATTGCTGCATTTCAATTTTCTAAGTCATAAATGAAAGATAAGCTTCTTTTTTTTATTAACCATTTAATGGACTTGTGGCTCGTAAGGATAGACGTTTTATTACTGGGAATATAACTTGTCCAATATTTACAAGAATAAAATGTTACGAGAAGCTTCTTGAGGGTAATGGATTTCAGGTTTATTTAAAATTATTCTGCTGTAAGAAGTTGATTTAGCAGATTGAATCAGAAAACCAATGATTTCAAAAGTGAGCTTCACTTTCTACGAAGAAGGTACAATCCTTTTTAAAATCTGGTTTGGTATATAATTCGCTTATATGATAATTTCTCAGAATCTCATAACATATTTTTATTGTTAATATCGATTTCTCATCCTCTACTTTGGCTTTATTTTTTTTTTGTATTTATACTTCATATATACCAAGAACTCACTTATATTACCATTCAGTGATCTTTCCATTACTAGTTGTCAACAAATACCTTTTCACAATACATCCTGATACTATTTCGATCTCAATATAGGTAGGTACTAGTTTCTACAAATTCTTGTCTTTGCTCATTCTCTACCGTCATGCAATTCTAACAATGAGTGATGTCTAAAAAATCTCTCATCATACAAACCGTACGTAGTAAGAAGCTACTTGGAAACAATGCCGGTCTGCAATGTCCTGATCCATCTTTGAACTTGCCGATATCGGTGCGGCTTCTGGACGAGTCTGAATATAATTACAGAAAATTTCCAAATACTTGAGAATTTGTAAGTAGCTAACATTGGATATATGATTTTGGGTCGTGATTGTTCCCTATTGGAGAAGGGGAAAATGAGTTATGGGGAATATCTGTGGCAAATATTGTGGTTGGAGATATTGCTCAAGGTCATCATGTTCTTGAACTACAGCCATTGCTACCGTAAATTAATCTATAGGTTTTTGTATATGAAAAGTATCGCTTTATCTTTACTTTTTCTAATAAAAACTTTTGTTGCTGGATCCATTGGAGAACTTCTTTGGCCACATCAAAATGATTTTTCAAGGTCGCATCACGCTGCATTTTCTGAGTCCTTTGCGATGCGAGAGAGATAAAGCATGTAACACGAGGTGATATGGAATGAAAGAGTCATGTAGAATGCTCGTAGCATTGCCAGAAGAGACGCTCACTGTTCTTTGGTGATACCTACTCTTTCGAATACTCTTTGGTTGGTTCCTTTTTTCTTGCTTGGATAAAAAAATCTACCAGTCTGTGTCATTAAATTTTGGAATATACGGTAGCTGCGGTGTGGTAATGGTTAAGATAGTACACTTCTGCTACACTTAGCATTCGAGTTTTGAATATAGTTATTGAAACGGAGTATACAAGAAATTACACCTACAACAAATAAGAGTAAATGCGTTAGTATCTAATTATTAAAGTTTATTAATATTATATGCCATCAACATGTGAACACCGAATCTCAGAAATATTTTGATATTACAAGCGTGGTGCATGTTTGTTTAATGTGTCGCAATAAACGTAGTATGTGTCTGTTCATACCGTGCTCTTATATATGCATTCTATTTATTTGCAGTACATGTAAAATTTGTTTCAGCAACAGTTTTGATATCAATATTCATTTTACAGTAGTTTTATACCATTTTCATAGAAAAGTGCTAAAAATAACAGGATTTTATTTTTTGTACCTTTTTTGCTTGTTTATTACACTTTCCAATTGGCAATGCAATGCAGAAAGGGAAAAGAAAAGAAAAAGCAAAATATCAAGTATAAATTAAATTATCTTGAGAGGTCGTGTACGAATCGTCAGAACGTGGAGCATGTTGACTAGTGTGGGCCCGGGTGGTGTGAGTGTAAGACATACCTACCGCTACTGGTCCTTCATACAAGCCAAGGCCATATTTATATCGAGAAACGTCAAGTGAGTTCCTGCTATTGGTAAAGTATTCGATGTGTAGAAAAATCTTCCCGCGAAGCTTTTAGATGGAGGGGCTAGCCTATATATTGGAGAGGGTTTCATCCGGAGTTGCAAGTACACGGTGCAGTCCGGCAAGTTGGATCCCAAGTATGGGAGGGAAACAACATGGCATAATTAATGGCTCTAGGTTGAAATATAGACAGCAGTTGTTGTATAAGGTTTAATTAATAAATATTTATGTTATAAAAATATTATAATTTAGTGTTAACAGTTTTATTACACTACTAATAATTTTTAAAAATTAAAATACCAGATAGGCAGTTCGCTGTAAGCAGCAACATATAAGTGCATCTATTTCGTTGAAATAATCATTAAATATTTTTGCATCAATCATATAGAAGATATACTGGCATAATTACTTCCATAAGAGGGCGGATAGAACGATTGTGAGTGTGCTTCGACTATTGATAAACCGCTCATACCAAAGTTGAGAGAGCTGAAAAATTGTCTGTGTTTCTTTTCAATACCTCATCAATTAAGATAAGGTAGGTACGTTACTATAATCTACGCACACTCTATTTGGTTAAGTTGCATTGACGTAGATTAGTTTCGTTTTGAGCATGATACAATATTCTGTTCAAACGATAACGCAATGTACCTATTCAGGATTTGTTTCTGTACTCGTTCAAAGTGTCCTGCGTATTAAGTTTTTTTTAAATTGTTATTAGAACCATATTCGTATGTGGCACTAGCGTCGAGTGTAGATGGCTGTGTGTATTTTTTGTTTATAAATCTTCTTCTTTATTATTTCCAATATATATTATCCTATTTTGTGTGGTGATATATATATATATATATATATATATATATATATATATATATATATATATAAAAGCCAAGAATCATTATTTCGGCAATCGGCAACGACACTTGACTTCAGAGCCGTATGGCACCACACAACTATGCCCCGAATTACCAAAAGCGCTTTCAAAATGTAACAATTCTACTAGCGGAGTTGCAAGACTTCATAATATACGATCGTGCTTATATCTGAGATTAATGAAAACAATCAATGACCGTAGATTATAGTATTAGCTCAACCTTCACCGCTTATTTTTATGTTGAAATGGATGACAACCAAGAATTGATAATTAAAGAGAAAGAAATACAAACACAGACAAAAGCAAAAAGGTATAAGAGACATAAAAAGCTTTCATAATTATTTGACTGATTACTAATTAAAAGTCCGGTATGTGTTCTTACAATGACGAGTCAATTTTAACAAAATATAATAAAATAATAGCAATTCGTAAGTTTCAGTATTTGTAAACAGAGTTACTAGATTTGAATTCTATAATACTCGTGTATTTTGATATGAATCCAATGAATTCAAATTCATTTACCTACAGTGAGATAAATTGATGATATATTCTTTGTTGAAATCAAAATCTTAAATAAAAAAGCAATTATTGTCATCGAAATTATTTGAATATGAATATTTAATAACGCTTAGGTTACCAGCGATAAAGTATGTACCTAATCATACAGTCTTCTACATTGATTTCTTGAATGTAGTGAAACGACGTAGACAGAATCTCTCTCATGATAAGACATAAGCACATATGCTGTGTTTACTATTTTCAAAATGAGCACAGTGCCTATTCATCTAGGCATGCGAAAGTAGGTGGCACCTAGTCAATCTGTCTTTCGAAAGAAGTACTTATGCTACAATTGTTTCAGTTGCAGACATACTCACCAGTCATCTGTTTACTGTACTGCAATGATACAGTCATAAAGATGCTTCTATTCTCGGGCGATGGAAAAGTGCTATTAATTCTCGGTGTTAACTTTTGCAACGTTTTGCATTGCCACTGCTTATCTTTCTTGGTAAGAAATTGAATTTAGATATGGATAATGATTGATACATTATCACGAATAAATCAGTAGCAACATTTGATGCTACCTTTTCGATTCAATTGAAGATAATCTTAAAATTTGAGAAATAAATTCCACACCGTCTTCTTTTGAATTTAAAAACTCTTGCTCTCTATTCCTTATGAAAAAAGAAAGGTAGTTTCTCGTGTAACACGAGCATTAAGTTGCATAGGAGCTTGTCTCTTTGCATGCTTTGGATTTTTTTTTAATAAGCAAGCAGTCCTAGAACATATTCGTGAGAAAGGTCCCGATGCAAAACATTGAAATATAATCGCTAATAGCTAGAACTTACCCAAAGACAAACGGATGAATCCAACTTCACTCACCTACAACAAAAGATAGGAAAGATTGAGAGCTATTATAATATGATATATAATTGAAATAAATATTGGTTTAGGTAAATCAATTCAACTAGCTAACCAATAAGCAGATATAGGTTAAATAGGACCAAACATAAGGTGTGTAGGTATTATACTCGTGAAAATAATGTTAAACAATTAAAATATTATTATGCAATTTTTATTTCATTTCAAGTTATAGCGTAATATAAAATATTTATCTAGCGTTCTACTTGCATCCAAATTTTCGTTTTAACTTTGCAATCTGGCGTTAGATTGATCACAGTGGCCTGGAAGATCTCTAGACCTCCCAACATTAAATTATCGCTTTTGAGGCTAGTTGAAAAGATCAGTGCCAAAAGCCTTCTATTTACCTAGAGCTGTAGAACTTTTCAGTTACCAGCAACAGGAAAATCAATGTTTTTTATAGTGTATCAACTAATAAATTAGGTAAAATTTCCTGTTAGCAATATTTATTGGTCTCTGTCTTACGATGCGGTAGACCAGCAATCTTTTAATCTTATTGGTGATCACCTTGAAGCTGGTTTTAGGTTTCTTGCTATTTTTGCCACACTGTGTGCCCATCTCACTGAAATTACCATAAATATTTTCTATATCAGAGAGTTTCAGCTACACTATTTTTAAATACAGAATATGCAGAATATATTTTTTTATTCCGGAAAGGGAAGTCACCTAGTACTATCACGACAAGTAGCAATGCGTTCGGTTCATAACTGGGTGAAAGAAACACGAACGAGCGTATCAATATCCGGTCATTAGACATGTTGTGCCACTGACAGACTGCGTGACGCGTGACGTAACTTCTAAGTGAGTGTTCTGAAAGGACTATGACCTAGATAGTTGTGGGTGGGCTCCCCAAACTTGTGCGGATATCCATGAATGTTCGGAACAAGAACATATATAGGGAGGAAGAGTAATACGAGAAGTGGGGTTGGCACAAACAACGGAGGGTTATCGTATATCATTTCGGGGCGTTGCGCAAAATCACGCAGCGCATCCTTCTGTGGTGTGTGTTGGGCGAGCAGATTTATGTTTTATTGTACGAACTCTGATGACAAATTACAAAACAATTACCACAATTGTAGTAATCAAAAACGTGTAAAGGGCATGTTCTAGGTAATGTAATAAATAGTAAATAGGTTACCCATAAATATTGTCATTTGACATCTTGCACGTTCATGGAGGGAGTGATGTAATGACACTCACCCCAAAATGAACAACTTATTAAAGGACGTTATTTCAGCTATTGTTACCTTTATAGGTTCTTGGTTCGGAAGCCTATATGCGATCGACGCACAATGTTTTGAAAATTTACTGCACTGAAGGGCTTGAAGTTAAATCAGTTCATTAGAAGGTGACACTTACAATGGTCCCATTTCTTTGTACCTAGGTTTGATTTAAGATATTGAACTTCATTGAGGTAGTTAATATGTAAATAAAGTTAGGTACTCTGCTCTGCTGTTTTTTCTCAATGAAAACCTGAGATGTCCACCACTAGGGGACTTTTCCATACTAATTAAAAATGATGTAATCGTCAAATAAATTTCAGTGGTAGGTAATTTATTTCATTAAAATAAACGGGTTGTTTTCAAGACCAAAAAATTCCTTGGGATATTTTGATAAATAAAGGGACCGAAGACAAAAAGAATATTTCTCCTCAAATGGTGATATGCTTGGGCTCAAATGTAAGGGTAAACAGATTTTCTCTTAGTTCAGAATTCTCAGGTAGGTACATGAATTAACCTATGTATCGGCTCATATCAATATCTCTACTCTCTGATATTAATATATTAAACTTGGCATACATCATACAAGCGTGCTTATTCTGATAAAATGATCATATTCAGATGGCGAACGATATTTTGTATGCCTTGTGTATCGATATTGCTGTGGGGTGAACTCGAGAGATGTTAACATTCTTGAACATCTCTAGTTAAGCCTGTATGGAAGCCATATCGCTTCATTCCAGGTGATTGATCGACTTTTCCACTTTGATGGAGATTAAAGTTTTCTGCTTTGTGTCCGACAATACGAGTTGATTTCAAGAGCCGCTCTGCCATCTAGAGAGTGTCACATTTCAAATGACGGTGACTTAATTTAGAAAGTCAATGACACGATAAGCAATTTAAAATGCATATAAGCCATGATAGACGATTTATTTCATTCTATCTGATAATTGAACTTCAAAGACTAATGAAAAATTATTATTAACTGACTAAAAAAATGTATTTACATAGGTACAATAAAGCATTTGCTATTTATCAAGAGACACTTATAACTAGTATGATAATTGAGTTAACATAAACGGCTGCAAATAGTAAACTATATTCTGACGTCAACACTTACATGTTTTATACATATATCTGGCCTAAATGAAATTTAGAAGCTCAGAATCAGTTTAGTATGTTTGTGAGTTACTATGGTAACGATAATATCAAAAATATTCTAGTCAAACTAAACTAGCACTTAACTTAACTTAAGATTTGATTATGCTTACGACTGTATATATCTACTGTTCAAGTTCTTACTTTTTGTATTACAATAGTTCTAGTTCTTGAGTACAAATAATTTGAATCATTATTTAAAAAAAAGGATACCTATGTTATTCTCTTATTAATAGGGGTGTTTTGTACAAAATCTCTTCAGAAAGTATTATATGTTTCTTTAAAAAATCGTAAAGCTAGGTATATTTTGGATACATAAGTATCTCATATTTAATGCTGAGCAAAAACTCAAGGAAACATTAATGTGCATATCTTATGAAGATTCTTAATGAAACGAAGGTATGTCTATAAAGGTTAAATAAACAACCAAAATGCTGAAAGGATTATTATTATTATCTATTGTAACTAGGTTGCCAAGTGAATTTAACCTTATTTTAAGTTGCTTGAACTGAAAAAGTTATTCAGAGGTCGTGAATTTACAAAAAGAATCTCAAATCTCCAATTCTTTTATAACTAAGCTGAATCAAAATCCAAAATATTCGGCCGAGTTTTATCGTTCTTTATAATATTTGTTTGTTACTTCAAAAGCTTTTTCAAATAGACTGAGATGAAATCCATAATTATAATTCCTAATCATCAACCATGAATCATTGGATATTTTGGAGTTTTATGTAAAATAGAATGATAATTATGTCATTTGAATTTTTGATCTTTATTTCCACAGGGACTTTAGAAGGAAAACGGATGCACAACATTCTGCACTGCCCTCTACATTTCCACTTTTTTATTTACAAGACATCAGGCGGGAATTGTCACTACCTATTCTTTTAATATGCCAGTACCTACACTTTTTGTATTTTTCGAAGGTTTTGCTGAGGCAGAACATTGCCCTTTCCTGGTTGGATATATTATTAATATAGATTATAGATGACGAATAGTCTCTACAGCTATCATGATAGTGATAGCACATGCTGAGGTTTTCCGCCTCCGTTTACCGTTCTATAAGAACTTTTAATTGGAAAGGAATCAACAACTTTTGAAAACTACGGTTGAGGTAGTATTTTTACAAACATACATTTTAAGGAAGTAATATTAAAAATGATTTCAAAGATATTTTCACACAGACAATAATCTGTTAATTTTACTGATATGTATGGTACAGAAGACTTAGAGATTCGTGAGTTGTCTACATCTACCAAATTCTCTTTAGACAGACCATATTTATTTCAGATATTATATTCATCAAGCATGGTAATTCTGATATTAAAAATACAAACACAATTCAGACATTTTTACAAGTCATAGTTGAAATAAATTATTTGCTTCCGCTTGAAAACTTTTCAGTGGAACAACACTGAAATCTTATAAACCTCTCCAATTGTAAGTTCTCTCCCAATGTCCAATATAAAGTTATTAGTATTCTGGTTAGACATAAACCAACGCGTTTAATATTAATCAGAAAATAAATGGAAAACTTTGAGGAAACTGTGTAGGCAACTTTCTAAATAAGAGGCTATTTTTTGCTTTTTTTACTGTTTGACGGAGCAGAAAAGTTGCCAACGCTAATAACTAAGACTTTATGATGGGGAATGAACTACAGTGAGAGAAAGCTGATTGAGGAACTTTTGAGTAGATAAGATTATACTGTAGGTACCCTAAATATAATTAATATTGTTGCTTAGGTAAGTTCACAATGTAATAAAGAAATATGAAAACTGCGTCTAATGAGACAATAATTCTATGAAATGTTTTTTGGACTGAGATAAAGATTTTTATCAAGCCATGCTCGCGTGACGATGGTTTTGCATATCTTTGTAGTATTTTTTTTACTATCGTTATTTAAAAAAAAGGCTCATTACGAATGTTTTTATGCGTAAATACTCCACTGAAAAGGAGTTTTGTAATAATTTCTGGTGTGCCTACATACCTCACAAAATAAATCGTAAGTACCTATGTGAATTTATTTAATAAGTATATAAGGCTGTGATTAGGTATTTTTTTGTAATATAATAGAACATTACTTATTCAGTAGATTCTTAGGAGATATGCTGTGAAATACAGATGGATAGAGAGACAGACAAAATCATGATTGCAAACGGAACACAGAATACAATTATTTGTAATTTAGAGACTGATTAACGATTATTACTTTTACTATAACCTGTTAACTTCAAAATGAGACTAATCAATAGCAAAATGAGAATAAGCATTCTTAAAATGGAATTGACCGGAGATTAACAATTTCAAAATGAGAATTAACGATATCAATTTGGGAATTACGACAATCAAATTGGCACTTGTCATTTTCATATTGAGAATCTCCGTAGGCACCGCGTTACCAATTATACTAGTAGTCGGATGAGTTTATTTTCCATTAGTTAAAAAGAGCTGCTTTCAGAAAACCTCTGAATAGTGGATTCTTAGACAACTGTTTGCGTGCTGCATAAGATACTTGTCTATAACAAGCATATGTTGTTCTCATTGCTGACAATGCTTCTTGAGGACTTAGACTTATCAGAGAGGAAGAGTTCAATGAAAATCATTTCTTATGAAGAATTCCGGCTTCAGCGACATGAGATTATAATAAACCAGTAGATATATTAATACAATAAGTGTTAACAAGTGAGCAAGATATCCCAAATCTGAGTCTTTGTTTTCTGTTTTTAAATCAATTTTATCAATTTGAACTTCATTATTTTGCATTTTCTTGAGGTTGTTCTCAAATTGATATTGATAATTCTGAATTTGAAATTGTCTCATTTTGTAAGTGTTTATCTACTCTCATTTTGATAATGACTGATTTCTTTTTGAAATGGAAAAAGTTAAGAATATCCTAAATTTATCAACAAAAATGTGAAAAATTGTATATGAAGTATTATTATTGGATGATTTCTAATCATTTTGTTTATTTTTGATATAACTTTGAAATCTTGAAATCTTTTTTTCTAACGAATTAACATTTCACCTTTCTATTTTTGAACCTCTCTGTCCATTGCGTCTCACATACAATAAGTACAATAAGTAAACAAACTTCCAGTAAATGAGATAGGTACCTACCTACATCTCAAACCAAAAATGACATTATAACTACTATCATGAACTGAGAATTGATTATAGTGCCTCCCAAATTAAATAGGATTTCATAGATATATTTTTTATTTATAGAGTTACAATTTCAGTTTATCAGCCATGATGTATAGTTTAGGTGTTATGCTGATTCAGATTCTGCTGACAAATCTTAAAAATTTTTGAGTAATTTCGAAGAAATTTACAGAAAAACGAATTAACGAAATAACACTTGTTTTTTTCGTTTAGGTAAACTCATAAGAATTTTCAAAACAAAAATCGCCTGCGCGTTTTTGGAGACAATGCTTTTTTAAAATGGTGCCATCTTGGATTTTATAAAAATGATTATATTACACTAAGAAGGCCATGAAAACTTGTTATTTTAACAAAGAATTAAACAGAATCATTATTGACAAGATGTTAACAATGTTGATTAAAGCTAATATACAAAATGTTTGCCATTGTTTGTCAAACATATCTGACATCGTTAGCAAAGAATATACTTAGGTAATAGTATTTATCTTCTCTGCTATAAGTTGCTTTAGTCAATGTGCGACGGTTAATACTATTCAACGCTTTTTATACAGATTCCCGTAATTCTTGAATATCATTATAAATAAAATAACACCGTACACTGGGTGTTTGATGGTACCATGGTTGACCACCTCATATCTGTATTAGCTATTACTTGGTTATTATAATGATTATCTAGATAAATAATAACATTCCTGGCATTTTGAGCAGGAGCACCATCTTGTTGGTACCATATGACAAAGTTTTGTGCTATTGATTTATTTCTAGTGATGCTGCGAGACTGGTCTTGGTCTTGCAGTCTTGGTCTTGGTCTTGCAAAATTGCAAGACCAAGACCGAGACCAAGACCGTCTATGCAAGACCAAGACCCAAGACCAAGACCAATACTGGGATGCAAGACCAATACCAAGACTAACCAGGTCTTGGTCTTGGTCTTGCTGCAAGACTTGCGAGACTTGCAAGACTCTTGCAGTTCCGTAACCAAACAACAAATTGGTAGGAAACATATTTTTTTGCTCGATGATTAGATAAGAAACGCTAGTAAATAACCTAATTGATTTAATCTTTGAACTCCCCTATTATCGATATTTATTTTACAGATACTAAAAATATTGAATTACAAGTTCATTTTAGACTAGTAGAATTTCCGGATTTCAAAAAATTCTGAAATACCCTATACAGTAATTTCAACCCTTCTAGGATTTTCCTTAACGAGCTGTTTTCAAAGAATCCCGACGTTCGCAGCCAGGGGAAGGTAAACTACATGGTTTTTTATTTTTATTATTTTTTCTATCGCGCAGAATGTTTTAAGCAAACGTTACAAATCATCTATAAATCTGATATCTTTTTGATGACATTTATCCAGTAGCCACATTTGGAGATTTTTGAAATTTTAGGTTGCCCTTATTTTGAAACTATTTTTTCGATCATGCTTATTAACTAACTCAGCTGACATATTCACAAGACTGATTTTTGAAATAGATACTAAGTTTTATAAATGCGCGTATTAACAAATCTCTACCTGTTTTTAATTTTCTTTTTTTTGGAAAAAGCTTTATATAAAAGTTGAAGTTAGTTTTATAAACCAGAAATACTTTTAATCGCTTTCACTCAATATCCAATCTGAGAGATTATTTCTATTTTATCAAAGAAAATGTTACAAAACCATTGTAGACTGAGCGAGAGAATGAGTTATGAAATAGAAGTATGTATGCATGTAGTAAAATGAGTGCTCAGTTGCGACGAATGATACCAAGAAAGCACAAGCAGACTAAGTCGCGCTAGTAAGATACGATTCTCATATGTGAATGGTGATTATTAATTTATAAACCTTATTAATTAATTACGCATCTCACTTGCCCTAACTTAATTCTACGTACCTAGTTTTATTCTCATTACTTATTCTAAATTGGTTTGGTACCATTACAATACCAGTCCTGTTTGTTCTGGACAAAGACAATTTTTTTATACGGTCGATATATATCCATTTCGAATGATAATATAATTAGGTAGAGGCAGTCTTATAGATTATGAATTACATACTTCCCATACATATTGCAGGGTTCTTCTTCATTTGAATTAATTAATTACGGTTTAGAATCGCAACAAATTTTCACACTTATAAGAAGATGAAAATTTTTGCAAGAGTCTTGCAAAGTCTTGCAAGTCTTGCAGCAAGACCAAGACCAATACCAAGACCGTATATGCAAGACCAAGACCCAAGACCAAGACTAAGGATTTGATGCAAGACCAAGACCAATACCAAGGGTGCAAGACCAAGACCAATACCAAGACCATATCGGTCTTGGTCTTGGTCTTGCTTTGCGCATCACTATTTATTTCTCCCAAAATACTTTCTAGTGTTATTTCCAGCATTTCTAGATTGCATGCTGTAGTTTAAATTCCATCAGATATTATCTATAGGACCTATGAACTAAATCCCAAACGGATCCGGTTTTGCCTCGGAGTAATAATTATGTAAAGATTTTCTTGTCTATAAAGATGTTCATTGTGGCGATTGAAAACACCACAGTTGCTTGCTTAAAAGGATTCGTCAGTCCCAAGAATTGTATTATTAAAATCATCATTCTCTGCCATTTTAATAATCACCAATTCGTAGAATTTTATTCTACGCTGATAGTCATTTTTCTGTAGAGTATGAGCAGTACGTAGTTTATAAGAAACAAACTTAGGTTAGGTTAGGTTAGGTTATTTCAAATTCTAGACTCTTGTAGATTGGAGATTTTAAGGGGTTTTCATTGCACTGCCACCTTTCTCTTAGACGCTGCAGATTTTTTCACGCCAATCAGCACTTCTATCAGACTTTGTATTCTTTTTGCTATGAAAGCAAGAGTTCTTTCCTCATTCCTTTCAGAGTCATGCTGCATATTTAGATCTAAACTATTAAATATTTTAGCATTTGGCAGCAGTTTTGTTTGAATTCCATTTAAATAGGTAAATAGCAAGGCGCTGGAACTCTTAATTAAATTATTTCACTTCAACAACTAATAAATCACTGAGTTCCTACTTTCAATATTTCAATTCTATTATTAACAAATCACGAAATCTTTAATTTTTAATTCATGGCCTACTTAGAGTAGCAATCTATTATCTGAAACCTAAATTTTCGCACATCGTTGAAAATAGACAACGGAAATATTGGGACTCCTCGAAAACATTTTCGGTTTTTTCCGTTTTATAAAATTTTACGTATCTTCAAACTGACCAGCTGTGGGAATTTCTCCATATTAGGATTTCTATTTTCTGGAGATTTTTTCAACTTGGATACTTAACTTGAACTGGATATATATGGCACATTCCCATGAAAGGTTTGTCTGTTGAATACGAAAACAATGTTCGATGCATTACCATGAAGCTCACATACTAATTGATTATTACATTTCTGTAAAGAAGACCAGATTCCACATAAGGACTAGAGTCGCTAACATCTAACTTTAATTTGAGAGGGATTTATCATATCTATTAGTAGAGACTCATCAAGAACTTGTAAAACTGAATGTAGAATCATCTAAGACATTTGGAATATATTTCCCATCAAAGAGTCATGAACATAAATAATATTTCGAGTATCATAAAGTATAACGATGCTTCATTTTAAAGGGAAGATTAACTTGATAGAGTTGGCACCATAAAGTGATTTAATTAATTTTGAGGTCACATAAAAGCAGGTTTAGAACAACAAGATATAAATATGATATCAACGATATATGAGCATAAAGCAGAGAATCTATGAATAACAACAAAGAAATTCAATAAAAATGCGAAATATTAGATAAGGATGGATTTAAACAAGAATAAGCTACTGGAGACCATGGGATCTTCATCTACGATAAAATATTTTAAAAAGATAAAAATCAAACAAAACCAGTACCTACGTGCTATGAAATATTTCAATAGAACAGGTCAAAGAAGTCAAATGAGCAATTTGATAATAACAATAACAAGAAGCTTATAGGTATGACGAAAAGTTAATAAGGATTTCTATGATATGAAGATATCTCCCATTTAAACACAAAGACTTATACCAGTCTTGTTGTGTGTGCTCTAATCAGCGTACTTGTTTAAGCTTTTTTGCTTTTGCCTTCTAAAGTAATACCATTACATGAGTACGCCAGAGACATAATTAATGAAATTAAATAAAATAAGACCATCTTTATTATATATTCATATATGGTTCCACTTAAAAGTATTATTATCATTAGCTTTAAATATGAGGAATTATTAACTTTGACAAGTGAAAGATAACTGTAAGAAGATTTAACTAATTATTATTAGAACGACAATATGTTTGTCTTTGTGTTGGATATATGTATAAGAAATTGTATAAGCAGCCCAAATGAAAGTGCGATTGGATTCGTAAAATACCCTCATGTCAATATTATCTATCATTCATCAGTCCCGGCTAGCAAAAAAATTGTTAATTCTGAAAATATTTTCAGACGGTAAGCTTACAACTTTGATCAGTCAGTATGGAAATATTATGTGAAATCATATACCTATATTATTTCTCGCCCTTAATACCTATTTTATAAAATTATTGATTGAGACGTCATTTTGAAGACTACATTCCCGCCCGACAAAAATCGTAAAAATTGCTTAGAAGAAACATGATTTTGAAAAAATGTAAATGTCGCTATCTATTGAAAATCTGTCTAACTGTAATGCATGTGAGGAGCCTGATATCTAATGTTAATAAAATGGTGGTCTGTTTGACAGAAATTCCGCATAGGCTGTCAGAAGAAATCGGCATGAGTCAAAGAGCTTGACTGGATCAAAATTCGTCGCTAACATGGCTTTCTTACAAACGAATTGCTTAGCTGTTGGTCAAAATAAAAATAGGAAATAGGAAAAGGATGAACTAGCAGTATTTGTCGCCACCTGTCCCTGATTTTTGGAAACAAGATAGATTATTATAGGAATCTGCATAAGTATGTCACAAAGAAAGTAAACAAGACATGGCTATATTTTTGAAATCTATCAATTTTATCTAGTATGCTTCTTCTCTTGTCTAAGATTGTATGAAGTTTATTTATTGTTAATCACGGCATATTATTTTGAAATGTGTTTATGTGTGTTAGATATGTGGAATAAGTGATATTAACATTGAAATGCTTCGTGAACATTGAGTCCCTCGTTGTAAAAGTGAAAATCCTCGAATGGAATGGGTTTCCACGAAAATCAGGAAATTCAGCGGACCTAGATGTCAAAAATTCCATATAAGCACCTATGTTTGCGTAAACATTTCCAAAAAAGATGTTTTACTAAAAACGTTGCAATAACATGGCCTTGCCAATATTACACTTGCTCTGTAAGTTTTTCATATAAATTTTTGGTAATATATGTATATGTATTTTGGATCACTGAAATTACAGATTGCTGAGGATTGAAGAGAGACAGTTTCTCCAAATTTCTAGAGGAGATCACAGGAAGATATAAATTTCATGAAATTTTTAAAGATGAGCAACTATCTAATCTGAATAGACAACGAGTCTAAAAAGTTTTCTTTCAGAACATTGAAGATGATTAATTCGTGTGAGAATCTCCTTATAAAATTCAATTGCTTTCAGAATCTATTCTGTTCGTTCAAGACCAGAGAGCTTAGAAGTGAGCCTACCAATAATTGTCAACTTACCTCTCCTGCCTCCGAAAATCTATTGAAAAGCATGTTTGAGCGAGAGCATGCTGGCTCACTAGTTCCATCAACCAATACGGAACCTGTCGAATTATTTGGTTAGTTAATAATTGATATTGCTCATAACTCAACTTATTGTTTATTAGTGTAGTTATTGAATTATTGAATATTCCTTAAAAGTGCTGGGTTTTCCACAAACGTGAGAACGTTTAGAATGTGCAGTCTATTTAATGTAAAAATTGCCTTTCACGAAGCAATCCACCACCAAGATTTTCAGTTTCTTGCCGATCACAGCTTGAGAATATCTTTTCAGAAAATATTATGAAAATGGAAATAATTTGAATCTTGTGTAGAGCAGTCTGAACAGATTCATTATAACTAAATCATTTTTGAGGTGAATTAAATAGTTACTCGGGCAGGTTATAATTTGTGATGTCATAATTTCAATTTTATCTAATTTCAGAGCTTAGTTGATATAACCATCCATCTGGGAGACCAAGCTTTGCTCGGGTAAAACAAGATTTAAGGTGGGTCTGAGTTAATAAGAATCTTCAATCTCAATCAGAAATCAGCTGCATCACCAATCGACCTCTCGACCCCCAAACCCCATACTGAAATTTTATCGCGAACTGCGGAGACATTCCCGAAATAGCTGGTGTGGACCTCGAAGGTCATACCCGTTAAATATGTGAGTATCATCAAACGATTTCTCAGCCCCAAAAACCCTTTTTTGCAAATTTTTATCCAAATCTGATGAACCATTTAAGAATCCTTACACAAATATAGATAGTGCAACTATAATTATTGTACCTATTTGAAATGGAATAAGAACTTTAATTTCTAATGGGAATTACCGATTACCAAGTAATAAACATCAATGACAGAAGATATCAAATATGACAAAACTGGCAGATGATATAACGAACTGTAGGCAATCTCTTCGTCCAGACTAATTTGTCATTGATAAATATGCAGGAATACTCTTAATCCCCCAATTGTGGCAGTTAATTGGTTTCACACAAAGCAGTAGGTACTTTCAAATGATTGTGTCCCGAAAATAGGATGCCCTAAGCTTTTGTGAACTAGTTGTTTTGTTGTAGAGCTATTCCGAATCTATCGGGTGGAAAACTCGACATAGCAAACTAATGGTATTGCAAAGCCGTATTTGGATAAATGCTACTTACTAGCTATAGCCGTGCTTAGGAGTTAAAATATATAGCTCGCACATAATTTAACCAAATGACGCTATAATTTAACCACTGCAATATCGGGTTGAAGGGCTCTCATATGAGAAAAACTATCAGATTGTGGTTCATCGAACATACCTATGGCATATCCAACAAGATGCATTTATAAGTCATTTTTGGAATCAGAAAAAATAACTCTTGTTACAAATCGAGTATTATAATTATCTCCAAATAGTTGTATTTGAATAATTTCACTTCACTTTTCTACAAGTAATAGATAAATAAGGATAAAATTAGTATAGGTATATAGAAAATGTTTTCAGAATGTTTCCAACATCCATATTTACACGTGTTCAAAAATTAAATGTAAATTTTTACTGATGAGATTTGTAGTTGCTTGCCTTCATACTTTTCATCGGTCTCTTGAAACTTACGCAATTTTCCAGATGATGAGATTTTATTCTCGATTTGGAGAAGGAGTTCAGTTATTTTATCATTAATAAATTAATTGAAGTTGGTTAAAACATTTTCTTCATTCTACTTGTTTTCTATCTTATATAGATAGGAGCTGACAAAACTAATCAAAAGTAATTCACTTTGAATTTTTCTCTACCATTAAAATAACGATGCCGTCTTGTCAATGTAAATCATCTACATGAGCCTTTCGAGAACAACGTAGCAAGAGTGGAAGGTCAAATGTTGTTACACCCCCATGGAACAAAGGAAAATTGAGGACATTCAAGATAAACGTAGTCGTATTTCGAAAAGCGTAGACCAACAAATCACTGCTTCACCTTCACCAGTTTCCAACAATTCAAACAAATGAGGGCCGGCCTTGCAGCGGATGTTCTGTCATTCCATAAACGACAGGTCGTCACTCGAATGTATTGCTTTTAGTCTGAGTGGTGTCTCGTCGTTGTATTTTAGTTCTCTTTGGGTGCAAAGTAGACATAAAGATGCGATATTTTGTTGAATACGTATGCTACTCAGATAAACAGAAATTCTAGAATAGTGAATACATTTTATATTTTCTTCGTTTTTTTTCATAATCCATATCTATACTTACAAATATAAGTGCTCAATACATTAATTGTAGCAAAGTTGAAAAACTTTTTACGTTGAAGTAACGACAGTTTCAGTAACGTTATGCTATGGCATATATCCTGACTTGCTTAAAATAGCGGCCCTTGTTCCTGTACTAAAAATCTGGTGTGTCCACTCACACAACTTTTCTACCGCTCGCAGGCAAATTCCAGTGAATGAAAAATTTTTCACTATTACAATACTTTCCTTACATATCGACGATAATAGCGGTAGTAAAGTAAAAATCCTCTGGTCAAATCGTGCTACCAATCATTTTTTCAGCATGTCAGTACAAACAACAATGGTCAAGTAACATTTTTTCGCAAGATGGAACGTTTAACCAGAATCTGAAGAAACATGTGGAAAAAATGGAATTTTATTCAAGCATAACTTTTTTCTTGTGCATTTTCTCAGAGATGCCCCTATATGTGGGTGGTAAAGGGCTCTCAGAAGAATACTTTAGGCAAGTTTAATCAAAATCCTTAGAGCCTTCCGCGCTATAGTCTTGAGCAAATCACGTTTTTTGGCTATAGCTCAACACCCAGTGTATACATGATTCTCATTCAGTGTCACCGGCGAGTGATATTGGTACAAAACAAAATAAAAAAGAAAGCAACAACATACACCGATCCGCTCCCGAGATAATGCTGTCACAGACAGACAGGCGGACTGACAGGCAGACTTAGGAAACTCTGAAACGTCAACATTTGTAAAAATCTCCATACCGAAAAGTTCACATGATTACAATACTTCCCTTATACAGCTACTATAGTAGCGTAGGAAATTAAAAATGGACACAGAAAAAATATCGAGACCTATCCTCCCATATCAATAATCACTATATTCCCAAATTTTTTTGAGAAAATTATATCTGGCAGAATACATGACTACCTGGCAACAATCGTGCCAACACGGGTGTAGAAAAAACGGCAACGCATGACTTTGCACAATTGGTACATAAGTTAGAAGATAAAAATATTGTGGTGGGAATATTTTTCGATCTAAGTAGAACGTTTGTCACCTTGCATATCAAATTCGTATCAGAGAAGCTACTTAACATGGCCATTCGTGGAAATATAAATAAAATTGTACATTCTTTTTTGATTAATAAATACTTCCAGATAAAGCAGAATGATATAATGTCGGATCTTGTATCAACTGGGATACCTCAAGGCAGTGTTCTTGGGCCATTGATATTTCTATTATATGTTAATGACTTAACTAATAACATAAATCATTGTGTTATATACCTCTACGCAGATGATACTTCCATCATACTGTCGAGTAAAACATCAATAAAAAAAATAACCTTGTCAAATCAGTCCTAAACGAATTTGATGACCGGTGTTGAAGGAATAGACTTATGTTTAACTTGGGGAAAGAAATAAGTCTTTAACATTAATTGATTGATGTGAAGATTTCTACTGTGAAATATATAAAATACAGAAGACTTTAAGTCAACTGTAGATATTAGGTAATACTATTACCGTGCCTACCAACGATGACAACAACTACTCGGTGAGCTAATATTCCATCCCGCATTGCATTACATTATCGTTGATAGGTGCAGTATGATTGAATACTATTCAATACTTAGATTGCAGACTTCAAACCCTTTTGCTTTAATTTCATTCGGAACACATCACAGTTGAGTCAAGTATATGATCGCCGATTTCGTTCTCATTAGAACTCATCAGATACATATATGAATCTGGGATGTGTCCGAAGAAGTCAAAGCGCCATTGACTCAACTGTGATGTGATAAAAAGTAAAATTTAAAACTAAAATTAAGCCGTTCCCATTGTGAAACTGAAAAATTAAATTCTAATACTATATATTCTAATTTAGTTTTTGTATCGTAAAAAATACGATGCTGTTCAATCAAGTGGAAAAGCCTTGAACATAAATCAAAAAATTGTACTATACGATTGTTGTTTTCCAAAAATCCTAGGAAAAAGTCAGCAAAGGTATATGTCTATCTTCTTAGGATAACCCTCAGTAACCATTTTTATTATATACTATCTTAAGTATTGGAATCAAATGTATCTGTATATTCATGTCTACTGTGTTTTCTTAAAATTCCGTACAAATACCTAAATATATACCAAACTATGCGAAGAAGAAATATACTTATAGGTATAGGGTGTTCATCTGATTTTCCAAGCGGGCAAAAACTAGAATGTACATAAAAGGGCTAATGGGGAAAGTTCTTGTGGATAAAGAGTTGTTGAATGTTGAAATGTATCATCAAAATCACAGTGGTACATCTGTAAATTTCTATCATATTGGATTACAATCATGCCGTTTACTGTTCCATACGTATAATTTTAAATTGAATTCTAACAAAAGTACTGTAACAATAAACATTGATGCAATATTTCAGAAAAACAAACATATAATAACAAAATACATTAAAACATAAACTCTGGAATAGACAACAAAAAATGTTTATCCGATTTCAATTCATCGAGCATAAATTTTGTTGAGAGAAATACCTATTAATTGCTTTTGATGTTACGAGAGTTGAAAATGTTTTTACTATCCTCTTTTTTATATGTGTTTTTGCGAAAAATTTCAATTAATGGAATAGATATGCTTGTACAACGTAGCCAAATTAGCCTTCAAAGTGATGTATCTCGGAAAGTATTAATTGTTGATTGTAGAATTGTAAAAAACGTAAATATTGATTAAAATTGCCAAAAAAAAATTCACTGTATTAGGGTAACAAAGTAATATGTGCTTCTTAGAAATGAAATAAATTCGTTTTTTAATCGTGATTTTCTCTATCTCTAAAAATAAAGCAGTGACGGATTCCAAATGATATTGCAAAAATACATTTTTTAATTCAATACTAGTCGATGGATTTTCGTAAGCTAGGTGTCGTTGAAAAGAGCTCTTTTATAAAAACAAAACTATATTACTCGTTATAATTGTAATTTGAAATGTTTTCACTAGAGGACATTTTTTTATATTGATACATAAATCGCGAAATTTCTCAAAAAAAAGAATCTATTGATATTGTCTCCTTGCTAAAATAAAACAGAAAAATGATGCCCAAGCTACTGAAAACCTCACACTGATATCTTGAGAGAGAGAGAGAGAGAGAAATGCTTTATTGTCGAAAAAATATAAATTTTGTAGACAAAGCAAAATAAAAATATCAAAATCAAACAATACAAAAACAAAACAAAGTCAAAACTAAAAATTAAATTAAAATTAATCAAATTTATATAATATAAAACAAAAATATATATCAGAATGAAACCTACAGCTGTATATTCGGTTAGAAAGTAAGTTAACATACAGCTGTAAATTCAGTCAGAAGGTAAACACTAACTAAATCACAAAACAAAAAACAAATTTTGTACAAACAATAAACCAGTGCGTGAGCTGAGCAGAAACGTGCCTTAGTGAAAGAAGTCGTTAACTGCATAAAAGGCATTATCCTAGGTAGTAGGTATTTAATTGAATCTGGGATAAGCCGTTATAGATTTAATTTCGTGTGACAGATGATTTTACATTACAAAAGACCCTTAGGATATCAAATATCAAATAATATTCACTAAACCAGTGGGTGTAAGAAGCTTAATATTAAGTATTAACATTTTTTAACAAAAAATTCGCTTACTGCATAAAAGGCTCTCTCCAGTAAGTATGATTTCAAAACCTTTCGAAATTCAGGAAAAGATCTTATGGATTTGATTTCAAATGGTAGATGATTGTGCTATTTTTTTGCATTGTACAGTATAGAGCTTTTAACCAACTCTGAGCGAGGGGTTGGCAGATAAAGATCATGCTCCGTGTTTCTAAGCGGATAGTTGTGAGATGGCCTCTCTGGAATAGAAGATACGTGCTTGCGGATTAAGGATACAGATTCAAATATGAATAGGGACGGAAGAGTTAATATTTTAAATTTTTTAAAGTAATCCTGGCAGTGAGTCCTACTGCTAAGTCTCAGTGAATACCGAACAGCTCTCTTCTGCAGTTTAAAAATACGTTCAAATTGAGTTGCACAACACGTACCCCAGAATGGAAGGGCGTATCGGAGATGCGACTCAAAAATGGCATAATAGACTGTTCTAGAAGTAGACAAGTTGAGCTCCTTGGAAACTGATCTCAGCGCAAAGCAGGCAGAACTTAACCTTTTAGATAAAGCATCGATGTGCAAGTCCCATTTTAAGCGGTTGTCTACAATAAGCCCCAAGAATTTCACAGATTCAACGGCCTCAATAGTGGTGTTATTAAGTACAAAAGATTGCAATGTACTTTTATATGATAAAACTTTTGTTTTAGAAACATTGAGGCATAGGAGATTTGAATCGCACCAAGATTTAATCGTGACTAAGTCTCTAGATACAGTCCTATGAAGTGTCGTAATATCCGGGTTGCTCCACGTGAAACTAGTATCATCCGCAAAGAGGCAGATTTCACCGCTAATGTTCAGACTAGCAATGTCGTTGATAAAAAGCAGAAACAAAATAGGGCCCAGTACTGAACCTTGAGGCACTCCATATTCAATTGGTTTGCAAGAAGACATCGACGTATCAACCCTCACAATCTGAGTCCTGCTGTTGAGATACGACTTAGACCATTCGAGGGACACTCCTCTGAAACCGTAGTAATCCAATTTATTAATTAATATATTATGATCTACGCAATCAAAAGCCTTAGAGAAATCACAGAAAATTGTTGCTATAGAGTGATGGTTGATCAGGTTTGAGTATACATTATTAAAGAGGGAAAACATGGCATCATTTGTGCATTTGTTACTTAAAAATCCAAATTGATGGGTAGAGAGTATATTATATTTAAAAAGAAAAGATAGAAGCCTTTTTTTAACCAATCTTTCGATGATCTTTGATAATGTGGGAAGGAGTGCAATTGGGCGATAGTTCGAAGCTTGATCTTTATCTCCTCCTTTATGCAGAGGAACAATTATTGCCGTCTTAAGACAGTTTGGAAAAACTCCATTTTGGAATGATTTGTTAATTAAAGTAATAAAATGATTCAATGTGCATTCCGGCAGGTTCGAGCACATTTTCAGAGTAAGCCGATCAGCCCCAGATGAAGATTTGTTATTAATGTCATTAATTGTACTGTTAAGCTCTGCTAATACTGCGGGTGTAAAGAAGAAACTGTGCAAATTCATATTAGCCTTAGGGAGAAATGAGAGGGGGTCATCGGAAGGAGTTATGGTGTTCTTTAAATGTTTTGCTACATCTACAAAGTAATTATTTAGGTTCTCGGGTGAAATAGAGATTGTGTTAGATGGTGAGGTCTTATTTCTTAAGTCATTCACAATAGACCACATTTCTTTAGCAACATTACCGGAATTGGCCAGCCTCCTATTATAATAAATGTCCTTGGCAGCTTTTATAGTCTTATGAAAGATTTTTCTGTAACGTTTTACGTAATCATGGTAGAAGACGCTGTCCGATGATTTTTTTATGTAGGATAGTGAGCGCATGTTCTTTGCAGATGTACGTAAGCCTTTAGTAGACCAGGGTTTATGTTGTTTGATTTTTAGAGGCCTAAGAGGAAAGGATTTGAATGCCAAGTTAGATAAAGTTTTTATAAATCTCGGAAATTCGATATTGACATCGTCAGATAGGACAAACCAGTCTGTTGTTAGACATAGGTGCTTGAAATTACGAAAATTTTTATCAGAAAAAATACGGCATAATTTGCGCGAAGCATTTTTGCACTTATATTTAGCCGAAAATTTTGTTAGTATTGCTTCATGATCCGAGAAACCTGAGTTAAGGACAGTACAGTCAACGAATTTTGGATCGAAGGATGATACGACATAGTCTATAGTACTAGAACTAGTTTTAGTTATTCTGGTTGGTGAGTCAACATGCATGATTATGCCAAAAGAGTCGAAAATGGACTGAAGAGATTCTTGAGCAGTACACACATTGGAAAAGTCAATATTAAGGTCTCCACATAAAATTAACGTGCTTTTTAAAGGCAGGGATTCAAGCAAGCTCAGTAATTTTTGACTGAATATATGCAAGTCAGCGTCAGGTGTTCTGTAAATACAAACTATATAAAGATTATAAGCATTATGATAGACAATGGAAAATTCAAATACTTTTTCAGACAATAGTTTATCGAATTTAGTTACAGCCGAAAAGTCGCTATTTGTAGACATTATCATAGTACCTCCATGAGATAAATTACTTCTATTAAATCTAGTTACTGTAGCATAATTTTTGATAAACACAGGCTCATCAACATTTAACCAATGCTCAGTTATGGCAATAATTTCTGGAAAATTAAGTTCTTCTAATAAGAGAAATAATTCATCTGTTTTGTGTCTTAAGGACTGAATATTAATAAGAAAAACACTAAGCTTGCCATCGTCCAATTTTACAGAGGGTGCTTGATCCTATGTTCGCGTCAATTTAGTTAAAAATTTTGATTCCTTTTTGGAGAGCCAGTAGAAAAATATTTGCCATGACTCTCCCTAATTTTCTGAAGCTGTTGAAGTTTCTCGGATGAAAAGAAAGACCTGAAGGCAGCAAGATCAGCTTCCACTTCGGCTGAGCCAATACCATATGCGTTGTGGTAGCGATAATACAACTTACGCAAGGTGTCCACGTCACTAGGAAGTCCCTCTGAAGCTAGAGTTAATTTGATGCTGGTGGTGGTGTGCCCTTCAAAACATACACTGGATGGTTGGCCATGGAGATAGGCTAGAAATAGCCGAAGAGCTTTTAATAAGGAAGAGTCCCTCAGTCTAGCCAACAAATAACGACCATCAGCCGTATCCGAATTACGGGACAGCCGCACTATAGGTGGAGTCATCGGGTCAATATTTAGCAAACTATCTTTCCTTGTACTTTTTTCCATGACAAAGTCTACATTTTCCTGCGCAAGAGACTTACAGGCAGCTAAAGCCTCCCTGTCAGATCCAATCTTAACAGATTTGATCTCCCTAGCTTTTACAGGTGTTAAGTCAGGGCGTGGTGTTGGGCTACGGCTGTCTACAGAGGTTGGAATAAAATGACAGCCTGTGGTCGAAAAACTTGACGCTGGTGGTGAAATCTCTAAGGGTGTTAAAGATGATTTTGCGATTTCAGTGCCTAGCGGCCACATCCTTGGGTCTTCTAGCTGCTTTAGGTGACTTTTATTCTGCACACCAACTTTGAAGTCGGAGTGCGAACTGTCCTTATTCTTCAGCATTGGAAAGCATCGAATAAAGTCAGTAGTTCCAAGTTTTTCCTTCGCATAGTGTGCAAGAAGGGTAGCGCTATATGTCGATGGGATTTTGGACACTACCACATAATGCCATTCTTCTTTATTGGAGGATTTGGGAGGTCTGGGCGTAATGTCTTTTGGAGAAGTCAAAACCTCTGTGTTTTGGTTATCCGTATGGTTGGTTTGAGTCGAAACGGACTTTTTCACTATTGGTGGGTTACTTCTAGTAATTGACTTATCATTGGCAGCCAACTTTTCAACCGTGTGTGCTATTTGGTTTATACTTTTTTTCATATCATTTCATTTTGATACTTCCCCTAAGGGATTTCACCAAAACTTGTTTTAAAACGAAAAACTCTATCTTAAAAAATCAAATGCCGAAGGAAAAGATATTGAGGAACTTGGTTTTAAGTTCTGTTCCTGGATATTAGTCTTTTCCGTATTCTACTGAATTTTATTAAATCTCTTTAAAATGAACACCCTGTATAGTTAATAGGTATGCACCAAAGCATGAATTATCCCATTATTATCAAAAGTTACCACCTAAAATTCATCAATGTTCAAGCTGTTTATATTTTTTATCGTTAGTGGTTTTGAAATTTAAATAACAAAAGAGACAATTTTAGCTAATTTTAATTTGAATTTTTTTATAAGTTTTGAAATGTAGTATTTGTATAGACAAAGTTGAAAAAGGAATTTAGAAGCTTAACAAAATTTATTGAATTTTCTCCTCAAATTTTCGTTTAAGATGGCGTTATTTACAAGACAATCTCAAAAAATAAATTACAAAACAAAACTGATCTTAATGTTAACTAAGAAAAATGATTCTTATTGTTGAAAACCAATATACGACATATTCTTGTTGTTCAGTTTTTAACTTAACTAGTACTAATTATTGCTGCTTAGTTCCTGTATCAGTGCCCAATGGACCTTAGCAACGGTATCGATTACTTCTTTATTTGCCTATCATTCGAGAGGACTATATTCAAAAAATCATGCCTATTGAAAAAAAAAGAATCATCATTAGCGAAGCATAAAATGAATTTAAAAGCTTTTTAAACTTCATGAGTAGGTACGTATAAGTTATAGAAGAAGACACATTCATGATTCTTTGTCGATATAAATACCCTTCTGAGAAATTATGTGGATGAACTAAGCCCAAAATTAATTTCCGAAACAAAGTTCAGAGTACCTATAAGGGGATCGTTATACCTTTAACCTAAGAAACTTTAGGTAATAAACAAGCTTGTAAGTGCAAACAACGATTCAGCGAACCAATCAAGTCAAAATATAAACATATATTCTATTGTATAATCTGTGAATTTCGAAAATTAAATTTAGTTCGTATCTGAAATAATACCTAATCCAAAACATATAAATTGGTTAAACAATTAGAATTGAAAAATAAAGCTACACAATGTGTGAGAATAAACCACTGATCAATAACAAATTCCTACAAGGTTTCAACAACATAACTTGAAAAAAAAATAAGTTCGTCTTCAGTTCGATCATCAAACCCTTTCAGAGATTAGGAACGAGCGACTGCCAAAGGGCATTGTTCAATAACAGGAGGCAATTACTAATGGTCAATTCTTTACCGAATCTCTACCTCCCATTTATAACGAGACTGCCTCCAACAAATGTTCACGATTTCGTAATTTCACAGACATTTAAGTGAAATATGCGATAATAATACTTTTTCCTTTTCCGTTATCGTGCGTCACGTGCTTTACATAATACTGACCTTTCTGGACATATAACGGCAAGTTACATTTAACTTTATAGCTAAACTTTTATTCTTGGGACGGTGACAATAAAAATTTTATGATTGTATCCAGTTTTTGCGCCTGGAGCAAAATATCCTTGAGTACACCCGTCACCCATATAAGTCTATTTTATCCGTTGAAATTAATTTATCAGATAGGATGACTGCATCCCAGATAAAAAATTATAGGCGAAATAATTTTGTTGGATTTTGGTGAGTGTGAAATACGAGAGAGGGGAGAATATTAAATTATTTTATTGGCTACAGACGTCTATCAATACACTTCAAATATTATGTATTGAACTAGCAATCTTTGTTCGATCGGAATTATACGAGGCGTCTCGTTCGAAGATGATTAATTATTTGTAGTAGTACTGTTTACTATATATTTAACTAAACAACTTTAAGAGATTCAAAAAGAGCGCCATTACGCGGGCTCGGGTACAACGCCGCGCCTGCTCTCTCATCACCTCATATTTTTAGAGATCTAATTTCTTCATCGTCTATGTTATTTTTTCTTTTTTGGTTTTATTTCGACTATTTGAAGATGATTTCTGAGGGTTTTTAATTGGGTTTAATAAAAAAGGGAGGGAATAGAATCATCTTCGAACGAGACGCCTCGTATAATTCCGATCGAACTTCGCCCGGCTTCGCCGGGCTCGTTTGATCTGTGAATTATACTCGCGTCTCGTTCTCGATGATTAATTATTTGTAGAGGTTCAGAGGCAGAAATATCACACCCTTATTAATCCCACACATTTATTTTTCACTTATTTTAAGTAACAGAAAGAAAAAAGAAAAGAAGATAGAGTTAGAATCCTTAACAACTCAGAGATTCTTGTTGTCATTGTTCAGTACTGAGTTGGCAAAGGTGTCCTCCGAGTCCTTTACCGGGCGATTATAAAATCGTGCAAAGGTTGATGATGAAGAAGACCATCCTGCAGTCCTTCTGATGGTGTCTAGGCTAACACCATTCTTGAAGGCTTTGGATACAGCAGCGTGTTTTGCGCTATATGCGGTGAACATGTTCGCGTCAACACGTGCTTTTACCCAGTGTCCTATTGTTTGGGCACTAGCTGGGCCATGTGGTCTCATGGTTGTTATAAAAAGGTTATTTGTTGAGGACCTCATATCCCTGGTTTTGTCTAGATAGTACAAAAGGATAGTTGCAACGCAGATCTCCTTGTGTTTGCAGAATGGGATACAGAGCACAGGGTGTTCTTTTCCAGGCTTGGAGGTTTTTATAAGGTCCGGAATTTTGATTTTTACCTCAAGCTTGGATTTTACAATGTTATTAATATCTATTACTGCTAACGTCTGTAACCTATGTGCGGTGATAAGAATCATCAACGTTGCGAGAATTTCTGTGAGCTCTTTTAGTTTAAGTTTTTTAATATCTGGAATATTTCTGATGTAAGATAGCACCTGCTCCGTGTCCCATGTTTCTGAGTACTTAGGTCTTGTAGGCCTTCTTTTGAAACATCCTCGCAAAAATCTGCATAGTAACGGATCTTTCGAGATATCATTTTTTGTTATGAGTGACACTGCAGCCCGAATGGAGTTCAGTGTTCCGTATTTTGCTCCGTTTTTGAATTTTTGAGTTAGAAAATCAATTATATCTGTAGTAGCAGGCTCGAAGATATTTATATTCTTTTTAATGGTAAAGTACCACCATCCTTTTAGGCAACTTTCGTACTGCTTCAGCTGGTGTTAATGAGTCTAAAACGATGTCTACTGACTCATCTGTTGCGCCTTTATAGAGGAAGGCCTGCCGGATAAGATGCCTGCCACTAACGAAATTTTCCGGGCCAGAGGATGGGTCAGTCTCCTGCAAGGAGACAAAAGTAAGGATGGTGAAGGTTTAAATATTATTGGTGGTTTACAAAGTAAGGAAGAAAATAACGGGTACCATGGTTGGGCAGCCCATAGGGGTACAACCATGATACCTGACGCTTCATCATTAATTATTTTTCGCAATACAGGAAGAATCATCGCAAAGGGCGGGAAAGCATAAAATTTCTCATTTGTCCATGAGATTGTCAGTGAATCTATGAACTCTGCATCTGGGTCTTGGTATCGTGAGCAAAATTTTTCACATTTCGTATTAACTCTGGAAGCGAACAGGTCAATAGTAGGAGCACCAAAAGATCTAACTATTTTTTCGTAAGCTTTGTTGGATAGTTCCCATTCCGTATCCATGTTAGTTATTCTAGAGGCCCTGTCAGCATGTTTATTTTGTTTTGACGGAATATAAGCTGCAACTAACCAGATCTTTCTTGCCTCACACCACTGCCATATTTCCCTTGCCAGCTCACTAAGTCTTGGATATTTTATGCTACCACCCTTGTTTATACAAGCTATAGCGGTCGTATTGTCGATGCGAATCAATATTTCGCAATCATGTTCGCTAGTTACAAAGCATCTCAAGGCAAAGAATGCCGCTAAAAGCTCTAGGTAGTTGATGTGATTTTTCTGATCTGCCAGGTCCCAAAACCCATGAGTTACTGATCCGTCTTTTTCAGCACCCCAGCCTGTTCTAGACGCGTCAGAGGTTACGATAGCTTTATATTTTTGTAATCTAATTGGATTAATTCCTATCAACACGTTTTTCTTCCACCACAGTAGATCTTCCCACATCGCTTTGTTTACCTCCATATATGCTTCAAAGTTATCATTATTGACAAGCAATGCTAACCACTTATATCTTTCAAGCCTTTTACAGTAAATTCTACTATACGCAACACCTGGACAGCATGATATTAAAACACCGATAACCTGAGCTATTTTCCGAATTTTATACTTCTTATTTACCGAAATATTTTTTAACAAACTGGTAGCTTGATCTTTTCTTTTGTCGGTAAGCTCTATCGAGTGTTGGTTAGAGTTTAAGATAAAACCAAGGTATTTACATCTATTGCTAGGAATTAAAGAGGTTTTTAATTTATTAATTACGAACCCTAACTTTTCTAATAGCTTAATAGTTTGCATTACGTTTTCTGTACATGATTCGTATGTCCTACCAATACAGAGAATATCGTCTAGGTATATTACTGAAACATAACCAAGGAGCCTCAGTTTATTTATAACTGGTTTCATAAGCTTAGTGAATATGTAAGGACTAGTGCAGAGTCCAAATGGTAAGCATGTAAACTGGTATATCTTTCCGTTAAATCCAAAGCGTAAATATTTTCGACTTTCTTTACAAACTGGGACCAGCAAATATGCGTCTTCCAAGTCTACTGTACACATAAAGGTATTATCTGAAACTAGGTTTTTTGCTGATCGCAAGTCTTCCATTTTAAAGTGAATTGGATCAATCCAGTAATTTAAATTTTTAAGGTTGATTATAAAGCGATTTGATCCGTCAGGTTTTTTAACCAAGAAGTATGTAGAAACAAACTGGCCTGGGGAATTCGAGCATTCCTCAATTGCTCCTTTGGCAAGTAATTTTGTAATTTCTCTATCCATTTCAGCTTGTTCATCTGCAGACCAGGTTGGTTCTGGAGGTCCTCTTTCTTGGTTAGGACATTCCCGAAACGGGATCTTATAACCGCTAATACAATCAATGATGAAGGGATTTTTTGTTATTTCTTTCCAACTTTCAATAAAATGCCTTAGCCTACCCGCAATGAGCTTTACCTTTACTTCTTGCTCGTTGTTGAAATCTTGTCCCTCAGTGACCTCGCTGGTAGACGCGATGCTGAGTTCTTGGGTCTGTATCTGACATTGGTGAATGTTCTTCTCTGATTGAAGTTGCCCACCTGTCGATAATTCGCAGGTGGGCCCCTGAAGTTTCCCTGATATGAGTTTCTAGCCTGTGATTTTTTAGCAGCTGGTTTATCTGGTTGTTTCAGTGAAGCTGCTGCTTTTATGATGGATTTTGCCTCTTTCACATGGTCAGATAATTTTTCCCCGTAGAGCCATTCATCTGACGTACACGCATCCAGTGTCATTTTTACATCTTTATCAAGTATTGGTGTTATAAAGGACTTCCTGGCTGTTGATTGCTGAAAGAATACATCAGAAAGTAGCTTACCTGAGTCCCAGATATACTTTAACAATTTTGTTTGGTCGATATCTCCTTCTGGGTTCTCAGTGACTAGGGAAAAAGCCGAGCCTAATGATAGCAGAGCTTTTCCCACACAGTCTTGCGTTTCAGCAAAATGCTGATCACGTTTCTTTGCAATGTCAGACATGTGTCTTTGGATTTCCAGGTTAACTTTGGGAGCATCAGTTACAAAATCAGGGTTTTTTGGATATCTTTTCAAGATATCTTTTTTAACGTCCTCAGTCACTCCCTTTGACATCCAGTTCTTCCACCACTTGATGATATTTTCATTAATTATGATTTTCTCTTGAGAGTCAGGTAATTTTTCCCCCAAGATTTCAAGCAGTTCAACATCTAGGTGTTGGTGTTCAGCGTCTACAGAAGTCTTCTCACCCTGGTCATCCTGTATGTCCAGCACCTCAGGGTTACCATTTTTTGATAATGTCCCAACCCCTGGGTCAATGTTAGCATCTGTGTTTACCTTTTCGGGAAGATGCTCAGCAACTGTTGAGAAATGAGAAAGAGTTTTTTAGTACATTGTTGTACACTATCTCGTGTGGAGATATATGCATCATTTCTTTAATTGGTCTTTATATTCATTACCAATTATAATTATGTAACAACTCGTGTGGAGTATTTTACACAACAGTTTATTTTATAATGTTCGTATGGAACTGGGTATAGTTCGTATAGAACTACCCCGATGAATCTTCGTGTGAAAAATTCATCTTTTTATATATATATATATACACATATATATATCTAATTTATTTTGAAGGAGTTTACCTACCTTCAGGAGTCGACGTTTCATTAATAATTTTAGTTTTTTGTGTTTCAAGCAATTCTTTGAAAACGTAAGTTAGGTTATCTAACTGTTTCTGCATTCCTTTGAATTTTTTCTCCATTTTATCCTCTTTTGAACGCTCACTTGATCTTGAGCGTGAGCGAGTCCTCTTTTTTGACTTTTTCATAATAATGTTGTATGGTTTTTCAATTTTATAGTAAATAAAATTCTCTTGATGTATGTTGTTAAATACACAAAACAATAATGAGGTGATGAGAGAGCAGGCGCGGCGCTGTACACGAGCCCGCGTAATGGCGCTCTTTTTGAATCTCTTAAAGTTGTGTAGTTAAATATATAGTAAACAGTACTACTACAAATAATTAATCATCGAGAACGAGACGCGAGTATAATGAACATTTTTTACGGTTTTCGAGTTAAAGCGGCGTTAAAATAGTTAGGTATGCGTATTTTCGCAGCGATGGAAGTAGAATTGGATTATTTTGGCCATATCATGAGAAATAATGACAGCTATAGTTTGCTTCAATTGATTATTGAGGGGAAGGTGCCTGGTAAAAGAGGACCTGGAAGACGATGCATTTCCTGGCTCCATAACTTGAAGGGGGTTGAGAGGGTAAATTTTCTCGAAAATCCATAATCCGAGATGGCAGAATTATTAAAGATAATAATGTATCCGGAAGCGTTTAATTTGAAAAATGTTTTAAAAGAGCTACGGTTTCTGAGTTTCTGCAATGTTAAAATTGTAAATCTGAGAATGGAAGATTAATGACCATATTATTTCTAGCAACATTCATATTGAACTTTTCCATAGAGTTACAGCATTGGAAAAGTTTATAATATGCGTATTTACGCGACGATGTTCTTAGATTTCTGAATAATGGCAAATACAAGCAAAGCATACATATATAATGGTAAACTTTCAAAGATTTCCGTGACAAATGTAACACTAAAAAATGTAAAATAAATATATTTTTACAAAAAATTGGAGCAACGTTATCTGTTGGTGCACTGAAAAGAACAAAATAATATTAGTGTGAAGATGGTGCCAAAAGTACTTGTGCCAATAGAACTAATATTATTTGGTACTTTTCAGTGCACCAAATGATAAAGCCGATCCAATTTTTTGTAAAAAATGTTATGTTCTTTTTAACACTGGAGCCTTTGCGTTTAAGTATTTTTATTGCATTATTTTTTAGTTTATGTTTAGGCAATGTCGTTATTTACTATACTCGTACTTTATTATTGGTGTACTACTTTCTCAACTGAGGAAGCTACTTTCAGGAAAAAACAAAGCTTAATTTTCGATATTAAGAGTCTAGGATCATAATGCACGTGTCATTCGCGTCAGCGAAGGCTTGCATGCCCGAAACCCTGGCGCGGGCGGAACTACCAACTATTTCCCTTTTATTGTAGAATTTGTTCGTTTTTGTGAATGTATGAAGGTAGGTAATGATCAACTATGAAATACAACAATGGTTGTTAATAATAAGAATAAGAAAGACCAGGCCATATAATATACGGGCTGAGTCATTCCAATGGCTTAGGATTACGAGAGTAGACATGTAACTAGGATTCCATGTTTATTCAATTACTATCTGAATAGCTGATTCTGAGATAGAACCTTACTGAAGGATTCACCCAGTTTGTAGGAAGTCTCTCTCTTGTTCTTTTTTCGGTTATTACTGATACCATTCTGGTATCCTTATAGCTCATCTTTATTTTATAAGTAATTCAGATATTACTGATATTGATTGTTCTTTTTTTTTAACGAGCAGTAGGAAAAAGGGTTTATTTAGCGAGCTGAGTTGTTTCTAATAAATAGTATTTTATTTTAATATGTCCGTATGTCTTCTTATTTTGTGTTTGCCATTTAATTGTAAGTTCATTGTATTTTTGAGATCGTAATATAGGTGTGTATCTACTCGTTTTCGTATGTCCTGCAAAAGTTTGGTAATTAATTTATGTATGGTTTCTATTTTCAAGTCTTCGTGAATGTGTTTGTTAGTCATGTACCAAGGGGAAATACTCAGTTTCCTCAGTCTTTTGTTTTGAAAAACTTGAATTTTTTAACGTGTGTTGACTGACCCCAGGCACAGCAAGCATAAGTTAGGCAGGGTCTAATAATGGTGGTGTAAGTTAATATTTTTTAAATTAAGTCTTCTATTGTAGTTGAGCAGCGGGTTCAACTGATTAACTTTAATTTTGGTTTGAAAAATTGTATTATTGATGTAGTTACTAAAATTTAGCCTTTGGTCTAAAATTATGCCCAAATATTTGACTTCTTTGCGCCATTCAACTACAGATTTTTTAATTGTTAATTTTGATTTTTTAGTCTTATATTTGTTAGTGAATTGTCTGTGTTTTTTCCGGGTTGATGGCAATTTTCCATCTATCAAAATAGGGGGATTAGTTGGTCAGCTACTTTTTGTGCTTCGTTAATGCTATATTAGCGTCAGCGAAAGGGTACAATTCTTCTTTACGTTATTTTGGTACATCAGCTATGAATATTATAAAGATGCGGTGAAAGTATTGCCCCTTGTGGTACTCCAGCTTTTATTGGTCTAGATGTTGATAAAATTTTGTTGTAACTAATTTGAAAGGAACGGTCTGATAGGAAAGATTGAATAATTTTGACTAAATGTGTTGAATAATTAAAGTTTGACATTTTATATACCATGCCAAACTTTGTCAAATGCCTTCTTAATGTCAAGAAATACTGCAGACACTATTTGTTTAATTATTATGTCAAATATGTCAAAGCGGAGAAGTTGTAGGTCTCCGGGGTGTATGTCTTTAAAATCATGTTGTTCATGTGGTCTTGGTCATTAAGTTTAATGAGTATTATCCGTTCTAGTATTTTTTCTAAATTTAAAACGGATCTTTTCCCGGTTTTCGTAAAACGATTAAATGAGCATGCTTCCACCTGATGAGTATATCAGTCGGAAGCATGAATTAAATAACTTTAAAAGTCCGTCTATGTATTTCTGTGGTAGTTCTCTTAGTAGTTTGTTCTTAATTTTGTCATGGCCGGGTGCCTTGAAAATACTGAGAGCACTAATAATTTGTTCAATTTCGTCATTTGTTGTGGGTCTGTAGGTATTGTCAGGTATTATGTTTCTATTTTGATTATTGTCATTGTATAGTTGTTGGTCATTTATTATCGTCCTGTTCAGTGTGAATTATTCCTCTATCGTGTCAGCAAAATGTTTTGCTTTGTCATTTTTTTTGTATGCAAGTCCGGTCATTCCATGTATAGGCCTGTTAGTTTGAAAGTGGTCTTCTTTTAATGCTTTAATAATTTTGTAATAGTTTCTCTGGTGATATGAGTCATTCAGTGGTTTGTAGGAAGTGTCATTCTGAATGTGGATTAGAGGTAGTATCGAAACTTCGAATGACAAGAAAAATGAAATAAAATCTAGGTTATTCAAATTTTGATCTGAAACAAATAAAAAAATTAAATGATAGGTACCCGTAAATTCATTGTAGATGTAATATTATGACATTCACTGATCTATATTGGTGTAATGTTCATCGAATATTATGAATGATATCACATTTATTAAGAATAATATTTTTAAATTACCTAATTAAAATACTGACAAAAGAAGTTTTTGCGTACTAAATCGGCAATAAATGGGCTTCAGTTGAGTACATTTGATATTTGCTAATTCTGATGTGCTTATATAATAATAGGCCTCTCCAATTTGAGCATCAAACCATCAAACCCTTTTAAAGGTTAAAAGGGAGAGAACGCTGAAGGGTATTGTTTAATAACAGCAGGCGGTTGCTAATGGTTAATTCTTCACCGAGTCTCTACCTTCTTTTATAAAAAGCCTGCCTCTGACAAATCTACAAGACTCTAATTTTTCAGTAATTTCAATAAAATATCCCTTCATTTCCTCTGTCTTTTTCGTTCATTGAGTACTTTATATCTCATAGTTCAGGATGCTGCAATCGTGAATCTTCCATGACTGTAGTCATATGTAGAGCATAGAAATTGTTTAATCAGTTTAGATGAGTTTAGAACGTGTACTTCCCTGTAATGCGTCTATCATCAGAACTTATAGGTATGATTTTGGAGATGCCGGATATTTGTTGTGGCGATTAGATCAGGTGAGGAGCCAAAATGCTGGTTTATAAGTGATACATAGTTCAAGTATTTTTTACTCGTATTACACTGGTGTTTACTATTACAAATAATAATATCAGTACTGCGTTCTCTGCGAATATATGTATTAGTACCTACGTGAAGAGGATTCTTTGAATCACATTTTGAGAATTATATTTTCTCAGAGGAATATGAGATACGGCAAAGGAGTGCACCTAGCTAAAGATATTTGTTACAAATAAATTAAATATAATATAGTAAATTTACTTAGACCAGCCGTTTGTATTTATCGACGTACAGGATCATGATAGTAAATGCTCTGGTTGTAAATTGGTAGCGTTTTAAAAAAAAATGTCCAATAATTACCTACAAAAGGATATTTTGACTAAAGAACCTCAAGAGATTCTTTAAAGTTCGTACGTTTGTGTTTTGTTGGACCAAGCGATTCAAAAAATGTCATTCGAAGTAAGCTACTGAAAATGAAAGCGAGATTTCTTTTAACATAAGAATTACAAGATGATCAAACCGAACAGAAACTGAGAATAATTGATGAGCAGTCCAGAAATTATCGATTCACTTCAATTTTGCCATATAAACATGGCTCACTCAGAATAAGTCTTCTGGATAGATCGATATATTCTTGAATTTTGAGCCTACACTCAAGCAAAGGTGTTATGTGTTCAAAGAAAACAAAATTCTAAGGGACATCACATGTCCATATCGCAGCAAAAATAATTGTTGTATGTATAAACCTTTCATGACAGAAGGAATTTACATGAAATGTATGCAAATTCAATTTTCTCTATAAAGTATTCCAGTTAAGCTTAATATTATTATCTGATTGAGGGAGTAGAACTCTCATGAATTTTTAACGATCGAAACTAAGAACGAATATAGCTTAACTGTTATGTCGCCTGTACACTAATATTTTTTTGTTTTCTCTTTTCTTGTTCTTTTAGGTCGTGTTCGATGGTTGTCAAAATTTCAAGACGCCATATCATCCTGATTCTTTGTTCTATTTTAATCCACTGTAATGTCAATTTGCACTATTATACCATTTAGTTTTTATATCGAAAAGTATAGTGAAAATGTTCGATTTTTAAATAATCTCCTAACGACGTCTGAATAATTCATCAGTCATTTGTAATAATAATATTGAAAAAAAGATATATTAACCTTCATTATTAACTTTAGACACTACTTAGTCATTGTTGGAGTGGAAAAGAATAAGGATATACAAGTACGTAGTCACGTGTATTATCAAAGCTTTGTACCAAACTGTGTAGGTGTATTGACACAATCGGATTTACCTACTTGAAATTGCAAGTGAACCAAGAAGGCCTGCGGAACATTTCACCTAATTGAAAATCTGATTGTTTGTTCGCTCTTCGCTACGGAGTATTTACAAAATAAATCCAATACAATCTTATTATTGTCTCGTTTGGTATATTGTTTCCTACTATTCGAAGTAAGTATAATTAGAAGACTCAATCTAATTTTCAGGTGAAACTCTGTGTCTGTGAAGTTGAGAAAAGCATTTTTCCTACGTGAAGAATTAGGTTCCCATCCGAAACTTATAATTATTTTTCTTTTATTTGAAGGAATACAAATGAAAGATGTCTCATACTAAAATTTTTAGAGTTTCATCTAGACTATCGCTCCCATAACTTCCTTTGAATGGTAAAAGACATTTGTTGTAGAGAATATAACTTGAAATATTTGAAATTGAATTTTTTGTGGTAAATGTAATTGTAATGTAATTTGTTAAACTTACAAGGCTATAAATCTGAAGTAGGTAATTGTAATGGGAACTCAAGTCCTTCATATTAATCTGGTCTTGAGTCCCGCTGTGTGCCTTTTCTATCCAACATCACCCTTCCATCTTTATTTTTTCATTATCAACAACAACCAATAAGAACCATAATCTATTATCTATTGTATATTAATAAAAAATAAAATCGAAGTGTCTGTTTGTAATATCAGAATAATATATAATTGCATAAAAGTACTTGTGTCACTAATAACAAAACAACAATTTCTATAATTTTGTCTGTCTGTCAGTCTATCTATCAGTCGGTCTGTTTGGTCCTGCTAATCTCCGTAACGGCTGAACCGATTCCGACGGGATTTTCACTGGCAGGTAGCTAATGTTATAAGGAAAAAAATCGAAGTACATGTTCGTAATTTCAAAATAACATGCTTAAACTAATTGCATTTGGATATATATGCATTACTAACAACAAAAAAGAAATATTAATATTTATTGCCTGTCTGTTCCAGCGAATCTTCGAAACGGCTAAGCCGATTCCGACCGGAATTTCACAAGCAGATAGCGCGGATGAAGCCGCGAGTAACAGCGAAGCTGTGCGAGATTCGGTCGAAGATGAAACTTTAATATTTCAAGATGTGATCAATAAATAAATTATGCAATAAATGCATAGATAAAGAGTATTTCTTATGAAACATATAGATTATTAATAGAAGCTTTTCAATTTTTTCATCTTTCTCAGACTGCAGAGTATTTCTGAGTATTCTGTCTTCTAACTGAATATCTTTTTTCGTTTTGCACCTTCTAAATTAGTTTCAGATCTCATTATTTGCAGGTTTTTTTCGAATTCCGACTTAAGGTGCTTCAATAATGTTACAAATCTTGGATTGGATCTTCCTAAAAAAACTGTTTATCTTATGGTTCCATTCTTCCACAGCATTTCATGCAGTTGTTTTTTTTTCTTAAACTGGAATTATAATTTCGTATATTGATCTGGATATTTAATCAAACTCCTCCGTATAAATTTGATGAATTCCAATATTGTCGTCTTCTTTGCCCTTTTTGTAGCTCGGACGGAAGCAGCTTTCACTTCTGCATTTGCCACGTCTAGTACACATTTACGATCAACAATAATCTCAGGAAAATTATCTTTGGTTTACATTCTGCCAGTAAACAGTTTTTTCCTTAAGACAAACCCACGTAATAACAACACTTTTATTGTTTCGGTGATATTCGCGATATACGTAGCGATTAGATAAGTATGTATCGCCAATGGTTGACCCTTAGTAGTAGCACTACCTTGAATTTAAGTGTTCATCATCTATTTATTATACAGAATTGCTATAACTTGTATAATTCAGATGAAGGTAAGAATTTATCGAAAGTTCTAATAGAAGAAGAGTAATAAAATAATTTTGGCAATAAATAGGGGTAGGATGATAGGATTTCATATCATCATTTGTTTAGCAAAATTCTCTAGGGAAAGGAACTTCATGGTTAAAAATTGCAGAAATTTATTATGAGATTCTTGGAAAATATCAAGTCAAGGCGTTTATGGTTAATACCTTAGTATCTTGACCGCATTTCGTACTTCATCCAGGTAAGAAGACCGGTAAGAGCTAGATATAAAATATGTTTTCCGAAGTAGGTACTTATACAGTTATTAAGAGAAGTATAATTGATGGTAGGCGACGATAAACAATATGAATATGCAAGACATTGTGTATAATTTTGCATAATGTTCATTTGTGATTTTCTGTGTCATTTAATAAATGACTAATAGAACTAGTTCCCACGCTGCACAAAAATCTTTAACATCTTCAAACAAGAGACTTCTTCAGAAGTTATTGACCAATATCACTAAAAAACTAGGTTAAAAATACTTTTTTTAATGAAAAGGACCGACTTCATTAGAGTTATCAACATATTTGCACGACATTACCTAATATAAGAATTATAGGTATTGAGATGTTTCTGCTACCTAAAGATCAAAAACTATCTCTAGCAAATCTCCTAAATTTTTATTCTTTCGTACATTTTGTCTTGTTATTTTAGGTATTATTCTTAGTCCATAAATCTAATGATGCTGATCGTGCGTAACACGACATAAACATGGAGGAGAAAGCTCTTGAAATTACAAAGACTTGTGCAAATCAGAAGTAAAATATTGGTACCTATATCATACTTAGTTTTGTACGTGGTGGCAAAAATCAAAAACGTTTCTTTTAGGAAAACCAACAATGTGCGACCAAAGTAGGAAACTAGCAAGACTTTACTTTTGGTGGATGCGCCCGTTTACTTTTGATGGCGGTAAATTGAAATTTAAACTTTTATAGCTCTACTCTCTTTATAATTTCTCAATTTATGGAGTATCATGCTATTATTTTTCATAATTAATATGTAGGTACATATTTCACACTTTCCAATCCTCATCAATTTCATCCCACATCTCCACCTACATCATGTGTTCCGAAACTAGTTTTGGGAACATGGTCGATCCAGAATCCTACGTATAAGGGCTGTTTATTGATTTTAAAACTTCCATTTGAGCTTTGAAGCCTTGCACTCCCGCTACTAGATGACGCTTGCGTTCTACTGAAGCAGTTTTAAAATATTCACGACAGAATCAGGCCTTGGAATTCATTGAAATTAACCTAATAGACTAATTTTGATAACTGTACAATTATGACTCCTTCTAAGCTATAAAATTTGAACAGTCTTCATTCTATAATGATATGAAATATATGCGAAATAGTTAGTCTAGAATTCAGGGTATTAATACGTAGAACTCATATACCAATATCGTTTATTCTCCACTGGCAGTATTTGAACCCATACCTATATCAGTCAGAAGCTTATAATCGAAAAAAAATCTCTAAAATCCTCATAAATAAAGACCTCAGAATAGTGAAAAGTTTGACGCTAACGAGTTCATAACTCTGATGAATACTCAAAAACATAGATACAGCTGCAACAGATTGCTCTTAATTGAGTATATAAATTGTTAGTTAACAATAATTTATAGTTTCCATAGTACAATGTGTCATGAATCTATTGTTGTTTGCATACGAGCATTCATGATGTTCAAATACCTGAACAATAAACACATCAATTAATATAAACAATAACATCCAGAGGTTGTCCATTTTGAAATATGTAAATAAAATAATTACATGTCCAATTTAATGTGAACACATGATAAACATTTCTAGTAATATAAATTGCCATGTTTAGATTATCTGGTGCAAAATAAACATGTCATGTAGAAGATTAAATAACGATACACATATATGCCATATACATACATATATCTGTCAGATATGTATATTGCATATAAATAGACAGGGGGTGGATAGTGAATTCATGATAAGCTGACGAAAGCTATAATAACTGTCAAATAACACGAATCTTGACTTATTATATAGTGGAATATAAATATTTGCTAGTATCAAAATGTCAATAGCTTTATTTATGGTTTTTGTTTGTATGTCGCTTTTCCATATAATGTAGTTGCCTTTTTATTTTGTGGATTGGTACATACGATCCCTAGTAAGTAATTTCCATAATATTTATATCAGTATCACAAACGGGGAAGTACCTTGATTCTCTGTCTGTCTAGATAATACTACGAATAACGTCGCATTAGGGTGGAGATAAGAAATTATCCAATGGCGCCCCAAACCATTTTAGAAGAGCCATCAGCCAAGGAAGTAATTTTTTTTCCGGTATCTCCATTGACAGATTCATATGAATGGTGTCCAGGTCCAGGGCATAAAATAACCGGATAAATATAAAATTTTATTCAAATTCATTCTTAAATAACCTATTTATTATTCAGAGATTATGATTATTTTTTTATAGATGTAGGCGATATCATCTTAGATAAGATTTAACAATGAGATTACGATAATTATTTTCCTCACATTTTCGTTTTTGATTCATATCGATAGTTTCATTATTGAAGAGAATACAAATTCTTCTAATGCAGAAGCAATTTACAACAGTAAAAAAATCATGTGAATCTGAACAAACAAACATTAATCTCGTGCCTCGTCGTTCTATAATTATTGCTCACATGCGATGTGGTAAGCCTTATATACGATTGCCTATTGCGAAATGTTTCCTAAACAAGAAGAGCAACTAGAAGATTTACATTTTTTCTGGTTTGCAGTTACGTACAAGCGTCTTTAACATGTCTCATATATGGCCAATCCGGCTTAGATCAGAGCTTCATGGAATTTAATCTATGAATGATAATTTCTCCCGAAGATACATTGAAAATTCTTGCAACAAGAGGCCTGGCATTATCATATATTTAAGAAAAACTCTCACTAAAAAAATGGAGCGAAAGGAATGCCCTCGTTCGCTAAACATTCGCTCTCGTCCGATAAAGATTCGTCGATTAGTAGATAAAGTAACAATAAATTACGATTAAAACAAGGTATGCATTTTCTGTTCTTGTGTAAATTATTCTTTTGATTACGCTGTGAGCTATCTGAAAGTGAAGTTATGGATATAAATTGAAAAAATATATGTTGAGAAATGATGAGGCTTAAAATTATAGTACAAAGTACCTATCTACACTAACACATCCTTGTGGCATCAAACTTTTCCACAGAGTGTTTGAAAATCTAGGTCAAAATGCAACTTCTAGTTCCACCCTGTATAACACGAAGTTCATATGATGTTTCAAAAGCTCAGTATTATATTATGACTTATATCTTGACCAATAATGATCATAAACCATTTTTCAATACTGAATATGAACTGAATTTTGTTTTCCGTTTTTTGTATCCAGGAATGTATAATTGATTCCGGTGGAATAATTGATGAGTCTTTGTCAATATCGCAGAATAGCAGCAAATCAAAACGAGGGTAGAAGGCAGAATTTCATCTTGTAAGAATTGAACAGGTGCGAGTCGGCCGTATTTTAGAATTTTCCAATTTTAACATTGCTGGAAATGATGTTTTCTTCAATTCTATCACATCAAATTTTCAAGTTTCGACAAATATTGCCCATCCACCCATTTGGGGGCGGTTTTGGGGGGGACGAAGAAGTTGAAATCTCATTATTTTCAATGTGGTAACAGCAATACTCCTTTTTCCAATGATTTTTTTATCAATTCGCTGCATAATTACTAGGCAAAAGGCGCGTACATATATAAAAAAGCAAACATACAATTGAATCTTATTATCTGGTAGAGTCCCTTTTGAGATATTATCTTGTGGAGTTACTGTAGTCAAAACAATATTTCATTCTGTGTTTGTTTTTCAAAGAGACCTAAACAAGATGGAAGTTTTATATAATAATCCCAATTTTACCTTGTATTGTCGTTCTCGAAACTATTATGTTTCTGATTTATCGAAAACATAATACCTATGATATAAACTTCTAAGCAAACATTTTACTCAATAGTGACAGCAACAGATAATAAAATACCTCTACCTTTTCCAGAATGCAGTCTGATGATACAAAAAATGTACAACGATATAAGCAAAAAAATAAAGTTAAGTTTAGAATGATTGTTAGAGAAGCTCTTGCAAAAAGCATAGGTAGGTACTTTAAGAAACTTCTTACTAAAATCTCTACCCACGACTCTTATATTTTAAATCTCATTCTAAACTTTATGATATTTAACACTAACGTTGTATCCGTTGGAAATAGTTGATCAGCAGTTGAAGATAATATGAATCACATACTAAATAAGGTTTACAGATGACTTGTTTCTTTGAATTTAAGTAAACTTTTGGAAGTTATTGTAGTAGTGTCCTGCATACAATAAATATGCATATAAATGGAAAAAGCTTAAATAGAGTAGAAGAATGTAAATATATGAGGGTAATATTTGATTCCTTATATTTAAGTGAGATAAACATACAAATTATTTGTTTAAGAAAACAAACTATTAAATTTTTATTTTCATAGACTTTCTCAATTTATGAACATAGATTTAACGATAATGATTTACTATGCCCTTTTTCATTGTATAATTAACTATGGAAATATTGCATAACAATAGTTTAAATAGCCTGCAGAAACATCTAACTAGAATTCTTAATATTATTACTATCATCTAAACTTAAAACAAATCTTTGCTTATGAATCACTATTGCATCACTATAATGCACAAAAAATATGTATATCAACTCTGATAGTTTAAAAAGAAAAAATATTAATTTGCCCTCGATAAGTAAATCTATATGCAGCGAAAATAGCCATAAGTCTTTATAATAAATTACCGAATGAAATGAAAGAACCTAAAAATATAATTACTAACAAAAAAGTCTTAAGAAATGGATTATCCATTAGTCCAATAGTGTTACTCTTAATGGCATATTCTATGGTCAATTTTAAGTCAATTTGACAGCATTTATCAATATACAAAAACGCACCCTTAAAAAGTTACAGCCCTTCAAAGTTGCATTACATCGATAAGTTTTTTGGTTGTTAAATTCAAACAGTAGAAAGCTTGAACGGAGGAGGTAGCTTGAAATTTTGGTATCTACCATTTCATAGGTTCAAAAATCGTTTTCGAATAGAGTTGAAACGTTCTAGTGAAGGCAAGGGGGTCTTTTTTGCCGACTTTTGAACCTAAGAAATGGTAGATACCAAAATTTCAAGCTATTATTTTGTAGATACTATTTGGATTTTACAGCCAAAACACTTATCGATGTAATGCCACTTTGAAGGGTAGTAATTTTTTTAAGGGTGCGTTTTTGTATAAATGGTGTCAAATCGACTTAAAATTAACCATACCATTTAGTTTTTGACAATTCTTTATGAAACACCCTGTATAATAGCGGAAAAATTATAACAAATTATAATGTAACCATAGCTATCTGGTGAAATAACTTCTAAATAATTATGTTGGTAGATTTGAAACATAGTTTTAAGTAACCAGCCCGCTTTCAGGTATATGCTATACATCTGTGGAAATTATTTATATTGCATTTTGTAGTTACGTACATGTAAATACTGGGAAATAAATAATAATAATTAAAAAAAGATCATGTTTTATGACTTTTTTCTTGTTTTAAGTGTCCACAAGCCATATTTTCACGAACGCTGTCAATAAAAAAGTATTTTTTCTCAGACAGTAAAGTCTATATTCTATCTGTTCGTCTCTCTCTTATCCAGAACGTATGTTCGAAGCTCGTAGATTGGCTGGGATATTGTTAATTGACATGAGAAAACATTTTGAAAATTTAATTAAAAAGTTAGGTAAATTCTGATTTATGAGAAATTGCACATTTTCTAAGTTTAATGTGCATATAATACTTGACGTATGAATGGGAGTGTAAAATAACCTTATTGTGCTATTTTTTATGGCGAAAATTTTAATTTGTTATGACTATTGTTCCTTCTGTAATTAAGCCGTAAACCGGATCACTTGACCATCCCTGTATGTTACTAACAGCAGTAAACTAGCCTGTTTGATCACTCAAACTTTGTTGAAACGTACTATTTTGTAAATATCCAACGAATTGTAACAACAACAGACTACATCGCAAATGCTTGTGACATTAGAACTTGTGGCCAATATGTTCCAGATGCATTTGGCAGCTCGCTCTCTAAGTGGAAATGGCGTATGGAATGGAAGAAATCGTCTCTGTAAATGTGTACGATTTAATCCAATGGCGTAATCTATAATTCAGGGCAATTTTGCGGCCAATGCTCTGGTAACAGCATGGTAAATCTAGGACGCTTCTGGAATGGGATCAGAGTCGAGCCATCCAAACAAAATATCGTCTAGTTCATTCAACCGAGCTAGAAGAAATGTACATACAATTGGAGTATAAATTGTTAGTACTAAAAAGTGGTAAGATATGTGCAGGTCTTGGGCAAAATTGCAGTTTCATCTACTCAATTTTTATAGGGCTAGACTTAAATATATATATATATATATATATATATATATATATATATATATATATATATATATATATAACGCGCGTTTTAAATAGTAATCCTACTCTGATTTTGATGATTTCTGATTCATTTAAAAGAGGAGAATTGAGAAATGGTCCTGTATTCATAAAAACGCAAATCCGAAATCTCCTTCCCTCCGAAGATCACCCCCGAAGGGAGTGGGGGCGATTTTCTCGAAAATTGAAAATCTGAGGTGGTATAATTAAAGATAGGACAATATCTGGGAACGTTTGAATTGAACATTTTTTCAAAAGAGTTACGGTTTTCGAAAGGCAGTTAAAATCTCAAATAGGTAAGCGTATTTTTGCTATGTGGAGAGGACGATTTCTTTCGAAAATTGAAAATCTGTGGGTACTTCATGAAAGATCGAATTATTTGTAGCAACATTTATAACATTTTTCCTTAGTTATTGTTTTCGAGTTACAGCGGTGGTAAAATGGTAACATCGAAAATACTTCCGCAGCAATGTTGTGAGATGTTAATAATAACAATTACAAGCAAAGAATATACATGGATAATAGTATAAGTACCATCTTCATTGGTATTAGTGAACGTTCAACTATTTTCGTGACTAATGCTACACTCAAAAGTGTGAAATAAATATTTTATACCAAAAAATGGACCGACGTTATTAGTTGCTGCACTGAAATATACAAAATAATATTAATTCCATTGGTGCCGGTACTTGTGAAGTTGGTGCCAAAAGTTATCTAATTGCAACCGCACAACTTCAAAAGTAACAGCACCAATAGAATTAATATTATTTTATATAACGACTAATAACGTCGGTCCATTTTTTTGTAAAAAATATTTATTGCAGTGACTTTTGAAATATTTGTTTTATGATTGGTGGGAAAATTTTCCTAATATTATGGCTAAATTATCAAATGATTATCTGCAGTGAATTATATTTTGTATGTATTCTTTTCACAGCCGGCCAAATATTCTAGTCTCTTGCTCGAACATTTCCATCATTAAAATTATTTTACAATACGAAAAATTTATATTGGATAGTTGTAAATGACTTTTTATTGATTATTAATAGTTCTTTTATTATAATTTCCAATTTTGTTTCATTTTCATTCACACGAACTACAAATAACGGTAGGCATTCCTAAGATTTTGAGAAGATTTTAAATCTCCAAAAATAGTTATTTTAGGTATAGGGATTATCTAAAAAAATGTTACTCAAATGTGTTTTATTTAAAGATATCGAAAAAATTGCTTTTGAGCTTTGACATTCCCTTACACAATTGATTGGTTTCTTAATATATAGGATGATTGTGTTAACGTGCCCATTAGAAGATATTTACTTATAAATTAAGATAGAAATATGAAAATTTGAACCTGGCTATAATCAACGTTGGTGAATTTAGTGAAAATATTTACAAGGTAGTGGCACAAATTGTACTAACTTTGTTTTTATTAGATATTTGAATTCCGCACATTTAATCAAGTATGAAAACCCAGTCGTAGTTTTTGACGTATATCAATTTAACTGCAAAAAGTTCTCATGACAGATATCTAGGTAATTAAAAATTCATATCTCTCTTATTGTCAACCGAAAAAGCAAAAATACTTTTTACAAAAAAATTGGACCGACGTTATTAGTTGGTGCACTGAAAAGTATAAAATAATATTAATTCTATTGGTGCTGTTACTTTTGAAGTTGTGCAGTTGCAGGTAGATTGATAACTTTTGGCACCAACTTCACAAGTACCAGCACCAATAGAATTAATATTATTTTATACTTTTCAGTGCACCAACTAATAACGTTGGTCCAAATATTTATTTCACACGTTTGAGTGTAACATTACGTCACGAAAATCGTTGAACGTTCAATAATATCAATGAAGATAGTACTTATCCTATTATTATATTCCTTGCTTGTAGTTGTTATTATTGAGATCTCAGAAAATTACTGCGGAAATACGCTTGAATATTTTAGTTGTTACCATTTTAACATCGATTTTACTCGAAAACCGTAACTCTAAGGGAAAAATGTTCATTATAAATATTGCTACAAATAATTATGTTCTTCATGTACTACTCACAGATTTTCAATTTTCGACAGAAATCGCCCTGTCCACATTACACATTTGAGAATTTAACATACATGCGTCTATCTCGAAAACCGTTACTCTTTTGAAAAAAATGTTCAATTTAAACGTTTCCGGATATTGTCCTATCTCTAATTATACCACCTCAGATTTTCAATTTTCGAGAATATTTGCCCTCTCCACCCCCTTCGGAGGCGGATTTCGTTGAATTCCAGTTTTTATGAATATGGGTCCATTTCTCAAGACTCCTCTGTCAAAAGAATCAAGAATCATCAAAATCGGAGTACGATTACTGGATGAAAGACGCGCACAAACCAAAAAAAAGCACACATTCGAATTGTATACCTCCTCCGTTCGGGGTTCGTCGGTCAAAAAGTTGTTTTTGATCGGTAGCCCGATTTTAGAATTTCCTTCCGTATGCCCATCATTCGGAAAATTGTCTTGCTTAACACTCCAAAAAAATATGGTGACATGGGATAGGTAGTCATGTATTTACGGTTATTATTTGTTCTCTATTTATTTCTACTACCTTGCTTACTATAGTTGTCGGTTGTGTAGTTTATTAAGAAGTTCTAGAATTAGTAGGTTAATTCTCGATCCTTCCAGAAACTATATGTGAGGTACATTTTGTCAACAGTAATGTCAGTTTGACAAGCCTCTAGAACATTATTATGTGCGTCTAGATAATCATAGAATATTTTTGATGAATGTCATGTGAAACTCCAGATATATAAAGCCATGTCGATCACGGGTCACAGTCAGTTTATAACAGTCAATTTTATTGTATCAGTAAATTGGAGACCAAAGCCGATAGTAAGTGACAATTTGTGACAGTTGTACTACAGAACAGAAGGTCGTGTACAGAGTGTTAAAAGTAAACCATTGGAAGCAAATCGCGAACTTTGAGTATTACGCAAGTGAACTCACCCCACAACGTTTAGCACCGGGTTAAACGTTACAATAATCAAGAAGTTAATGACAAAAGTTAAAAAACTCTAATTTTCATAATAGCACATACCTACCTATTTTTCTATCGTCATTAAGTAGAAAATTGAATTTTAGGAGAATGTTTATTATACGCTCTTATGTTTTTTTCAGGTGGTAATATGATAGTAGAAGAAATAAAGATACTCGATATTTTTTAAAATTTTCATAGTTTTGAAAGTTGAAGTGAACGTCTGTTACAAAAACCCAAATGAATCAGTATCCAAAAGGTGTCATTTTTGATCTATTTACTATGTACGGAGGTTGTGATAGAACAGTGGAAAGAACCTGTCGTGAATTTATTGTCAAATATTTTGAGTTAGGTAGGTATCTACCACCAATGAATAATAAATTTTCATTCTTAAGCCAGGGTTTATTCTTACTGGAACAAAAATACACTCAACAGTAGTAATAAAATAATAACCCAAGTTGAACAAAATAATTAATTGAATGTTTTGATATTATTTAGCAGTTTAGCATTAAGGACACGTTTATTACCTTCTACCTATCTACAAATCATTTATTCATGAAATGTAAGAACTCGAAAAACAAATTAAAAAAACAAAGCTTGCTCTGTGTGTCCACCGTTTTGGTTTCAGCATTCAACAAAACGTTCCTGGACGGCATAATTAGTGGTTCTTCTTATATCATCGTCTATATTAAATACTATAGAGATCTAGATTCTGTTTTATACTGCTCTTCCTTGACTCTCCCCAACAAGTAGAAATCAAGTGGTGTCAAATCCGGCGAACGTGGCGGCGAAAGTCGCGGACCGCTATTTTCCCACCTCCTATCTTGAAACAAACACTGATTCATTTGAATTTTTGTAACAAAAGGTTTGTACTTCAACTTTCAAAACTATCATTTTGACAGCTAAAACGTGGTATCAGTAACAGCTATTGTTTTATGTTTTTGAAATTCGTAAAAAAAATTCGCATAGAAAATTGTAAAAAATCTCAAACATCGTATTTATGATATAAAAAATGAGAGTAATTCCCCTAAAATTCAATTTTCTACCTAATGACTATTGAAAAATAGGTATGTGTTATTAAGAAAAGTTTTTTTTTAACTTTTGTCATTGAAGTATTTAGATTTTTTTGGAGTAGTTAACAAGATAATTTTCAAAATAATGGGCCTACTGAAGGAGTTCCCAACATTGGGCTATCGATCAAAAACAACTTTTTGCTTTTCCGGTTGAAAATAAGAGAGTTATGAATTTTTGAATAGACATGAGAACTTTTTTGCAGTAAAATTGACTTACGTCAAAAACTATGACAGATAACTTATAACAACTGGGGCTCTTCATACAAAAATAAATGCGCGGAACTAAAATATCTAATAAAAAACAGGGGTTTACAATTGAAAAAGCAAATTTAGTACAATTTCCGGTGTAACCGGAAGTTCCATCATCTTGTAAATATTATTGATTATAGTCAGGATCAAATTTTCATATTTGTGTCTCGATTTATAAGTGAAAATCATCTAATGGGTACGTTAAAGAAATCACCCTGTAAATAAGGGGAAATTTTGTAAATAATAATAATAATGACTATATATTTCATACAACAGGCAATAATTTTACAGACGGTGCCAAAGTTTCGTTTTAAAATGCTAGTAAGAGTGGTATTGAAAATCTGAGATCCATAAGCGCTACTAGATTACGCAAACATTTGGAAACTGTAACTCAGTTACTTCAGTTTTCAGAGAGTGACTTAGAACAACTATCTAGATTCACGGGGCCCTTCAGACACATTCTAATCTTTATAGACTTTCCGATATTTCCTAACAGACAGCAAAACTATCCAAATTGTTGCTTCTTGCATCTCAAGGAGGATTAGAAAAATATAAGGGCCTAGACTTAAATAATATAAACATTGACTTAGCTCCCATTTCTGAAAACATTAAAATAGATAATATTCTAGATGAACGATTGACGGATGAGGCATAACTATAAATTCTAATAATGAGTGTTCCCAAACAAAACAAATTTAAAACATATGAAACAACCACGGACGCTTGTACTGAGAAAAATTACTGGAATATTTTTGTGGCCACAAAAAGTGTTTTAAGCCCTAAGGAGAGTGAAGTAAATGTATTTTTAGAAGAACATTTCGGCTTATTTAACAATAGAAAGATCCTAAAATCAGTTGTATAGGACTTTTATTCAGGAAAACTCATTGCACCTACCTAATACCCTGTGAATAACGTTTCCCGTTTCTGTTTTATTATTATTACTAGCTATTTTACCCGGCATCTCGGGCATATGCATTGTTAGATTGTGGTACGAAACCATAAAGTCATAAAAGCCTTGAGTTTGGAACCCTTCTACCTCATAGTCCTACTCGTATGTAAAACAATTCCGAATAGTCAACCCAGATTCATTCAGAGACACCAAGAGAGAATAGAATAGGAGGCCCAGTCACACTTACAGCCGCTAGCAGTTTATATTCCAATATCATTATACATACATACATGGTAAAAAGACCATCAAAATCCAGCCAAAGAGTTATATACAATAGACTTTCAGGTAAGGAAACCACCACAAAGAGTCCCACATGCACTGAAAATTGTACAGTAATTTGACTGAGTTATGATAAACACGTGAGCAAAATTGGGTTGGGATATCTTGAATAGTGTAAGAGCCAAAAGGCACATACAAACCCACACATGCAAACTCAATATATTTGCTGTTTTTAGTACTCCAATATCAATTAAATATAAAATGATACACATATATATGCAAACTTTGACAAATTATGCGCAGTATGAAGTTTGGCAAAAACGCACGAGTCAGGTTTGTCAGTTCAAATCCATAAAGTTGTATATTTGGCTCAGATTAGATATAAGTATCTAGTGGCTCAGGACTGCACAAAAATGAGTCTTTATAATATAAGAATAGCAGAAATAATGAGAAAAAAATTTTAGCGGATATATATTATGATAAATGGTTATACTTGAGCATATAAATAAGCTCAAAATTGTCAAAAATATTTTTCCTTAATATTTAAAGGGTGGCTCAGTATAGTATGAAATATCTAGTGGCCTGGGTTTGATGGTAAAATCTATATATCTATATATGGGATATTACGAAATTTGTTAACACGATAGAGGTCACAGTTTTGGAGGTATCAAGTTCAAATTTGCTAAAAAAATCAATCTCTTAAATATCTTGGCCGAGTTCGTTATTGGGCAATATCAGGTAAGTAGTTGCAAAATGGCAACCGTTCAAACATTTAAAAAAACTATCAAAAAAGAGCCGTAGTGTAAATATCATCAAAAATAATTTTGGGTTTTAGATATAAGCAGTACCTACAACTTTTGTTCGACGCAATTTTCCATAAAATGCACAGAAAAAAGAATAAAAATTAATAAAGAAAAAATAAGAACAATTGATAAAATAATGTGAACACTCAATATAAATTTGAAGTAATTGTACATTTTCTGGAGATCTTAATATAGACCCTGATTGAAAAAATGTATAGTATATTTTTTGATAAGAAGTAGGCAAAAAAAAAGTGGAACGCGAGCCCTGTCTGCTTTATATTCAACAGCCAAAACAAAAACCTAATGACATGTAGGTATGCCAATGAAAAGGTTGTTCAAATTTCAATTCAATGAATTTGGAGAAATTTACCTTTCCGCTGGCTACATGCCATCGGGATTTTTTTAAATTGAAACAGGACATTTGAGAATTGGTTCCTTATTAATCAAATTTAAAGTCCATCATTTTCTTTCTTCTTAACGTGAATGCTCAACGATCTTGATGACTAGTGATATAATCAAAAATGTGGAATAAAACTTTTTAACAAAAGTAGGACAGACATTATTAGTTGGTGCACTGACAAATAAAATTATGTTAATTCCACTGGCGCCGGTCCGCTTAATGATTGGTTCTGATTCTATTCTATTTTCAATATCTTTTTAATTATGTATGAGGTCTTTTATTATTCTCATAATATACTTGAGAGAATGCAGTGCCTTATTTAGGATATAAATAGTTGTGGTTGTAAAAAGAGAAAATTCTAATGCTTGTGATATATTTTCAGCGACACATTTTGTAGTAACTATATCTATAAAACTTTGTTTCATATACAATCTGACTTTCCCACTCTTGGGTCGAAGACATTGACCTAGTTCACTAGCTACTAGAGGGTGACTAGTAGAAGTAGGTAAGTTAGCTAGAGCGACAGTAATGATGACACAAATATATTAGCTAACTAGCTACGGAGCTTAAGTCATATGTCTTTAACACTTTGTATTGTTTTGAACGTACTACGCTTACGTTTCACTACAAAAGGTATATATAGAGCAAGCAGGACTTCAGGAAAATCAGCAGAATATTTATAACTTCAGATCTATAGATGTTTGAAAAAATGAGATCAAAACTGCGCCATTGATTTTGTTCCATTTCAGATACCCCTAAAGTTTAAAATCAAAGCAAAAATTTTACAGAAGGTTTGTATAAATAAAATTGAAATTCAGATGTGTAGTTTTTGAAAAATCGATCCGACTGGTCAATTTTTATTATATGGTTTGGATTTTCTTTTTGTCGAAAAATAAGTTACGACTATCAACTTCACTAATTCAAATGTTATTATCTATATAAGAGAGTTTCCTGACAAAACACGAGGGAGTCACCCTCGAGGTCCATAAACTTTTTCTTGAATGATTCGGCGGATTTGAAAAAAAATTGCAAGAAGGGGTTTTAAGAGCCGAGAAATCGATTGCCGATACTTTCATATTCTAATGGGTGTGACCCTCGAGGTCCACACTAGCTATTTTGGGAATGGCTCCGCAGATTGTGATAAAAATTTCGGTCGCCCAGATATTACTTATTAATACGTTCAACCAAAATCTTACCGATAGCTGTTGAGTTTAGGTATATGACATAGTAGGTACATGAAAAATATCCAGTATTCTGACCAGAGATTCAAAAATTAAATAAGATAGTGGGTAGTAATTAATTTTCGGGGCACCCTTATACCGACATACTTTTACCTTCGAATAGATCGTATGATTCAATTATAATCGGCGAGTCCTAGAATTTTCCAAAAAACACACCACTGGATATTGAATTTAGACATTACTTCTGGGACTGATTCATACTGATTCAATTTTATTTTTTTCGTACACAGGACATTGTAGGTACATGAAAACAAAATAGGTTTTCTTATTTGAAAAAAAAATAAGTTGATGGTCGTAACTTATTTTTGAGCTACCCTGTAAACATTTCGACGGGTCGAGTGTTTTTACAAAGAACGTAAGTCTAAATTTTAAATAAATTTAATCTTTACTCATTGTACTGGGTGTCCCACTAAGGTCACTTCGGAAAAAACAATCTTAAGTACCTCAATCGACTAAAAGAAATAGCTAAAATATTTTCAAGTTTCTAAAATGGCCGCTAGGTGGCGTAATCACGATGGTATAAATTAAAATTGATTTTTCTTAAAAATTCGATAGTACATTAACGTATTGTATTAGTACTGGAAATGGAAAGTTCATGAAATTCTGCGTAATTTTGCTGCTTATACTTTCTCTACTCCTCTACTCTTAGAGCGCGTTGATTAGCCAATATTCAGTTTTCATCTTTTTTTGTAAAAAAATTAAATGACATGATACATTCTTCTATTATTGGTCTTAAAGTCCATATAAATAGCTACATTTTAGCGAAAACCGAGGGACAATATCATTACTCGTTTTTAAATTATTGTAAAATTCATATGTTTGTTATGTTAAGAAAGTAATAATCATTATCACTACCTACTTAAAGATATATCAGTTACATATCGCTTATTCAATGAGTATGCACTGAGAAAAAAGTAATAAAACTATCCCCTTAGGTACTTTAATGAAAATATCCCTAAAGTTTTTGATAGTGGCGCTATCATAATTTGACGATAGACCATTGGAATATCCTTATTCGTTCTTAAATTAGCGTAAAATTAGTTCTTGCTAAAAAAATATTTGGGCCATAGAAACAAGTGTTTTTTTGATCGAGAAAAAAAACATAATTATCTATTTAAGCAATATTAATGCATAAAATAAAACAAAAATAATTATTTGATTGAATTTATAATTTTAATAATACGGACATGAATACGAAAATAAAGTCAACTTCGGCTGTAGGGGATAATATTGAAAATATTTGACAATTATCTAAGAAGAGGGTATGTGAATGTGTACTGTGTGTGCTTCTCTTACTTGCATCGCTCGCCACTGCTCATAACAACAAGTAATGATAACAAATATATGCTGGTATTTAGAACTTGCTATTTTCCAACAAAAACATTTGTTTTTTTTTCTAGTCAGTCTATAATTATTCTTCTTTGTTTGAGATTACATTTTACAATAATTAAAAAGCCTGTTAAGATATCGACTCGCGACTTTCTCCAAAAAGCAGCTATTTATATGTCTTTTAAGATCAATAATAAATTTTTTTATCGTGCTATTTAATTTTTTACAAAAAAACATGAAAACTGAATATTGGCTAATCAGCACCCTCTAGGAGTAAAGGTGTAAGCTTGAGTACATTATTTTTAAAATAAACGTCGAATTATTTTTCAAAAAAGACTAAACTCGTTAAATTTGGATAACGCGTCTAGGAGATTATAGCGGTTTAAGTAAGTACTATATCCTCAGCTCCCCTATGCTTATAATCAAAAATACGGTAAAAGTATAAGGACCAAAAATACGCAGGATCTTATGAACTTTTCAATTCCAGCACAAAAACGATACGTTAATGTATCGATTTTTTGAGAACAAAATGTTTTAATTTATACCATGGTAATTGCGCCAACTAGCAGCCAGTTAGCTGAATTTCTTTTAGCCGATTCACTTAAAAATTTTTTCCCGAAGTCGTAGGGCTTACGCTTTCCCTATTATCCTACATCACTGACCTTAGTGGGACACCCAGTATAGTAGTAAGGATATAGATATTCTTCAAACTAACATGGTAGACATAAGACTTAACTCCAGATATAATAAGATAATAATTTAGGCGAAGAATTTGACATCCGTCATGGTGCTCTTGGTCTAAGTTGAAGCTTTGTTGTATTGTTATGTGCAGAGTTTGCATAGTAGCTAACTCTGACCTTTGGAAAACCGGTATCAAATTCAGATTGGACCATTAGATGATCATTATGATTTATGTTACAACATTATTATAACAAATTCATTAGCTGTGAAAAGCAGTCATGAACATGTACATTTAATACACGTATTTTCGATAATAATTAAAGCAATAACAAAGATAATGAAGGACAAATATATGGAAATTTTGATAGAATTGAGCCAATGGATATGTGATTTCATCAAAATAATTTTTATATTTGAAGCAATCAAAATATTTAATTAGTACGCTTAAATTGGTCGATGCTAGACCTGAGCTACCACGACAGATTTATTCAAATGTTTCTGGCTGATTTTAGAGTACGAAATCGCCCAGAGATTGAAATTCGAACTCAATCAATTGATGTTTAAACACTATTGAGGTTCTTCGGTAATAGAGTAATCCTATACAAAAAAAAATGCGGCGGCCAAACATCAAAGGTCAGCTACACGAAAGGCAAATATGATACCTCTATAGAACCAGAGCATTAATTGTGATGATCCAATAGATCTAAAAATCATAGCAGCTGTTCAAAGTAAATATACATTATATAATGTAATGTATTTGCCACACATATTACCTATTAGTTGATATTAGCTTGTTTCACTCCTTCGATATATAAGCTTTAACAATGCCGAAATTTCATATTTCTTTTTGACCTCATTATTATTAAAATTGGGTCCGAAGAAATTCTATTTCGTATTAATACTTAGATTGGAACAGAATACTCAGTGAATTGAGTTAATGTTATTTCCATTTCTTTTCCTAAAATGAAGCCTACAAACCATTCATAAATATTTGAATATATGAATATTCAACTATTTTATTTGAAAAATTAAATACAAAACGAGTTGCTCATTTTTCATAGAATTTATCAGCTAATATAGGCTGAGCACGTTTTTCGAATTAGGCATGTGCATGCAAAATCGTTTTTTCGTTCATTTTGAATGGTGGTGCATTGAATTTGGATTCTAGGACAATACGTTTGAATTTAAAAATTCAATACGTACAAGAGTCTTATAATAGACTAGCTGTTACTCGCGGCTTCGTTCGTGCTACCTGCCAGTTAAAATCCTGTCGGAATCGGCTTAGCCGTTACGGAGATTCGCCGGATCAAACTTATAAAAATTATAATAATTGCTTTTATGTTATGTGACACACATATTTCCATATGCAATTTCTCAAAACCTATTATTTTGATATTACAAACATAAACAGATTTGTTTATAGAATCCGTTACTTATTACATATAACTTATAACATTAGCTACCTGCCATTGAAAATCCCGTCGATTCATTCGTTACAGAGATTAGCCGGAACAAACAGACAGACAGAGAGACAGACAAAAATTTAAAAAAATGTTGTTTTGTTATTAGTGACTCATATACATCCATATGCAATTAGTTGAAATATGTTATTTTGACATTACAGATACTTCGATTTTATTTAATATAAACATAATTGTCGTAAAAAGAGTATAGAAATTTTCATATACGTTATACCTACATTACAATTGGTAATAAAGTAACGTAAGAATCAATTTGACAGCTAAGGCCAATCTAATCAGAAGTTTGAACTTCTTTTTCTCGTTATGTAGATCTTAGCCCCAAAAATCGAATGCACCATATTCTTCAGGGGGGGGGGGTTCTTCCATCGTTATCTAGTTTATCAAACCTAGGTTTCTTTAACCGCAGTTATTCTGTTCTATTCAGCCCTGGATATAAAAGAAGCTTTGCATGGTGAATTTTGTCGTCAAATACCTTAACGGTGAGCAACTGTCGATGCCATCGGAGTCCTCAATTGGTTCGCAATGTCAGTGGGATCCTGAATGGGTACTTGTGTTAGCAAAAAATTGCTATGAAAATCACGGAAGTAATGTTTTTGAAAATTATTATTTTATCTTAATGAATCAAGCATCTTTTGTATTAACATTTCTTCCATAACTTTCACGATAATGGAGATATTGGACTATTTCGAAAGTAATCTTTTTTCCGAATATCTTCGGAGTTTGGTAGATTTGTAAGCCTATATCTGAATCGGCCTAATAAAATGTACATCATTATTCATTTAACCCAAATTCTGTAAAATATGAAGTGCACACTAGTTATAGTTTGAATACCCATCGAATGGGGTCTCGTCATACCTTGTCTATCTCTCTTTTTTGTTTGTAAATTAGGTGAAATAAAATTTTAACGTCATAAACTTATGTCTTCGATCAGATCAGCTGATTCATGGCTGATTGTTATTTTGACGTTTGTTATTATCCTCTTTGACGTTTTATGTCAAACATTTCATTTCGAAAGTGATTTAGCCTCTTATACTTAAACTTCTATCCTGCTAGCATTGTGGAAAAAATTATGCAAAAATGAAGCCAAAGACCTGGGGATAGCTGGCGAAATGCGCATGCGTCATGAACTTTTTTGGTATGAGAAGGGACATGCCCCTATTTTGTTACCATGGATACCATATGTGGCATACATTATGTGACTCCAAGCCACCTCCCTCAATCTCCCCATTCGCGCATACGTACTAAGCTCGCAACCCCCTAGTGAGTTTCACAAAAAAATACAACGATCAAATTATAGGTATATAGAATTATGTGTTTAGCCCCTTAGCAAATATGTCAGTATTGTTTCAGTTTCAGTGTTTTGGGGTTAGGTATTAAAATTTAATTCAAACTAGTTAGGGCAGACGATATCAGGAGTCGTGACGAAACCCCATTCGATGGGTATTCAAACTGTAACTTAGTGATTGCTACGAAAAATGACATCTTGTTTCTTTAATTAGGTAAATCTCAGACTGTTATTTGACAGTGTTTTTGTAGAATCTCAGCAGTTTATCAAAGTTGTAGAAATTGTGCTCTGAATAGGAAAGATTTTATTTATATTTTATTAAAAACAATAGAAGTATTTATTAAATATAAAAAGAGAAACACATTATCTAATGTTTTGATTGAATGAACGCAGCAAAATGTATCGCTGTATTTTGAAAAAAGTCCGGAGAATTGTTTGAATAATTCTTGTAGGTATTTGGATATCGGTAGATCTACGATCCACTCATCCATGAAAATCAAGGGATATATCCCATATATATTTGCAAAGCTACAAGAGTTGGAGGTTGGTGATAAGGATCGTCGACTGGAATTTTGTTGATGGATCGTCAGATTCAACACAATGACTTGGCAAAAACCGGTGGACATATGAAGCCTATAGTCACCATTGCAGAGATTTTAAATTTTAAGAAGTATCATTTCTGCTTGTCAGCAAATCTTAAACAATATAAAACGATCCAAAATCAGGGTGGACAAACTGTTCATATTTGTTGTGGTACTTACAAGCGACCTAATTTAGTACCTCTGCTTTTGGATCCAAATTCAAAGATTCGATATCTGGATTGCAATATATTAGAAAGTGAAGAAAATAATAATTATTATAATATTATGGAGAATATTATATACCAAATTCATGGAGCCCCATGCCATAATACAGAATAAGTCTGAAATTATCTATGTCTATGGAAATTATCTTAGCGAAGGGTTTGAAGTATGGATTGGACCAAATGGAAATGTTGCAATACAACCGATAAGACCCGATTCGATCCCTCTTGAAAGGTCAGAACAAGAACCATGATGTAGAAGATTTTAAAAAATAAGATTGGAAAAAGAAGCTCTAGGACAAATTGTGTGTTTAACTCCGAAAGAAAATTAGAAGCGTTATATAACACATGTATAGCGGAAAATGGGGGACATGCATCTCATTTGTTATAATTGTAATATTTCTATTATAACCTATTTTTTTTATTAAATAATAGTTCTTCAACTTATTTGAATAAATGAGAGATTGCCCTGAAAATATGAAATTTTAGAGAACTTAATTTATTAAAATAAAAAAGTAGTCATTTTTTCAATAACAATCAGTCCTTAACGAATTAAATTCAACAAGTGCACCTTATTTTTAAAACCTACTTTAAATAGTATAATTGTGTGAATTTTATAAAATTTGTTTTTCATTTCATATTTAATAACAATATGATTTCTCAAGTCCAGCTCGATAAGCCGAAAAATAGATTTATCTGGAATTCTTCTTTCAGGGAAGTTTCGTCGAGAGTCTAATAATTGTTAGGGCAATACTTCTATATTTTAATAAAATGTTCAAACAAATCAAACCTTTCATTTTCAGAATACATTTTCTAAGAATATGATAAACTGCTGACGTTCTACCAAAGCACAGTCAACTGACAGTTTGACATTTAATTAAACAAACAAGATGTTATTTTTTCCATAGCACGTTACCGAGTTTGCACCTCATATTTTACAGAATATTGAATTTCGCCTTATAATTCAGAACCTCTTGATATTAGGTAAGGAGAAGTAAACAAGGATCCATATTTTTAGTCATAGAATATAATGAAACAGAAAAAAATGGAGTTTGCATTTAGAAAATTCTGTTAGTTTTATGATAATGGCTATTTAATTTATGGTATGAAGTAGTATTAATGATGAATCATTCATGTATCTACAATTGTCATGTTTTTCTCAAAAAAGATAAAATCTCGTAAACTATAAATAATAGGTATAGGGTTTGTTACAAAAAATTAACCTAAAATTTCATGTAGATTCCAAGAATCTAAAATAAGAAATTTGATATCAATATCAGAAATACTTAACACTTGAACTTGACAGCAATAAAAATAAAATATAAAAAAATCCAATGATTTTATCTGCATACTTTTTTTCGTAGGTATGTCTCATAGTTTCTGGGATAGGGGGATTAAATCTTATTCTGGACAGCCTGTAGGTAGGTACATACAATTAGCTCTGGTCACTGATTTCATCAATAACACGTGAGACGTAGCCCTGTTGTGACAGTGTGTAAGAGAATTCCTCAACATAACTCTCTATTTTCAAAATATCTAAATTTCAATAACTATTTTCAAGTTATCTGTGAATTCTTCTTCCTTTAGATCATGACACTTATATAAACCTGATTTCTTATCGATTCATTAACTAATTTTATTATAGTTGATTTACCATATTTTTCAATAGTCATTTCAAAACCTAAAATCCTATTTACTACTTACAGTATAACACTTCCACTCTTATTTAAAAAACTTTCTGTAGACAGTACTTGATATTTATCCACATCAATACAACCTACTTTTTGAAAAGCCTGCTTCAGAACATAAAATCAACTCATGCTTATCTTCAAGCTCAACCAACATTGTTTATAACTTATTTAAATTTTTGCGCTTGCTTCTTATATTCACATGCAATCTAATTAATTCAGTATTTCAATAAAAAACCTGCCAAATATCCATATTTATTTAATAATTATTCCACTTTTAAAATAAGTAAAGAAAAACATTGGATTCAATTATGTTAATTTATAATTGTTAAGGAATATAATAAATAGAAGATTATTGATTTTAATTATATATATTGAAAGGTTGTTTCGGACAGCAAGTATAATTTATATTGTTTGTATTATTGCGTGGATGACTTATGACGTACTCACGGTTATTATTCGTTTTGGCACCTACCTTATTTGTTAGGCAGTGGATCAGGTCCCGGCAGCCGGGAACCGTAAATTACAATAGAAATCCCGGCAGCCGGGACCTTTTACATCTTAGTTAGAAATCCCGGTAGCCGGGATCTAAAAATTACAATAAAAATCCCGGCAATCGGGACTTTCTACATTTTAGTAAGAAATCCCGGCAGTCGAGATTTGATAAAATATAATTAAACTCCCGATAGCCTGGATTTCTTACATTAGAAGAAATGCCAGCAATGAGTTTAGTTTATCAAAAATATTTCAATTCCAAATTATAATGAATGTTATACATAACAACATGATTTTTTTATTTATGAATATTTTTGGTTAATCAAAATTAACATTGTCTATGTTAAGTACGAGTACTTTTTTATTTTATTTGCGGGCTACAAACTTTTAACTATTTTTATACATAGAGTTGTTTAATATTAAACCTATTAAACTTACAAACACATTCGACAAAACCAATACTTTTGTTTAAGTCTTCTTGTAAGAGAAACACATATTAAATGGTACCGATTCAAGCAGCTACTACATCTGAAAAAATTTTCGTTATCACATACAGCACATATCCAGTGATTCAATTCTTTTTTCTTGTTCTTGATTGACTCTAGATTATTCCACGCTTCATTAGTGAAATATCTTCAAATATAAAACACGTTAACAGCTGAGTCTTCAATAATCTTGCTGTTGATAAGATCTGGCTCTTTTATGTCGTAGTTATGTATAAGGAAACTAGGTGACGATGTCATTTCAATTTTATTTATGTCTTTGACAATCCAGAACAATAAGATTTTTTGTTTTGTGTTGTAATTTAATATAATAACTTTTCTTTTTTTGGGTATACCGATAACTGTATTTTCTAATCCTACTGATTGCAGTAGGCATTTTAATTTCTGCTACGTTTTTATTATATGTTACTACTATCGGTGAGTTATGTTCGTTGTCTGTAGTTGTTGTTTTGGTCTGTATTTTATGGCCATTAGTATCATTGCAACTTTGCAATTTTCAGGTATCTTTTCATCTGGACAACATGTCATTTCATTTGGTGATATATTCAGAAATTCTGATCCTGTTTTACAATCGTAAATTAGAACTTCATCCTGTTGAAAAATTTCATGTTTATTTCGGTTTCAATTTCCAAAGATTGAACTCCTTTTTCGTTAGACTTATGAGAATCAATGTCGCTACCAAGTAATTCTTTTGTTAACAACACTTCTTGGTTTAAAAAGTTTAATTCACTAATAATAACTTCAGCTTCATTAATACCTTCAACTTCTTTAATAACTTCATTTTCGGGAATGGTTTTAGTTTTATTTTGAAATATTTCTTTGTCAAAAGGAAGCTCAGTGATAATTTCATCAGAAGTAGAAATGATTTCTTTTATATAAACTTCATTATTATTTTTCCGAGAATTCAGTTATTGGTGTAGTTGTTTATACCGATATTCGTAAGTCTCATTGTTTTGTTCTGCACAAATACATTTCTTTAGCAATTGTTAATGTTCTTCGAAACATTTCATGTTTAGACATGGCTTTTTTAAGATTTATAATCTTCAAATTGGCTGTTGGATCTGTACCAATATCTTCCAATAATCGATGAATAGCAATATTAGTATTATTTTTGCCACCTCTGTAAGCATAGTGATTCGTAGGTAACTGCATTGATTTCCTAAATAAACATTCAAAATCCGAAATACTACAGTTTATTATTTTTACAGGATGTCTGCAAATGAAATGACCATCAGCCAAAATTTCAATTTATTGGCAACAGTCACCATTTTATTCAACTGATTTTCCATAAATTCGTATGCAAAATTTGTCACCAATTTGGAGTATTTCAAATATGCATTATTTTTGATATTATGTAAAACCAGAACAATATGAATTAACATAGCAGCTTTATGATCACGCTCATTGCGTAGAAAAGTTAACTCAACAAATATATAATTTATAAAATCTTTAAGAGAACTATATTTCCTTACTATACTTATTATTTTGTTGTTGAGCGATTCCACTCTATTATTCGTACTATTTAAAAAATTCCCACAACGATATGTAAAACCCAATACCCACTGATCTTTGATATGGTGCCAATTTTGGTTATAATAATTCATTACCGCTGCAGGAAGTTGAACATTCATTTGTTCATATATGCTACTATCAGTTATAGATATAGCATAACTAATTTTCTGAATTAGCTCTTTGGCTAACACTTCTTCGGAAGGAGTTATTTATTTTCATATAACTTCTCTCTGATTTTCGTCTTTATCTGTCATTACTAGTCTTAATTTGTCACATTTCGTTCTTTGAAAGCCAATCGACTGATTCTTTGTCCTCCATGGTAAGTTTACCTATAATATTTAAAAGTTTATACGTTCCGTACACAAAAAGTATTTCCGGAAAGTTTTTGAAACTTTTCTTCATATGACCATCTTGGAAAAATGAACCCCTCAAATTTTTGTTATTATCGGCAAGCAAATCTTCTTGACATGCAGTATTTTGAAGAAGTTTAAGACACTCCTCTAAGGTGCTCTTTTTTTGTTTTATAGCACTGTTAATTTGCATTAAATTAGTCACATCCCTAATAAGTAATATAACTTGTCCTATTGATTTTGATAGAGTAGATAATACAAAATTTTTATTTGCGCACAAAGTCAACAAATCTGTGGCTTCATTTTGTGTATCACTGAGTACCTAACCTTCTTCACTGCGGTTTAAAACTCTTTCTGTAAGAATGTAATGATGATATAATATCTAAGATCCTTAGATAGACTTTGTTGATATGTTTTCAGGGAAGAAGCTATAGGATACATGAAGGCTCTAAAAGCACAGTTAAATACAGAATTTTACCTGAACATAACACGAAAAAACAATTTACTGGGATTTTTAACTGTCGTTCTTTGACACATGGGAACAATACAATATTTTTAGGATTTTTTTAAAATTTAACCATCGTGTAATAACTAAAATACAACTTGAGTGACTACACATTTAATAAATCTGTACGTACTCGCCGAATAGGTCAAATGACGTCACACGATAGAGCGCATCGAGTAATGAAATTATTTTTGCAAGCGCAACTTCAAAGTCCCATAACTTTTTCATTTTTAGAGATATTTTAATGATTCTCTCACATTTTTGTTTCATTTTGCTTACATTTTTATAATCAATCGATAAGAAAAAAAAAATGGAAACTTCCTCATTGAGGTACTATGTCTTAAAAAATGATTATGTAAGGTGAAATTGGTTTGGCACCAAAATTCATGAGACCTCAAAACAATTTTAAAAACTTCTTACTCAGTATTTAGGCCATGCTAATGACTATCATTTATATTCTTCACTTCTAAGAATTAGCCATCTTCAGATAATTTAAAATATATATATGCGCCACAGTTTTGTTTAAATGAAATGGAATATAAATAAACCAATCATCAAGTGAATGAAATATATTTTTTTGTAGTATTATTACTTTGTCTTTCTCTTACTCTTTTTTCCTTCGTCTTTAGCAGTTGGCCGCCATGTATACAGTATTTGATGTAGTAATACTTTAAAATCACATTAGCTATCTCTATAAGGTGTGGAAGACGTTTTTTTGGCAGAAGTAAAAGTTTTACTATTTCTCATCCAGTATTCGGTTAATGTTTCCTTTTTATGCACTTCTAGTTCTTTTATTCACTCCTCAAATGAATTAAACTTACCGCCAATTTTCATCTATTATTATTCAAAACGAAAAACGTTGAAATGTAAACACGAAAAATGGATCGAAAAACTAACCAAATGTAGTCACTGCCAGGTTTTTTGGTTTAAGTGTGGAAAGTCCCGGCTGCCGGGACCTCTGACCATTTCTTTTATAAATTACGGCAGCCGGGACTTCTAACCAAGATGTAAAAAGTCCCGGTTGCCGGGATTTATATTGTAATTTACGGGTACCGGCTACCGGGACCTGATCCACTGCCTATTTGTTAAATTATATTTATTCTCGAACCTTCCAGAATATCTATGTAAAATAGACTTTGTCACAGTATTGTCTATCAAATCAGTCATTGGCAATCCTAAGTCGATAGTCGGTAAAAGGTGATTGTCAATGTGACAAAATGTATCAAAAAGTACTATGACCCCTCACACCGTTTAGAACAGGAATAAACTTTACAACATGTTCCTCCCATTGAGCTTTGTATAGGTATAAAGCCAGATTTCTTACCATCTGCCTTATTTACTTCCACAATATATTATTTTTAAAGTGGTTGTAATATCTGAAAGTAATATATTAATCAATCGTTGTTTGTATTTATTAAGCATAGATTAAATATAGATAGACATTACATTGCTAATATTTTCGAAGCGATAATCAATTTTCCTATGTTAAAATTTCAGGAGCAGTTTCCAAGTTTCCAATAAGATCATCTTATCAATTGTCATATTACCTTCAACTTAAGCCGGCTCCAGATTACGGGCTAATTGCTAGTTTGCCAGTAAGCCATCACACATCAAAGCACCAGAGTACCTACCCTTCTATTGGAAGAGATTGCCATGCATCGATATCTGCCGAATATTTTGTATAGATTACACTTTAGTGTAGACATATGACAAATTACTCTGATACTTTTAAATGATTGTGAAATTGTGAGGAATAAGAAATGTTGTTTAGTCACACTCAAATCTAGGGTAAAAAAATCAATTTTATCATCACTCGTTAGAATAAGCAGTCAAAACGAGAAGATAAAAAGTGCCTATTCCTGATTTTTTTTCGAAATTCTTTCAGATCTGTTGGTAATATCACGGCTATATTATGATTTTCCCAAGTATTTTTAATTGTAAAATTGGGAAAATGTCTACGAATGTCTTGACATAAATCATCTTGCATAATATCAGATAATATGGAAAACCCACTGGTCACTTTTTAAAGCAGCAATATTTTATTGATCAATATCAAAAAAATATACCCATCTTAACTTATATAATGATAACAACCAAAATTTAAAATGCCTATATAGCCATGGAAATATTTTTGAGCTTCACTTTGCAGACCTTAGTAATATTTGAGAATGAATAGAATTGATAATTTCCGGACAATTAATCAATTCTCAGTTTTAGTTCATTTCAATCACTTGGTGATAAATTTCTACAGATGTGGGCAAAGCTTGTCTGAATATTCTGTAGCTTATAGGTAAAAGTCCATTATCTCAAAGTAGAGTAGTAAGTTGAAAAAAAGAAACTCTGTCTTCTCCACAATATATTGATAGTAATATTACATGTAACAGAGACGTGTTTCGAGACTATATAGTCTCATCATCAATCTTAGATAAGGTTCTGTAACAAATTTGGATAATTAGTAACAGGAAATTGTAGAAATAGGAATAATTTTGGATCGAATTATTTTCATCTCCAGGTGTGTACCACATTAGCCATTTTACTTTTTAAGATTTAAATCCCATTTTCAACAATTTTCTCTGACTAATTATCCAAATTTGTTACAGAACCTTATCTAAGATTGATAATGAGACTATACTATATAGTCTAGAAACATGTCTCTGTTACCTGTAATATAACTATCAATATATTGTGGAGAATTTCTTTCTTTCAATTCTGTAGCTTACTTGCATTTTATTTGAATTAGTTTATTCAAATCCTATTTGGTTGATTGTCTATAAAAGTAGGTAAACTAGTTATTATTTGGATGGATTTTCTTTGAAATATTTACAAAATCGTTTTATAAATGAGCTTGGAATCTAAACATTTTCCAAAATCGTCATGGTCTTAGGGAAAATATCACAGAACACATACTATTAGGCAGCAAGGAAATAGTATAGGGAAATGAAGGGATATTAACAAGATTATAAAAAATTGCTATCGTTATACCCATTAATATAGTAAAGTTTTTTTTGTATTGAACTAGCTTTGGCCTGGTACTTCGGGTGCTTGGAAAACTGATACTTGATACGAAAACAAACATATAGACAGACAGACGCGGTAAAATGGAAGTTATATTTTAAGTTAGATCTCTAGCAATACATCGGAGAAAACAGCATTCATTAATTCCATAAAGTAGTTTTTACGTAATGCGCGTACAAACATACAGACAGACAGACAAAAATTCTAAAAACTGGTGTTTTGGCTTCTGTTGCTCTAATAATATTGTTTTATTTTTCCTTAAATATCTTTAATGTACAGACATCGGCCTTTTACAATAATTGTATTAGGTATACCTATACATATATTTCATAGAATGGCTTTTTTGGGTTCACTCGATATATGCGCATCCCACTGAATGACAAAACTTTAATAACTATGTATGACATACATATGGAACAATTATTACCTAATTGGCCGGTGCAAAGAAAAAGAAATCCGTAGGGCGGTTTTTAACAAACGTTCTCTTAAATATTTTGAAATGTGCATTTCAGGTTTGTGTATCTGATATGTACCTACTGAGGATATAAACGCATTTTAATTCTATTCCTCTCAAAAAATTATATTGGGATACATCTCTATAATAAGCATTTTTTAACTCACTCTAAGCTATCGTGTATCTTTATTACAAAACAGAGCTTGGGAGCAGTGTGACTAATTATTTAATTTGTTATTATTTCTTCAAAACCACTTCTTGCATGATAAGAAATATTAATTTTATAAACTAAGAAGATTTAACTTAACACGACAAGGGCACTAAACTATACTAATAAATATATATTTTTAGTTACTGATATGGATATTACACATTATAACATTCTCAGATCCATTACAGAGGCTCATGTTAGTTTGAACAGTTTAACCCTAACATATTAGATTGAATCTGTTATATTTACATAATGTGAATTTTATTGGAGCTCAAAACTTCATTCGACCTCAGGCAGCTTTGGTAAATTTGAAATAGATAACACATTTGCATAGAATGATGTACCTAAATCTTGAATAATTTTTGTATCCACATTCATTCTGTTCCTGAATTACAAAGTATGCCACATACTGAGATGAATGATATTTGATGGGCCTATATGTTCCCTAGAGGAAATTCACTTTCATGCTTTTATATATAATGTTCAACTCTAGTTTCAACCACCTCAAGAGATTCCAATAGCTTGAATGTCTTCCATTTTTCATAGCCATCAGAAATGTCATTAATTCTGATTGATGGCTATGAAATCTTTCATTTTTGTGGTTAATTTGATCTAAATTCACGAATTTTGCCCTTACGAAGAGAATAAACATTCGCGAAAGCTTGGCATAATCCAATGAATTTTATTTATTAAATGGCTGCATCCCCAACAAAAATCTATTTTATCAAAAATTAAACCAGTCAAGAATTCAGAATAATATATATATATATATATATATATAATATATTGTACTCTTCTTAGTTCATTGATCGCCGATAACACAGGAGTATTATAAATTGATCGTTTTTATCTGTGTCGCTGCCTGCCTATGGTATAGTGGCTCCCACATTGATAATCCCATTTCGTTTTTTGAATCGCTGACTTTAAATTGTGTAGTGTCTATCCCTAATCCCTAGCCTAGTGTAGCTAGTTTTTTTTCAAATAAGTCATTGCTTTCGCTTTCTTTAACTTGTTTTTATGTAGGCATAGTAAACGTGAAACGATTTTGAAGATTTTCTATCCACAAACTCAAACGGAGGAGATTTGAATTGCTGTTTTTTTCTGTTCGTGCGCGCTTTTTATATAGCAGACGTATTCCGATTTTGTTGATGATTTTTGATTCATTTGGAAAAGTCGATTTGAGAAATATTCCCATAATCATAAATACTCAAATCCGAAATCTCCTTCCCTCTGAAAATCGCCTCCAAAGGGGGTGGAGGTGGCAAATTTTCTCGTAAATTGCAAATCCGAGATAGCAGAATTAAAGATGCTAAAACATCCGGAAACGTTTAAATCGAACACTTTCCCAAAAAACATACGGTTTTCGAGTTTCTGCGATGTTCAAATCTCAAATATGTGTATTTTCGTTATGTGGAAGAGGCAGTTTCATTCGAAAATTGAAAATCTGAGAATTGGAAAATAGTTACAAGATTATTTGTAGCAACATTTATATTGAAGCCTTTTTTCAATATATTTACCGTTTTTGAGTTACAGCAGTGGTAAAGTTTATAAGATGCGTATTTCCGCGACGATGTTCTGAGAATTCTGACTAATAACAAATTCAAGCAAAACATACATGGATTACGGTGAACATTCAACGATATTTGTGACAAATGTAACTCTCAAAAGTGTGAAATAAATTTTTAAAAAATGCACCGACGTTATTAGTTGGTGCACTATAAAGTACAAAATAATATTTAATTTAATTGGTGCCGGTAATTGTGAAGTTGATACCCAAAGTTTTCAATCTAACTGCAACTACACAAATTCAAAAATACCAGCACCAATAGAATTATCATTATTTTGTACTTTTTTTGTGGACTAAATGATAACGTCGTTCCAATTTTTTTTAAAATATTGACTGTAAAGTGCTGTGAAATTGTCCCGAGTGAAGGAGTCATTTTGTTTAAATCAAAAATTTCAGATGACAAAAGTGGAGAAGATACCTTACACCAACTAGTAAAGTAGATCCCATTTTTTGTATAAAAAATGTATCCATAGCAATCACTTTTCTATCCATTTTTTATGTTCCGTACCAAATAGGCAACATAACTTATAGAATGTTTTTTTCCTGTAGGTAATTATTTAAGTTATTGAGTTTATCTATGAAAGGAGAAGACAAAAATAATTTTTATGAATTATTTTTTTCTAGGTTATACATTCCCCAGCAAAAAAAATCGGCCCAATTTCAAAGTTGGTTTCCTCTTAATTTTGATATTTTTTTTTGTTAAATTGTAGACTCATTTCTCAGTAAATCTGTTATGTCAGAAATTTTTATTCAGTTTTGAATTTGAGCAAATACGGGATGCAATAATGAGACGAAGTTTATTTCTCGAAATTTTGTAACATCCAGTGGAGTCCAACAGCAATAGCAGCTGTTGTCCACCGAAATCACATTGAACCCTGACCCTGATCTTTTCTTAACATTTTGTTTCATGAACAACATTATCTCTGTTTTTACTGGTTTTTAAGAGAACGCCTCGGACAAAGATGTGAAAACACAACAAATAAACATTGAAACGTAAGTTTAATTAGAAAATTAACAAAAACTTGAAAGGAAAGGAAAAAAAATAACAAGAAGAACAAATATTAAGGGGCTAATATATAGTGTAGCCCCTCCGCGTTAAAATAACAGCATTTAGTCGACGTTGCATGGAATCAATAGTATTTGTAAGAAATTCTTGTGAAATGGCATCAAATTCTTCCTAAAGTGCAATTCGCAGATGAAGAAGGCTGTCGGGTAACGCAAGTCGGCGACGAATGCGTTTTTGAAGGTGGCTCAGAGATGTCCAATTGGATTGAGATTAGGACTGCAAGCTGGAAAAACTGTTCGTTCAATGCCTACTTTTTCCAAATATTAGTTAAATACTCGTGCCACGTGCGGTCGCACATTATCGATCATTAATACGAAGCCGTCTCCGATAAAATAAGAGTAGGGAACAACAGCCTTCTGGAGAATTTCTTCGATATATCGATGCCCATTTAAGGCGCCGTTCTCAACAAATATTAAATATATGAAATACATAACGTTGACTTCGACATCCGTCACAGATAAAGGCATTTTGTGATTTTATGTGAAACTGTTGACAAGCTCTTGATGTTAATGTAAACGTCAATCAATGTTAAAGTCAAATCCTCGGTAAAATCCGTTTCCGCGTATGCTGCCTTGATTATTTATTAATTTTTCTTTGATTTATATACATACTTTACTCATGAGCATATTTTTTTCGAAAAAAATCAAAAAAGTGAAATATTAAATGAAATATAGATACGATTTTTTTTTTTCATGAATGTTCATCATAAAGGAAATTATATGTTGTTGCTATCTATATTCAATAGGGCAATTTCACGCGGATTATTATTTTTAAAAAAAAAATTACCGACTGTGTTAGTTGGTGCACTGGAAAATACAACAAAATATTAATTCTAATGGTACCTACTAGTAATTTTGAAGTTGGGGAATTGTACTTAGAAGACTTTAGGCGCCAATTTCAAAAGTACTAGCAACAATAGAATTAATATTGTTTTCTATTTTTCAGTGCACCAGCTAATAAAGTAGGTCTAAAAAGTAGTAACATTAGTCATCAAAATCATTTTAAGCTCACCAAAGAATATAATAAGTTGCCCCTTATTCAGATATTTCAAAACATCGCGGAAATAAACACATTTAAGATTTTAACACTGGTGTGAATCGGAAGCATGTGATTTTTTTACTTTCCTACGCTACTATAGCAGCTGTATAAGGAAAGTATTGTAATCGTGTGAAATTTTCGGTATCGAGATTTTAGAAACTTTGACGTTTCAGAGTTTTCTAAGTCTAATAAACATATTTTCAGCCATTGGTCTGGCTGTCTCTCTGTCTGTCTGTCCGTCTGTCAGTCTGTCTTTGACAGCATTATCTCGGGAACGGATCGGTGTATTTTGTTGCATTCTTTTTTATTTTGTTTAGTACCAATATCACTCGCCGGTGGCACTGAATGAGAATCCTGTATACACTGGGTGTTGAACTATAGCCAAAAAACACGATTTGCTCAAGACTATAACGCGAAAGCGGCTATAAGGATTTTGATTAAACTTGCCTAAAGTATTCTTTTGAGAGCCCTCTACAACCCACATCTCTGAGAAAAAGCAAAAAAAAAATTATGCTTGAATAAAATTCCGTATTTTTCACATGTTTCTTCGGATTCTGGCTAAACGTTTTATCCTGAGAAAAAATGTTACATGACCATTGTTGTTTGTCTTGACATGCTGAAAAAAAATGAGTGGCAGCACGATTTGACCAGAGGATTTTTACTTTCCTACCGCTATTACCGTCGCTATGTAAGAAAAGTATTGTAATAGTGTAAAATTTTTCATTCACTTGAATTTGCCTGCGAGCGGTAGGAAAGTCGTGTGAGTGGACACACCAGATTTTTAATGTTCAATTTAAATGTCGCCAGATATGGTCTGTCGTTTCAAATTTTCGATTTACGAAAAATGACATGTTGAATGTCGATTCGTTGAAATGAGAAAAGAATCATGAAAATCAGAGCAGGTTTACTATTTAAGGGCGCGAACATTTATAAAGGAAACCTGCAGACAAATAGTCGAATTTTATAACTCCTCCGTTTTGTTCTCCGGTCAAAAAAGTCTCAAATCCAAAAACCTAAATACCTACTATTGTGCACCAAGAAAATATATTTGGACCCATAATTTTTATTATCTACATAAATTACAGCGAATTTCTGAGGAAAAATTATTTCTCATAAGGATAATACCCTATGTGATGAGGATTTATCGGTTAAATGATAATCAGCTATTCTTTGAATACACAGAGTACGGTTTTAATATTTACAAGTGTAGTATAACTACCTGTGTAGTTTAATATTTTATAACTGTAAATATTTGGATCTATTATTCGACTGCAGCTTACTGTGGGATGTATAATACCAATACCTACCTAGGTTTATATAGTAAAAGGACAAAAAAAATTATTATATTTTTTTTTTAAATTATGCAAAGTCTTATTAGAGAAAGCTCTGTTTTCAGTATATCACGCTCTTTATTATAAACGACTAGCAGTAACCGGCGCGTTGCTGCCGTAGCAGTAATAATTATTGTAGGGATGTATGAAATTTGAAATAAATAGCAACGCATTTGGCGACTCTTTTTTATTTATATAGATAGATGGTATAACGTCCTGGGGGACTGGATATCAGAATTAGTTGCACTGCAATAAATACTGATAAAAAAACACAGGAACAGAAGATTGGATCAATTAGTTGTGTTGACTGTTGAACAAATGTTTGATTTATAAACTCTGCTTATGCGTTATGAATCTTTAAAACGCCTGTTAATAAATTTAACTAGAAAGATACAAATAGAATTATTCTCCTAACTAAAACGAGTAGAGATGCTGGTATCAAGACTTCCGGATTCTTTGCAACTAGCACCAGTCTAGTTCCCCATTAATTAAATTTCCTGGGAGTAAAATAAAATGGAGATTTTGATATTCAAGAGTAATTTTAGTTAGGAAGAAATTTAGGAACAATAAATAATAGAACTGAAATTAATAAACAAGTAAAAATAGAATTTGAATTATATTCATCAAATACTTTTTGACAACTAGATTGAAGATTTAAGTTATTTCTAGGTTATTAAATAAATAAAATTTTCATGGAAATTACAAAATTGATACCTATCTGTCTTGCCAATTTTCTGTAATCATAAACTGTGCCTTTATCAAGTTCCAGCAGTGGCATGGTTCAATAGTTTATGGTTTTCTTATCAAATATCATTGGATGTATCTTTTTTTGACGAATTTAGGCTGCCATGAAACACGAAATTTGTTAGAGTATCAACTATTTATGTCATCAATATTGTTCACATCCAAATCGTATAACAATTAATAAATCTTTAATAATGACAAATTTTCACTAATATCAATTATATATTATAACATAGAATATAGAAAATTATAGTCTCTCCCCAGCTAAATTTAGAAACAAGCTTATTACGGGCTAAATATGAAAACGCATTACACTCGGGTTGCTGGTATTTGCTGACCATGCAATGAATGTATTGGTGTATAAGTAACTTAGCAAATCGATGATTTTACAATGAAATGTCCAGACATACTGAAATTGGATGCAATATCCCTACAAATTTCAAATAATAAGTGGATTTAGGTTTATTATCAAAAAATACATGCAAGAAATATAATAGGTAGGTATATGAAATAATATTGAATGAAAAATATGTCTGATGGTATTACAGAACTAGAGACATTGTTCATATATATACTCTGATAACAAAACAAATAGGTACATCTTCGTGGTATACTTTTGAAAAGGGTTATGATTCAAATAAAATCATAAGGACGAATTGACATAGGTACATCAAACTGCAAACCAATTTAGATTTCAAGATCTTCTTGAAAATATGGTATATGGATATTTAATAAAGTTACTCTGAAATTATTTCAAAATTTGAATCTATTTATTCAAGCTATACCACCATGATGCCATCGATTAGCTCTGTATTGGTACCGAATTTAGATTTTTTTGTTTTGTAGGTAGTTTTGGAGAGAATAGGCTGTGAATGTAGAACATACATATAGACAGACTAAGTACAAGACAGATAAGCTGATAATATAGTGATATTGTAAGTGTTCCGTTTTCCGGTGTCATCCTATTGCGTGACTTTCCGTAGGTACTGTGACTCGATCTTTTCCAGGTAAAATTATTCCTCCAATGTGACTTAACAAATTTGAGGGATGATGAGGACCCCATGAAATAAATATAAATGCTCCACAGTATATACCTAATAATAGTCATAAAATGATTAAATATATTTTTTGCTAGAAATCTAAGAAATGAATGAAAATTATGTTTAAACAAATTTACAATCCTTGCATTTTTATGATGTATGCCAAATTGGATAAGCAACGGCCAATATCCAGTCTTTCTTCAAGGAAGGCAACTGTACGGCTTATTCTTCCATACAGCTATACAAACATCGTTTTCCTCCGTTTCGGTATCATATGCAATACTGTCGTAGTGCGACGCCTCTATTTTAAGAGTTTCTATAAATTCGAAGATATTGGGATTAATTTTAGCAATATTCGAATTTAGGCGGCCATGCCATCCATCCAATTAGTTGGTTGTTCGGTGCCTTTGATTGTAGCGTACCCACATTTTCCTGGAAATTTCATAATCAAGCCACTGTTCCACGAAATAATCGTTGAATATTTGCAGAAGTTGATGATCTTCATAACTCTCCATAATCCAAATCCAACCTTACACTGACTGAAATGAAAATTGCAGCCAGTAATAATAATATCGGGGACCGGCTAAGTCACACATCGGGAATAAATTCGGGGTCCTCCTCAAGTATAAATTTAACGAGTCACAAATAAGAAATAATTTTACTTGAAAAAGTGCAAGTGACAGAACAGGAAGTCACACATAAGGAAGGAACCCGTTTTCCATCGAAACAATAATTACTATGTTGATTACTTAGGTAAGTATGTATATAGAATCTTCATAAATAAGTTATATCTTAAAAATGTGTATCATTGGAAAAATATATTCTCATCTCATATTCAAATCAGAGATTAAATATTTCCATAAAAATGAGTGTCTCGTAAAACTCTAAGCTGCTCTCTTAGACAATACCTCGATCGGAATCCCCTTTCAACTAGAAGCAGTTTGAGAATCGGGTAAGGCTTTCTACCTTTGTAATTAAAAATTTGCAAGCCGCGGATTCATCTAGAATAAATTGAATTACTCACACATAAAGAGCCTTAGATACCCGTATGCCAGTAGACAACGAGCTAGCAACATATTTCAACATGTCATTACATTACTATTGATATTATTCTCTCTAGATATGTAGGTAGAGCTTTTTCTTGGTGTAGACAATTTTACCAATTGTGGTGAAAATTTATAGAAGGAGAAATGGTGGGAATATAACAAATCACTGCACCATCTTTTTATAGATTTTGAGTAAGCATATGATAGCATCATAAGAGTGGAGCTGTGGATTGCCATAACAGAACTGGAAATACCAAAGGAGTTCGTTAATCTTACAAAAGCTTATCTAGAGGGACCTACAAGTACAGTTAGACTTGAAGGCAAAAGGTCGACTTTCCTTTTCAAAAAACCGTGGTCTCAAATAGGGACATGCGATATCACACTCCTCTTTACCTAACATCGCATTGGAGAGCGTATGAAGGACAAACACAGAAACATTCCTCTTTAGAAATCAAGGTCCTCAAATTATACTGGCTTTCGCTGAACATATCGATAAAATAGGAAATGCAACTACCAATTTACAGGAAGTTCATTCAACTGGAAAATGCCGCGAAAGAACTGGGACTACGAACCAACACCGAAAAACTGTGACTACAATAGAATAGAATATGACGTTGGATCACTACAATTTTGGAAGTGTTTAACAGTTTGAATATTTGTGAGCTACCATCACCTCTGTCAACAACATATCTCATGAGATTAACAACAGAATACAAGGAGGTAATGAATGCTGGTTTGCACTCTAAATAATAATATCAAAAAGCGTATCCCGCCGTATGAAAATCTAAAATTATTATTTAGCTATAAGACATGCATAAGTCAAGCATGTGAAACACGGGCGATGACAAAATAAAACGGATATCGACTAAAAGACGCAGAATATTAATTCTTAGAGGGATATATGGAGTAGTCAAGGACAGCATCACACAGCAATACAGAATGAGAACTAACAGGGTATCGGAAGAACTGTATAACCAGCCAGATATAGTGAAAATAATAAATTCACAAGGATTGAGATGGGCCGGCCACGTTAAGAGAAAAGATCAACGTGTCGTCTATTATGTATAGGAAGAGGCCCCGGCAGGAATGCGACCACTGGGATGACCAAGGATGCGGTGAAGAGATAATATTGCGACGGATTTTCGGGCCTTATATATTGAACAAGCAGAGAAAAAGCGATGGATGGCAGCAAGAGGAGGTAGATTGTAATGACAACAAAGACCCATTCCGGCTATTTTCTGTTATTTCCGAATTTAAATGAACCAACTGAAGGTGACTGACGTCAATATGCCCTATGCCTATCTTTTACCGTTTTCGCAATATATGAAGATTTTATCCTATATTATGGAGAAAATTTTAAAGTTTACTTAGTTATTTGCTTGAACTTCGGCAAAAGCTTTGATTGTCCAGATAAATGATGAAAAACTACCCTCGTTCATATTTCAAGGTCAAAAGTGATGCAGGATGTTGCATAAAAACATATTATTTATTCGCATGTTTCTACGAATAATTGTATTCTTCTTCGAACTGTATTAGGGATCCCTATATCTAACCCCAATTTTTAACAACAAATCAAGTATGATCTGTTGTTTATAAATTTTAAATTTCTTCATTCTTGTCCTATTTGTGGAAGGATATTGCTCAGAATTATCAGAAGTTTGTTTGCTTTTGGGCTTTATAAGATTAGTAATCTGGTACTCGAAGCCATATGAATAAATCGAGACTATTCAGATATTTTCGCAAGACCCTATTCTGGGTTCAACAGATTGATGATATCTCTATATAATGAGTCAATTCCTATTTTCAGCATGTATGAACAAAAACAAATCATTAGATGAATAAGAACCCAAAACAGAAAATGTATTTTCTATCGTTCATATAGGAGTCTTAATATCTCTGAAATTCGTCATGAAATCATTTCCATGGAATCTCCTTATAATATTCTATAGAGTTTTCTTATTATCCAGAAATACGTTTCAACTTCTAAAACAGCTTTTTATATAGATATTACTTATGTCGCTTAAATGAGAATCCAAAATTGGAAACATAAAAGCAAGTCGAGGCTTTTATATATTAATTTAAGACAACATAGCTTAATTGGCCGATTTCAAACAACATGAATTAAGGCCAGGCCTAGATTATTTCTAAATATGTGTTACATTTCCATTTCGTAGTATTGAGAGGGTGGTGCATTTACATCTACCAGGCTTGGAAAACACTTTTACCCTATAAACTTGTTTACATAAGGCCCGCTTTTCTTAAGATAAGCATTTGTTTCCATATATATAGTGGCTATGTAGTGTCAACAAATGTTAGATAATTTACATATATAATTTATTAGAGGAAGCCTATCCTTGAATATATGATGAGTTTTGCGGAGTGTCTCGAAATTGATGGCTTATATAGTATTTTAATAACCTATTTGGGAGTTAGTGATTTAATATGTTTCGCTTCTTGAACACACAAATAAAATTAGCTTACAAATATTACATGTCAAGTAACTGACACATAACTCGTTATTCTGAGGGCAGAGACGGTGTATGATTACAAATAATAATAATTCATATATGGGACATAATGATTTATATGAACGTTATGTGATTATAATATGTGTATAATTGTTAATTTTTATATAAATGATTGATCAATCGAAGTTATTCTAATTAGAATCACAGAAATATCGGCTAAATAAACTTAAAATATATATGGCCCTATAAATACAAAGTAAACTATATTTAATAAGACATTATTGAAATAAAAAAGAATATTTTAATAACGGTTCTATTCAATTAAATAAATGACAAATCTATTTTAAAATTTTAAAGTCTGAATTGGATAAATTCTCTTGCTTTTAAAACGATGCGTATGATATTTAATAAATCAAATCTATTTCCTGACTACCATGCCCTAGAAATTATCTTCTATGTAATAAACAACTTTTTCAAATCTTGATATTTGGAAATTCTTCCGTATGTTACCGATAAACTAATGTATAAGTATAGTATGTTTATTTCGGAAATACATTTTGCCTAAATGATAGAACATCCAAGCGTCCTTCCAGCAGAAGGTACTACCGGTCCTGCCAGAAGTACGCATATTTCAGATTGCACTTATTTACGTTGCTGATCGTTCTACCAGGTCTTGAACGTGAACATTAGAAAGAGCACGAAAATGGGCTATCTAATGTAAAAATTTCAAGTCGCTAGAATAAGTAGTTGGAGCAAAAGCTACCCTTTTCTATAATCCCGGTTCAAATAATTCTGTGTAGTGAATGTGTTTGGGGTGGTGATTATGAAAAAGCAATATGTTACGGAACAATACTTGAAATACGCAATGACGAGGCTACTATGTTGTGGGAGGTTGATGTACAGAAAATGGCAATAAAACTAAATTTATTGTAAAAAGGATCAGGTAAGGAAATTATTTTTGACATGCAAGGTCCAATTTGAAAATCCTCTGTTTTAGTTCCAGGATCAGTAAATAAGGCCTACAACTGGAAGGGATTGTTTTGAATACTACGTAATTAATGGTACCTTTCCCTAGAAAAAGACATTTAGTTGTGAATTATTTTTTTTACTTTATTTGAAAAAGCTTTATTAGAATTATAATTATAATATTGATTATAAGAATTTTATAATCTTTGTTTTTTAATGAACATGAATATTTTTCTTTCATGAGTTTAGCAACGACTATACTACTTTTCTATTTTATGGGAAAAATTTTATACCGAGAGTATTATCATACATTATATATTTTATAAAGAAATATAGTAACAGATATACCTACCTAGGATGAAGTCATATATGGTAATGTGGCTCGCTTTATTTACTCGTGGAGCAACATAAAAACTACTATGGAGGTAATATTACATAGCATCGTAGTCGAGCCAAGTAAAATGTAACCTTGTTCTAGCTAGAGAGAGAAGATTTACTGCATTCATTTAGGATACAACTACATCAAAAACTCCCACAGAGCACGTTAAAGAAAGAATTGAAATCGTGTCTGTCTGCAACAATGGAAAAATGCTGTACGTTAGTTGTTGCATTAGCTATGCCCATGAAGTACTGTAGAGACATGTTGAAGGCGTTCCGTTTATTTAAAGCTTTTGTTTGAAGTAAATAGGAGGGTGGAAAATGTCGCGAGCTACGTGTCAAGAAAGCCTCCAGCCTGCTTAAGTTCTGTGAGTCGTGCATATGCAGTGGCAGAAATTTTTTGATGTGAAGAAGAATAATAGAGATAGTAATTTCACAGCTGTTTTCCTAGTGATTTTTAAACACCTAACGTATATTATATATAAGAAAAAATACTTCAAATTCAACTTCAATTAAAAGCATGTCATATGACAAGTGGCTTAATGATTGTTCCTGTTTCTGCATTATAAATTGGTGAGTTCTAGTTTTTATTGTTATCTGTTGCATTTATTACTACCATGATAATAATGGTAGTAATAAATTACCATTAAATATCAAAAACTATTTTCTTTTTGATTATATTACATATTTTTCTCAACAAATCTAAGCAAAAATATCATTTCTATTGAATGAGTGAACCAACTAGATTTTATTATATTTCATAATTCTCTCAATTATTTTCAGATAGGCCGACGGTGGTCAAGGGAGTACGATGCTCTCCAACCATGAAGTAAGGTGTTCGAACCCCTAGTTTTCAAGGACTTTTTCTTTCTTATTATAGATATTTTTGAAATCTTTAAATATAACACTGATCGCTTGAAGATGGCAAAAACTAGCGTTTGACATCCTTAACCCTGCGTGGTAAGGTATGCCTTAAAACTTTTTTTAAAGGCCTTTTTTGAGTGTAACTCTTTATTTAATTCAACGTTTTGACGAACTACTCGTCTTCATCAGGACACTAAAATTTTTATTTATTGTTTTAAATTATGAATGTTATTAAAAACAAAGAAGAATCTTGCAAAAAATTTGAGGTTAAAAACGTAAACTATTCGTATATCTCCAGAAAATGGGACAATATTCATTGCACTTATTACCACACATTATATCACACTTTCTTTGGTATAAGTTAACTAATAAAACTATTATAAAATTGTAGCTACATTTTGATATTATTAATTAGAAAATATCCAACACTATGTTGGTCGAATGATGAAACAGAAATGAATAGCTACGAATGTTCAGGAGAACACCGGAAGGAATTATTTGAATCTGATGGAAATACTTTTGGATACCATCTGTCTTTGATTGACATGTTTCGGATTCTCACTGTCTATTTGAGAATTCACTATACATATTTCTACTGTATATATATATATACTTGATTAGCATTACTGTGATTCAGACTCAAAAAAGAATATATATTGCTAATGTTATTGATATTGGTTTTCGTGTTCATAGTGTTATTATCTTTATTAATGTGGAACATTTCCAAGAATTATTTTTTTTTAATTTTTTCCCTTTGTCTAGTATTGTGGTATAATCATAATTCATCTTTCTTACACGTTCTGCTAGAGCACATTTTTTGTTAGGGTTTTTTTTAGGATTTTAGGATTAAGACTTGCTTGTGAAGTCCATAGAATTTTGCTGGTAATGCATTATATGTATAAAGTACGAAGTAACTTCTTGTTATATATATATATATATATATATATATATATATATATATATATATATATATATATATATATATATATATTTATATATAGGCTGTTTCAAATTCGAATCTCACCATTGGGATCTCGGAAACTATAGGGAATACGAAGATGATTAAATTAGGGCAAAGCTGCGCATTTATGTGCTCAACAGTACGCCGTTTAAGAAATGTGAAAGTTTTGAGTAGTTCCGGAGATATCCGAAAAAAAAACAATTTTCGGAAAATCATTAAAATGTTTTCCTGGCCTTATATCTCTATGAATTTCTAAATAAAAAGCATATTTACATTGCCACTTTTTTCACTCTTTCCAATGGTGTTAATAGTTTTGTTTCCTGACGTTTCGTCTATGTGTAACTATCATGCACTTTTTTTTATGGGAGCCATATTGGCGTTCCACAAATGTGGAGAGCCCTTTTTAGTACATTTTTGAAGATGTATCATAAGTTGGCCTTGTTGTCCTAAAAACCCGTGAAATTAAATAAATTACTTTTATAAAGTAGTTGGCTTTGATTCTTCCAATCGGTGACAATTAAATGACATTCTGTATTACTGTCAATTGCTAAGTCGTTGAAAATGGAGTTCTCCAATGAAGAAAAACAGGATATTATAAAACTTTATTACAATAATAGTAGAAACAGTGTGAATAAATACATTGGAAGTGTATCTTAAGATGACGATGACGAGAGACGACAACCACAACCAAATTTGTCCAAATTAATGGACATAATTCGCGAAGGGTTTGGTTCGTTTGAAAAACTTAAGGTTAATTATACCTCATTAATAATGATTTCTTTAGTTTTTTCATAAATCCTGTCTCCAGATTTTTGTCTGGGTTTTTTAAAGGAACCATGCTCAGCTAAATTTATATCCAATAAGTTGAATAAAGATTGGTGGGGTTGTCGTGTTTTTCTATCATTCTTGTAATAGAGTTTTAATATATCTCGTTTTTCTTCTTTGGAAAACTCTATTTTCAACGACTCAGCAATCGACAATAATACAGAATGTCATGTAAGTTTCACCGATTGGAAATATCAAAGCCAACTACTTTATAAAAGTAATTTACTTATAAAAAGGGATATTCAAATTTGTGGAATGCCAATATGGCTCCCATAAGAAAAGAAAACGTTCATGATAGTTACACATAGACGAAACGTCAGGTTACAAAACTATTGACAACTTTGGAAAGAGTGAAAAAAGTAGCAATGTAAATGTGCTATTTATTTATAAATTTATTAAGAAATAAAGCCAGAAAAAAATTAAATGAATCTCCGAAAATTCGTTTTTTCCGGATATCTCCGCAACTTCTCGAAATTTTCAATTATTTTAAACGGCGTATTATTGAGCACATAAATGCGCAACTTTGCCCCAATTTAACCATCTTCATATTCCCTATAGTTTCCGAGATCCCAATGGTGAGAGTCGAATTTGAAACAGCCTCTATATATTTGAATGAATATTATTGTGCCCCACATGTTGTGAATAAAGGGAATCACGCCAGTAAATCATTACGAACAAGTTCATGATCAAATACATTAGCATCAATATGATTGTAAATTGTAGATAATGCATAAATCTCGTGAATAAAGTAATATAAAAATATATAATTCTGTTTCAAGACTAATCAAGTTCATTTTGTGTTTGGGAAGAGATCGTAGTAAAGCAAAATAAGAGATTTATACTCTTGAAATTATAGCTTACTTTAAGAAGAATTTCCACATTGTTGAACAAAAAACAGATGCAGCTCAATAACCCAATTAATATTCTTCAAATTAATTAAATACATAGATTGAGATCAGAAATAGTTTTAATAGTCGATTTTTCAAAATAAAGGAACCATCTATTCCTACAAGATTGTAAATTGAAAATTTTCAAATTTTGTTTCAATTTAGGTCAAACGACCTACAAGTTGACTAGAATATAGTGAATTATAGTAAATAAATCTGGTCAATTTGAGATACTCTTTGAAAGCAGTGAAGAGTTATATTGATATAAATTGCCTTATGTATTTACATAATATACATAAAGTAATGCTTCCTGCTGACTATTTACGCTCCAAAAGTAAACCCATTAATTCAAGACTTACACTGTATATACAACTGTTTATTGTATCAAGATTCCGGAAAAGTGAAAAAATAGTTCAAAATCAACTTCCATCGCGTTTTCAGTATTTAATTGCGCCACGGGGATTATGTTTATATGTATTAACTTCCGAAACGTTAAATATTCTATGTTTATCCTCTTCTATGAGCCTAAGCGTGTATAAATAAGTTAATGTGTAGTAACTTTCGCTCCTAGATATTCTAGCAAAATCCGGTCTGATGCAGTTAAGCCAAATACATTCAATACTCGGAATCATCACTTTTTAACATTTCTGTGGTATTCATTTCCAAGCTTTGGCGAATGTTTGCGTAATCCTTCTAAAATTGAACAAATATTCCGCAGTGGGAGAAAATTAGAGCGCTAGCCAATTTTAAAACATTGATAATGTTTACCTTGTTCACCTGTTTACTCAGTAAGCTCAAACGGTCTTCTTTTATTATGTTATACTTACTAATCTCATTTTATTTATTTCCACTGCTACTTCATGCAGTTGTTGTTTTATTTTGAGTAAGACCCCGTTTTCATTCTCTCTCTCAATTAATAGATACAATCATACCCAGGAGGATTTAGATTTAGAAGACTGATGTTATTTATTCACAATGCCTGATAAAAATACTACGCATATACAGGATTGTCCTCTGGAAAATCTTTTGACTGATAGCGAAAAAAATATTATTGAAGACAATCTGAAAATATGAGGCCATACTTTCTAGATATACGTCTGGAATATTTTTAGGATAGTCGCACGTCTGGATATACATATAAAGTAGATTACCAGAATCAATGGTCAGTAAATTTTTGAGGTTCAATAATAAGAAGAAATATATTATGGCCATTTTTCTTAAAAGAACGGTTAAATGCTGTGGTAATTTGAATTTTTTACAAAATCATCTGCCTGTTTTAATATAATATGCCAGAGAAAGGGTTAATTTGGATCAAATGTGATTTCATTAAGATTGTTCAACAGCACATAGGTACAGCTACATTATTGAGAAACTTCTTGTGTGAAGTTTTTGGAGACCAGAAGATTGGTTTAGGAGGAACAGTTCCGTGGCCGGCTAGATCGCCTGATCTAGTTTATGAAGCTGCTGCTACAAAAAGAGAGGACACGTTGCAGAGGATTCGGGGGGCATTCAGATCTATAACACCAGAAGTGCTTGAAAATATCGATAGATCTTTTCAAGCAGGAATAAATTTATATATTATTGAAAATGGTCAGCATTTTGAATATCGCTTAAAAATAAAAATAATTTAAAATTTCACTGTATTTGTTATACTGGTAATAAAAAATTATTTACATCTAGCAGCATAGGCTACAAGAAATTTAACAAGAGTGCAAGAAAACATAACAGGAATAAAGGTCATGTAATAATCAATAAAATAATGAAAATTGAGAACAACAATTATATATTTATGGATAAAAACTGACATTGATTAAATTACGGCCCCTAAGATTTAGATCATAACAACAGTTTTAAGATTCAAATGTGTAAAGTTAAGAAAACTCAATAATTTTGTTATAGGGACGAATGTCTTTTTTACACTCTTATCCAAAATGTCCCTGTCTTTCCCTAGCAAACATAAGAAAAATAACATTCCTTTTGAAAAGTGCTTCATTTTCCAACTTTCATGAAAATTATAAATTAATTATTATTAGAAGGACCCTGTATAACTTTCACTTGGTTTAAGTAAAACATTAAAAACTAGAATATCATGAAAACCCACCATGCAATCTTTGATAATTTCTCTCCTACGGTTTAAAATATATTGATTTTTAAATTAGTATACTTATCCCTCAAAAAAAACTGGTAATATTTACACTATGTGCACTTACCAAAATATATTTCAAATTTCGTAAGAATTAAAAAAAAACTATTCATATCCATTCCATAAGAAAAACAAGAGTTATAAACAATTACCTATAGTAGGAAACACCCTGTATACATGAAACTGTTCTTAGTTCTTAGGATATGAAGCATTAAATGCGAATATGCCTTTGTAATAGAGTTTTATCATTAACTTGCTTCGTTGAGGAGAAATCGACCGAATACCAGAGATTGGAGCACCCTGTATATATATATATATATATATATATATATATATATGTGTGTGTATCACATACTTACCTAATTAAAATTTGCTGCGAGAAATGACTTTTGCAGACCAAAACCCAATTATTCATTCATATGATATTATTTCTGATCAAGTTAGCCTTTGTTATATGATTTAAGATTGTTTATTTGTAAAAAATATTGGTGTTGTGTCATAATTTAATAATCATCACTACTGGCTGAGCAGTCCTCATCAAATGTAAAAAACGTCTATAAACTAAGAAAGGACTTTCAACTTCTTTGAGAAAACAGGCCCAAATCGAACAATAAAGGCTTTCTTATTGGAAATATCATAAATATGTTTTAAATTTTAAACAACATTAAATGAGATGAGTTGAAAGATATATTCTTGAATATTATTATATACAGGTCATTCTACCAGATAACCAACCTGTATTACGTGATTTTGTGAGACTAGGGAAGGAGTAGAATATCTCTCAATTTCAAATTTTGCGATTACCTTTTCGGTCAGCAAATAAAACAGGCACAAAGGTATAGAAAATGAGCTGTGAGAACAAATGATTTATCATCTCAATTTCCAGAGAAAGGGGACTCTTTTGAGAATATTGCATTATCCTGCTCAAAAAGTGGACCATATTTTGAATGATTTATGTAAATATTTCAGGACAATAAGTCTTTTTGGAATATAGGTCTTTATAATTTGTTACATTATCACAGCCTCTTACATATACAATAACAATGATTGCGAGATGATGACAACATAATTTTTTGTTGTCATTTCATTATTTTTCTGAGACAAGAAATGACTACTTCAAATATCAAATAATTCAAAAGAGTTTATTTGCCTTATATTCTTTCACAGTTTTCAAACATTTGATTTGATCTATAATGAGACAATTGAATAGATAGATATATACATTTTAATTATTTCGGAAGAATTTGTCATTTGTAATTTTCAAGATTTCGTAGGTACTCAATTGAACTCATTATACCAAGCTTTTTTATTCACTGATGTGTTGCAGTCCTTTTCTTACATTAAGTAGGTGCTATCTACAATGCAAAATAGGTTTCAAATCTAGATAAAAAGTTGAGCACACAAACTAGGACCTGCTTTGTTAGATTAGAAATAAATACAAAGTAATATACCCTATATTGTTTCTTTAGCCTGCTGATTTATTTAATTTCATTTAATAAAATTTATTATTAATGAAAATACCATTTGACAGATATAACTACTTCGAAAACATTGGAATGATTTTTTAAAGCATGCTTTCAGAAATAAACTACCCAAATCATTCTCATTAAGCTTTGTTTATTACAGCTATTGCCTTTTCTTCTTCATTTTCTGGGTGGGTTTGATTAGATTGAGTTGATTCAAATTATCTCGATAATTATATTTTACAATCAAAATGAAAATAGAATAAGGAAACCAATGTAGCCGAATAACCTAATGACATTTGATATTTGTGGTATGATTATATTTCTATATTTGATTATATGAAATATGAAAATAATAATAATAATTTTATTTATACCACAATCTGATGATTTACATAGGTACGTCATAATAATAAAATACACCATTAAGGTATTTTGAAGAGTATAATGAGTTAAATATATACTTACAGTTTGAAATAAAATCATACAAATAAACATTTGAAAAACTCATTGATGTATTACAGCATATTGAAAGACATTCCTTTAAAATTGACAGGCACCACATTAAAAAAAAGTATTCCTCAACAGCAAGGGCCACTCTGGCACCTTCTCAGTCTCCAGTATGAGAGGAATGTGGATATCCCTATGGGTGACAAAATCACTTAATTTTCTTTTAATACAGAAGCGGCATTCCAGAACAAATAGGGATGGCAGTGAAAGCATTTTTCCAGAGCGCACCCCTACAGTCATCTCTAAAACGCAACTCATAGATTACTCGTACAGTCTTCCTCTGTAGAGTCCTCCTGCCAGGGATTTTATATCACTGTCCCATTGTAGGTTTCGATCAAGACACCTCATCGACGAGACTCCTTATACTATTCCACAGTCAGTAAAAAAGATGTGTCATCGGCAAAAAGTACAAATTTAGCATTCGATCCAATACATACTAGGTTATTCACCTATTTGAGAAATAATATAGGCCCAGTTAAACATACTTTATAAGTGAATCTTTTACAAATTACATTATATGTTGACGTTGATATTAACAAACAAAGCAGACGTGACTTCAAAGATTACTTCTCAGGATCAGAATGGAGCCGTGCGGCCTGGCGTGCGGCACCCCGATCTTTATTGCACTTTCTGTGTATTTTCGCTATATGGAGGGGGCAACTGATGCAACCAAATTAAAGTCCAGATTATTTGTAGCAACATTTATAAAAAAAACATTATTTCCATAGAGTTACGGTTTTCGAGTTCAGTGGAAAAGTCTAAAATATACGTTTTTACGTACGATGTTTTTAGATTTCTGAGTAATAACAACTACAAGCAAATAATATATAAAGATGGGTAATGGTATATGTGAACGCTCAACGATTTTCGTGACTAATGTTAAACTCAAAAGTGTGGAATAAACATTTTTTTTTAAATTGGACCAACGTTATTAGTTGGTGCACTGAAAAATTCAAAATAATACTAATTCTATTAGTGTTGGTACCAACTTGTGAAGTAGACAACAGCGTCTCTAACATGTAAGATGGATACATTTTCCAGTAAGATGTAGCCCAAAGGAAGATAAAGAAAAATAATAAGAATGGCTCATAAGAAAAAAATTCAAAGCAGCTACCAACACATAAACTTTTAAATGAATATAGTATAAAATAATATAGGAACAATGGAAGATAACGTTGCCACGTAGTCCAACTTTAAATTAGAATAAGTTTTTGAGACAGCTTATCAAAATAAGATCTTATTTTTAGATCGAACTCGTTTTTTAGTCTTTGTTGATAATGGACGTTCAAATTTATCTCACAAAAGTGTTTGTGACCCTCTGAGCAAACGACTTAAATTCGTAGGTATATCTTTTAAAAATACGCAATATAAAAAATATTTTCTTATAAAATAAAATTAAGCCTACTCCAAGGACGTATCTTGTTACTCTTCCTCTTTCTGATTATTGGTAGCGTTCCTGAAAACCTCTTGGTACAAAGTCTGAATCTGAAAATGTTTTCAGAAGACCATACTACAATAATTGTAACAAATGGTGTGAAATATCTACAAATTCTTTAGCCATTATTCGAAAATAATACATACAATACATACTATCTCACCTCAGACGGTAAACTTCCGGGTGGGTTTGTAGTTAGTTATTTTCCATGGTCAGAACAGATCAAATATGTCTCCAGACATAAGTGTGTTTAGCATTTTTTGCAGAACGGAATATAAAATCAATTTTATACCATACACAACTGTTGATTATTTACTTTTTATTCCCTTGTCTAAATCTAAAATATTTGCGAATATTTTATTGTTCACCGATCGATATACAGGGTGTTCCGACTTTGAGAAACGGAGGAGTTTCTCAATTGTGATTGCCTTTTTTCTACTTTGATATTGTTCAAGAAGTGGTTTTGTTTTTCCCCGTCAACAAATAGATGGTCACTTTTAAAAACATGCATTTCAGATTTAACTAGGAATTTGATATACGCTGGTCCAGTAGAACAGACGCTATAACATCTAGCTATCTCTTAGAAACAAAATTGAAAAAATATTTTATGCTCTGTAGTCACCTGCTAGGTACAAGAACAACAAGCTAATACACTTTCTTGACGGTACGAAGAAGTTCAAAAAAAGCATCATAAAGATTTTAAAGATGATGCCAAGAATCCTCTATATATGTATATAGCTGACCATCATCTCTTGAGAAAATTCAAAATGTTTATGATGTTAACTTTTAATGAGTTATTATTTCCTACTTTTCAGTGCATTATCTAAAAAAGTCTATATTTTCTTAAATTTAATTTATTTCACAATTTTGAATGTCAACAAAATCAATATGATGTTTACTTTGTGAGTTATTATTTCCTACATTTCAGAGCATTATCTAATAAACCCAGAGGTGCACTCAAACCGAGTACCTTTTGAATAACAGTTACGTTCAATTCTACTTGAACACTCAGATGTTACTAATGTAGACAAAGGCAGTGCTGCACTACGTCAATGGATAGGTAGCAGAACTTTTAATTTTCAAATTCCTCAGAAACTGAAAAAGCACAAAATTTTTAATTGCAGCAAGAAATTAGCACATAAAAAGCACATAATTATGGTAATGAGAATTCGGATATCGCTAATAATAATGCTCTGCTAGCTTACTACTAAGTTTGAAAGCAAAATCTAGAAGACTTTCTCACATCGTCTAATATTTTAACAAACAAGATTATAATAACTCCTTATTCTCAATAGCAGATTAAATTACAGTAAAATATCAGAGATTTTAATCCAACAACCCTTGAATCAGAATTCGTTTATTTAATCTGAATGACTAACAAACTAAAATGTTCAGGCATAAAGGCAGAAACCAGAGTAATCTTAAAAGGGTCCCTTCTTTCATAGGACGTGCGGAACCCTAAAAAGGACGTATAAACGCCTGTATCAAAATGTACATCACTCTCCTAGATTTGAAAATATGTTTTTTTTTTATAAAAGGGGATCTTGAGACATGTTGGTACAAATCTACAAATTTCTGGCCAAGATCTCTCATATACTGAAAAGGTTTCACATATTATCTTCAAGTTAACTTGTAAACTGTAGTCATAGTCATACGTGGTGGCTTTTCTTTCTAAGGTCAATCTGTATTGATGCAAATAGAGCATTCAAAAAATCTGAAACATCGAAAACAATGAAAGACTCTGCTAGAAACTTTGCTATATTGCATCCAAATCTTTGTAGAAAAAATAAAATCTGATGAATGGCATTCAGTTTAACACAATTGAACCAGTCGAATGTTTTGTGGGACTTAATGTATTCATGACAAAGACTCAATGAATACTCCTTTCTAAATGATCTTCTATATTAATATCTTAGTTAGACCTTCAAACAAAACAAAAGCTCGAACAAATTAGTCTTAACTGAAAAATGTCTCCAATTATAACTTTATTGTAATTTGTTTTATTATTTGAGTTGACACATAAAACGAAAGTCTAGAAAGTTTTCTACGATACAAATTGATAGAAGCAACTGAAAACTTTGTGAACATTAATGTAATATGACAAGTTGTTCATAATCATCTCACAGTCATTTTTTGTGGGTTGGTTAGAGTAATTGTTCCTCACCCGCTTACGAAACATGGAAAGAGATGAAAAATATGAAGAGATTAGGACTGAAAAGCGTTGGAGCTTAGCTCGAGTAGCATCAAGGTATCCGTATAACTGTTTATTTCACAGAGACGCCTAATAATCTTTTTCGGATAGCAAAGCTGTGAAAATTTATTGGATTTTGTCTTGGGATTGGGGTCGTGTTTGACAATAGCTTCTGCAAACAGTTTAAATACGAACAAATATATTTAGGTTCTTGGATGTTAACAATATCAGTCCTCCATATAAGACAACTTTCCACCACATTTAACGATTTCTTTGTTAATATTGGTTCATCTTTCATCTTCATGCTCTCTAAGCCAGAAAATAGACATAATTCCATTATACGCTCCAGAAACTCGAGTTAGGCAGTTAAAATATTACTGGTAATATTTCATAAAGGACAAAAATAGATTTTCATGTGTGAATGTTAAGATAAAAGAAAAATATCATGCACAATACTACATCTCTAAACAATATTTTCCAGAACATTTACTGAACTACATAATATGCTGTTATGTAATATAAGTAAAAATACAATTTCTTTATAATATACATATGTAAAATGTCAACTTTTACATAATCATCTTACATTATTTTTTTGGGAATTAGAGTAATTGTTCCTCGTCCGTTTACGAAATATGGAAAGAAATGGAAAATATGAAAATATCTTATTTATTATACATGATAGATACCTTCCTCAGAAAAAATCGCCACACTGTAAAATATATAGGTACCTACAGCAGTTTTAAGATTTGCTAACTATTACTCTGATTGTTACCTAGATATCATCAACTTTTATTAGCTTGAAGACTTAGCACTTATATTGAATATGTATTTACCTATTTTTACTTCGATAGATACTGTAATTGTACAGACGAAACTGTGTCTCAACTCAAATAATTGATATCTCATTATATTATAAATACAGCAGATGTAAAAAGTCAATAACACATAATGTGACAGATTCAGTTTAGTATAGACTATTATATTGAAATAGAAGCAACAAAGAAAAGCGATCATGTCATCTCTTAAACATAACAATTTAAATGTTAAACGGTTTAGAACTGACTAGAAACAATATCGAGCAAGTCACCCTTCAAAAACAAAAATCTAAATCAAAATCCGTTCACTAATTTGGGGCAGGTTGTCTTGAACAAACAGACAGATGTATACATTAAGCCTTATTGAGAAAAAACTGGCTAAGAAAATTCTCGCTCAAGTTACCTTTCAAACATAGAAATCTTTTTGTTCATCCGTTTGGGAACTACAATGCTATTCTCACAGATAGACAACTTAAACTTATGATACCCGTCTGTTTGCATAAGGGGTTAATAACATTGATGCCGTATAATTGCTTTTCGGTTCGGAAATGAAAGCAGTAGAAGATTGCAAAAGAGATCATTACTCACCGTTGTTATTAGGATATTTGTACTCACTATTACAACTCCAGTACAATATCCCGTGAGCAAGTTATTCGGAATCTTCAATAACTTTAGTAAGAATTTACACAGAAATCTCGTTTGACTAAGGTAAAGTTGCTCATTGATTAGTAAGTTTACCATAACGTATAGAAACAGACCCAAATTTGAGATAGAATCCTAATTTGCGATAGCTTCTTATATCAAGGTAACGCCATCGAACAGAAATAGCGTAGACTAACCGAAATAAACAGCACTGTAATGGTAAAGTGGCAAATGAACGCTTCAGTTCGTTTGTTTCTGTACAAGAACGTATTTGGTACTATTTCACTGATATTTTTTTAATAGTGTAAATTAACCGAAACGTACAGCCAATGTAATTGGGAATAAAACATTCTATGTGTTGTAGTAGTTAGTTTAGGTACTGACATCTCATTGAAATATGGCATTACCAATTATTCCATGACTATCCTAAAATATAATCGTGAATGGTTTATATCGTTGATTCCTAATTTGAGGTACGAAATGGGACCAATATTTAATTTGTCTCAAATTAAACAACCTAATAATATTTCCATTTAGTATTACAGATGCCTAAAAAAGACAAGAAATGGGAAACACATGCTATGATAAAAGCTGTGAAGGCAGTGCGTAATCAAGAGATGGGTTATCTGAAAGTTTTTGAAGTACCTAAAGGTGCCCTGGAAGAACATCAGTAGAGATTTTGAAACAGTCTAATTTGGCTTTACCGAAATCTTCAGTTTCAAGGAAGGATCAACCTTCCACCTCAGGGTTGCAACAAACAAGAAAATAACGTCCGTTTTCCTCTAGTTAAATCTCAGAAAGTGGCAAGAGTTTTACATTCATTGGCTGATTCATCATCAAAAGAATCCGGACGAAGTGATGCTGAGTGCTTGTTTTGTTCGGGTAAATTTTCCGAGGATAGGTATGGCAAGAAATGGACAAAATGTGTTCACTGCGGCAGATGGACCCATGAAATGTGTGGAGAAATTAGAGATATTAGTTTCATATGTTCCTTCTGAGAAGAAGAAAGTTTTTTTAATTAGTATCTCAAATTGGGACATCCATTACTCTGGCAATCTTTTATTTTATGGTGCAATTGACAAAATTAAATTTAAGTTCAATAACTTCCATTTTGACTTAGTTTCTTTGCGTCACTGTTTTGTTAATACATTGAGGAAGTGTTCTAATAAAAATTCGTAGATGCTAACTCAACAGTAAATTTTATTTCGAATTTACAAAAAAGTGTCTCTAATTTCGGTCTCTTCCTGTAAGTAACAGGTGGTAGAGAAGGAAACATCTGGTTTTATCTAAGATTCAGCTTTATGTATCACTACATTGAGGTAGCTCAGCAATAAACCCAACTATCTATCATTTCGATAACACTTTGAGAAGTTGTTTAGAATTTGTCTTGAAAATTTGATCTTAATTATATAAATCAAAACTCAAAAACATATGATGATGAGCTTATTACGAAACAACAAAGCTAAATATTTATTTTAAGTTGTTAATCTCTAAAGTTTGTAAATATTTTAATTTCTTTTATTTTAATTTCTAAGCTGCTGTAATATTTTTCTTTATAAGAAAATACGTGAAAATGATGAAAAGAACGGTGACAATAACTCTGAGCTCTAACTTATGTCGTTCTTTTGATAGCTTCATAATTGAGGTCTTAAAGTGTAAGCGCCCACAATTAATTTCTTTTTCACGTTTTCACATTACCGAATGGAAAGTGCTACCTTCATTAGTTGCAAAGAATTAATTGAGGCGTCCATTATTGAAACGCATCTTTGCAGAAATTATCTTTATTACTTCAAATTTATTAAGTTTTTGAATGAAGTTACCATTGTGGTCGGTAAAAAGGCAATTTCTGAAAAAAGGGCCATATTAATTAGATCTTTCAAATACTTCTATCGCTTTCGACGTTCGCTCAAAGAGGTGCTGGGATAATTTATATAAAAGAAGTAATTTCCTTTTCAAGCCATCGGACGCTCACTTATCCAGTGTGGATCTTAATTCCTAATGTAATCGTAAAGACAGCTGAAGATTTTTGGGGGTAAAATATTCGAAAGAAGGATGAAAATGATACTTGTTTGAATTTCTACCAGGTACTTTTCCTTAACTACCTAGGACAGTCCACAATGAAGAAATAGTTTGTGACAGAATTATTGTTTATTTGCATAATCATTTTATCGAAATCACATAATCATCACACTGGGAGATATGAAATGGTATATGAGAAAAAATAATCACTCCACCCGGTTATGCAAACCTGTCACAATTTCACGAGGAGCCGATATATATGCTGTTGTTTATATAACAATCACCAAATAAATTCTGAACATAGCAAATACCTTTCACGTCATAGATTTGTTTTTACGTATTCCGTCAAGGATTCAAACTACGTAGATGAAATATTTATTGATAATTCGACTAATGAGTTAGCTTATGTTAGGTATGAGAAACTGTTTATGGTTCATCAATACATTATCTTAGTGTGAGGTAAACTAGTTTCTCTGATATATCTTGAGTGATAGATATACACAGGGTCATCCATAAGGATGCAATCTAAGACTGAGCTTTCTGTATTGACGACGAAAGCTTTTATAAAATGAGCGTGGTCTAAATTATAAACAGCACTTTATATCCAAGAACAGCACTTCTAGTAGCAGAAATACAGAAAGAGTTGGGTAGGTACTTAAACATAAGAGCAGAACTTCATGCATGTACTATTTACTGCCAGCCATAAAGATCATGCCTGACGACGTCTGCAATGGTAGGTTGTGCAGCGGAGTCGAGCACTCCTATTAGTGCTGCTTTGCTGTTGAAGGCGAATGGGGAAGCATAAAATATCAATCAAGAAATGGATATAAAACATAGTTCAAACATCAACTGAAACGGATGATGCATTCAAGTGGAGCATTAATATTTCTTTGCAGTGTGCTTTTGTATGAATTAGTTATGTAAGGAATTAGATATTGAATTTAAAGTATCTCAATACAACTCATTAAGAGCATCTCCCTTGTTTAAAATGAAGTATGTATTATATCTACTGTGTGGCAGTGAAAATACCCCCATTCAAAATTAATATATTTCAATATATTTTTGGTAAATAGAAGATCTTATGTACATGAAATGGTCGAAGTATCAAAATAATTTCCTTCCTCTATGCCAAGTGTCTCCCTTTAGTTAATAAATAATACAAGATGTAGCCCCAAGCATTCACGTTTCTTTCAAGGATAAGTGGTTACCTTTTTCTATATGAGGTTGCACCACATACCGTAACTCCTCGGGTAAGCGCTCTCTAAGTTCTAAGCAAAGTTGAATTTGTAGCCTTTCACCGCATCTTATTCGTCCATAATGCGCCCATAAATAAAATCGAGACTTTACACTAATCACAATTCTATTCCATATATAATCTCACAAGACACGTTATTGACACGACTGTAATCTCACCTTCCTCTGTCTTGTATCTAGAGCAGGATGAGACTCGGTCGATAAGACGAGAAGCCAAAAGACCTGATTCTACAAAAATCAGATCTAAGAGATCTATAATTGCCAGCCATTCTTTGCCACTGAACTAGAGGTGGAAAATTGGTCTGTAAGGGTATTTAATCTTAGAAGGCGTTTTTGATGGTCTGTATTGCGTCGGACATCTACGACATATTAAAAAAAAATGGTAAAACCTATATGATTGGTCCGTTCCAGCTTGTCTTCTCTCCATCCCGCTCATCACCGCCGCAGTGGGTACCTAACCTCATCGTTCTATACTCTAGCTGTTAATTCAAATGTTGGAGAAAAGGATTTTCGGGTTGTAGAGAATATTATACATATAACATTTATTTCAATATTCTTGATACTTTCTACCAGCATGTGTCACTAAGTATTAGAACTAAACAATTTATTCCAAAATCATGAATACAAAATGAAATTAAAATAAACTTAATTCCGAATTGAAGATCACCTAAACCTTATTTTGCACAAACTTTTTATTTTATTTATTTGTTTATTAATACCTACCAGTACAAATATTACCATACAATAAATACAGCGGTTCACTGAACATTACACCGTACTATGAGATTAATCTGCAGAGGGATATTACTCCTTGTGTGCAGACTGACTTAAATCTTAAATTAGACCGAAATTAAAGTTAAAAATTCATAAATTAAATTTAAATAGATATCATTTATTATTATAATATAATGTCTTTGATTAAAATGTCATATTCTTAAAGAATATGCTAAAATCCATTTTAAATATTTTGTCTTATCCCAGTCTTGATTTTTATTTGCACTCGATTCTTACTTGATAATGCCTAAATGTGTATAATTTTGCCACTTTTCTCCTTTTTTTGGAATACCTTTACGCCTAGTACTACTGAAATAGATTCATAAATCAACTATATTCAAATTTTGTCGATTCTAGTGTAAAAAGTTGTTCAATATTGAGCGTGTAACAATCATTATTAGATTTTGATTTAAAAATAATTTTTAAAATTCTAGATTTTATTCTCTGTCTAAAACAAGGTATTTACTTCTATTTACCAAGTATTGGACGTGGTTATTCCATTTCATATTGCAGTCAAACTCTACACCCAAGTATTTATTGATCTCAACTCTTTTATCAATTGTTCATTAATCATTAAGACGATATTTTCAAAAACACTATTACTGTAGGCAACAAATGTCATAAATACTTTGTTATCAATGATTGTTTTCCTAAGGTACATGATCTAAATAATTATTCATTTTATATTATACCGTGATCCATGTAATTTTAATCGATATTGCAGCTGTATCATCAGCAAAGGAGACTAGCACATCTTCAGGCATAGTTCATTGATATAAATAAAAGAAAATAAAGTTCCTAGAATTCTACTTGCTACATTATTAACTTTTACGCTGTGTTCTTATTATTATTTAAATAATCTGTTGGAAATGATAAAAGTCTGAGGTGGATAATTTTTTAAAAAATCTTAGCTACGTTGGAATTCAGGGATAGGTAATGGCTTTGTGTATTGGATCAACATCTGCGTCTTTTTAACGAGCCTGGCCTTACTTATAGATGTTTCAATGGATAGATTTTTATATGCATGTGTTATAGGTTCAGTTATAAAATCTATTAATGAGAAAATCGTTCAGTACTGGATATCTCTGGGCGTAGACCCTTGAAACCAAAATACAGTTCTCATGACATTCTCCAATTATCACAATTGCTCCTTGGTATTGTATTTCTTCATTCCGCTTAATGTGAAGGTATCCATAATCAAAAGCTTTCGAACTTTCAGTTGAAAGAAATTTCTACGTTATCCTACATATGTATATATATTTTACACCTGAAACAGGTGAAACAAAAAACAGCCCACCGGTGGGGGAGTTCAGTAATTCACTACAAAGTTCGCAGATTGCTTCCAAGCGGTTATTACCAACACCTTGTACACCACCTTCCGTAGTAGTACTTTTTGTCACGACTTGTCACTTTGACAATCACCTGTCCTGTCTGTAACCACTGAACTACTATTGGCTCATGTTATCACTCCGACTGACTAATTCCTTAGATTCCTTGACTCGTGAACAATGCGGCTTTATATAGCTGAATCATGATCTGACATCGATCAAGATTGCTCAAGATTCTAGAGGCATGTAATAGACGCTTCTATAAGTTTCAATAATAAATATACTAATTATAGAACTAATTAATGAAACACACAAGAGACAGCTATTATAAATAAGGTGGATGAATGCTTTGTTACATTAGGTTTTCAAATATGTCTTTTTATTTTCTCTTTCATTTCAATACTTTCGGTGGCATTGTATCTTACGTAAGTATACACGGATAAAATTTATGACAACCTTCAAAACGTCTTTAATATACATAACTATTAGTTCTATGCCATAGCCGTAGGTATATTTTGGAAACTGCACATGTTGCAGTACAATCCCCAGGTTAATATAGGTAAGTACATTTAATTACTGAAATTTTTGTGTTCCATACTTCCTTGTATGAATTCTTATATCGACATCGAGAGGATATGTAGTCAAAATCAAATTCTAAGTGCCAGAGGGTGTTGTTTATTTCAAATCGCGACTTTTGGGTGTTATTCATCTTCAGATAAACACATTTAAATATATTTTTGTGAAATAATTTCACAAGAAATTAGTTTTTCATTGAAATCTATTTGGAGGTTTAGACTAAGGAAAAATTTATTTGAAAAAATGCTTAGTCGTATCTCAATCATATAAAAAATAGAATATGCAGATTTCAAATCGGTAAGGTAAATCTCTATAGACTTTGACTATCAGAAAAATAGTTGTCTGAATAGTAAATACCATCTGAGAGAAATTTTGAAATGAATCGAGAACAAATTCACGCGATAATATAATTTTGTTCGAAAAGTTTATAGTATTTTGTGTTTCATTGCTTTGGAATTAAAATATATCTATTGTGCTGTAGCTGAAATGTTTCATTAGTATTTTTTTGATAAATTGACTTCGTGTGAGACTGCATTGAAATTGCATTTATTTTGTAAGTAGTTACTTATAATTTTTTGTGATTGTTTTCATCTCGTATTTAGTTTTTCTTGACTTCTAGAGTGCAATGGATACTGGAATGCACCTATGTTGATTGATTGTCATTAGAATTTAAATTAAGTACCTATATCGTGAAAATAACCTCCTGGAATACGTACCTAAGTATTTTGTTCCTCATTGCTTTGGAAATGAACTTCGCCGATTAATCTGCGTTCGAGTTGAAAAATTTGGATAATTGATTTTTTATGTTGTTTTTCATTTAATGTCAGAATGTCATGTATTTTGGTTTGAATTGATTATTCAACCTGATTCAACAATACCTAGAAACGGCCAGTTTCAGCTAGTTATGAATAAATTTATTTCAATATACATTCTACTTAATACCTAATGGATATGCGCATCTCGATTTATAAGATTTTTTATTATATTCCGAAAAATAACATAAAATTTCTAATATATCTGCAATTCTTCGGTATTAGAAAATTCTATGATGTGGAAACAACGACATTTTTTTCTCTTTTCTAATTTCAGATATTATGAACTAAATCATCAGATCCTGAGAAAGATTACACCCATTAGATTCACAAATGCCTCTTTTTAAATATACACTAGGGTATTATTATATTATTATATAAGGATTATTCTATTATTCTAATTTTCAACATTGTTATCTATTTTAAGTGCAAAAGTAAAATAGTTAGGTACGTGTGATCGACAACAACTGTAGATTTAGAAAAGACCGTGCAATAAATGCAGGCCGACGTTGGAAGTATAATATATATTTGAATGCTATGTATTGCAAAATGAGTGAAATGATTCTGGTCTTTAATAAGATATTTTCTTACAGATGCACATACAAATATTGCAACGCTGTCATTGTAACTGACTTATCTGGTCTGAACCTTATAATAGGACCACAAAACGAGCATGATCATGTACGTGTTGGCAATGCAGAAAGAGATTTTTTTGCAAATAGTATTAAGAGAAAAGCAGCTAATGATATGTCAGCAAGGCCAGTTGTTCTGTTTGTTACCAAACAAAGAAAAAATAACACGACATTTTACATCGATGGATATTTATTCCATAAAAGGTGGTTGTAGATTTTGAATATGCAATTCAAGATTCGCTGAAATCACGATGGCCCGGATTAACAATCCACGGATTTTTACTATATTATATATTATAAAAATAAAGAATTGCACAGTATCAAGAAGAATATAGATCAGGTGCACGACATTTATTTGATTACATATAAAATGTCTCAGAATATTATAAAATCATTAAACATTCCTATAGTACTTTCATATACCTACCAATACAATGAGTTTGGTTCAAGTTGGAAAAAAAAATCGAAAAAGGCTGGGATCCTCTTTTTTCTATTATTTGATTAATTAAAAAAACTACCTTTTTCTGGAAAACGTACTTTTTTCAGGGCATAAAGAAGGACGCTGGTGCAGGTATACGACAGGTATAACTCAGGTAGCTCGTGCGCTACTCGTATAGTGACCCTAGGGTCTTTCATTCATATTAGATTATTATTTCATTCTGAAATGATATTCCTGGCTAAGAATTGCATTTTATTTGGGTGTGAGAAAATATGGAAAGCTTTGTCAGTTTGAGTTAACGTGGAAGTTATGTGCTAATTGTAGTAAAATTTACCAAACACAAATTCTTAAAATGTGTTGAATTTGCAAGAATACGCGATCCAGTAGACGTAAGCAGTGAGTTGCTAGGAAAATCGATGAGTATAAAAATGGATTTGATTCAAGTTTAGATTTTGTAAAATGTATAGCTTATTTTAACAGGTTGAATGTACTTATATAAAACACAAGCAGACGTTTCTGTTACTTTACAGATTCTTAAATATATAAATGTATACCGATTCTTAAATAAAATGTTTTTTTATGATAGGCGCTTACTGAGTTATCCATTTGTTATAAATATATAAGAAATATTATTTGAAAAGAGTTAATCTATAGATTTTAATAAGTGGCTTTATTGGTGATTCATAATGCGATAATGTCGGGGACAAATTCAAGGATCTATTTTTGAGGACCTACTATTCTTGGGGACGAGTCTAGGGTTACTTTTTTAGGTAAGAGATTAACTAATTACTTTTTATTTCTGGGGACGAGTTTTGGTACGTCCATGAAAATATGGGAACGTTTTACCCCGCGCTAAACGTTGTGGGGGAGTCACTTGATTAAATCACACAAAAGTTAGAAGGTTGCTTCCAAAAGTTTTTTTTAACACCTTGTACACAACCTTCCACATCTTGTTACCTTGACAATTTGAATTGCCACCGTCTCTATCATAGACATCAAAACAAATTTCAAGAAAAAATTACTATGTTCAAAATAGAAGCCTTTCATCTAAATATTCTGAGATTGTTTTGATCGCGATAATTATTTTTTTCTCTGTGAGTATAATTTAATGGAGGAATTCTGAATGAACCTCATATTCCAGTAAAGTGAACCACTGAAATTATCTTCAATTCAACAGTATTTTGATGATATATTGATACTTAACCTAGATAAAATCTGTTCCGAAATAATATAACGTTAATAAATTTCAGATAATAGGTAATAGAGTTGGACTATGCGTGCGTTATCTATAATTATCTATAATGATTTATTTTCCATAAATATGCTTGTAATAGCCAGGCAAGGGAGAGCATTGCACAGGGTAACCAAATAAGCGTACAAGGTACTGTATATACTGTGTTTTTTTAATTGTAGATTGATTTATCAGTAACGATGCTGTATCAGAAATGTTTATTCATATTTGAATTTGAGCACAGCAATGTGACGAAGTTTATTTCCTGAAATTTGCAACACTCTGTGAAGTGCAACAGCTATAGCAGCTGTTGTCAATTGGAATCACATTGAACCCTGACCTTTTTTTAACATGTTGTATTTTTAATCAAGACATTATTTCTTCTTTTACTGGAGATACAATTTTTTAATGAAAACGCCTCGGAAAAAATGCTCGCAGATAATTAAAAAAAATATCAAAATAAAGATCAGCAATGATTGTTTTTTTGCCTGTTTAGGCATCATTTTTCTCTTCCAATATAGTAGAAAACTAGTATAATATATCTTTTTAATGAAATTGCACAATTTCTATCTGAATGTCGAATCTAGAGACAATATATAAAATTAGAATCAAAAGGAATGAAGTGAATTTGTTCGCCTAAGAAAATCTAGTTTGCGAAAATTCATTCTGCATTTTGAATTTACAGATGTTTATTAACAAAAACATTTAAACTTTCCACACCATTTCATTTCAAGATATAAGGAAATAATGTTAAACACAAAAATACCTAGCTGAGAGCATCAACTTTGCATTTTTAATTCAAGATAGCGATTACGGTCCTAGCGATTATCTTAGAAACCTGAAAATAATCCCCAGTATTATCTCTTGGTAAATTTAGACATTAACTTTTTTATCGCATGCCTCTAAAGTGAGTAGTTTCCGAGACATAGCAAGTACATTGTACCTACGCTTATTTGGACACCCTGTACAGAGTCCAGTAAAACGATGAATTTGCTGGTAATTTCACTACTAGAGAAAACTTAATAAAGCATATGTCATTGTTTTATCAAAATTAAGAAGATTTCAAATTGACTGTGTTAGTTAAACAAACTAAAAGTACAACGTTCTTTCTTAATATACCTATCATCAGTTGTCACTTTTTGTCTATTACAAAGCTTAAACCTTACAATTTATATCAACTGTAATGGTGGGAGAATAGTCAATTGCACCGAATTTTATTTCAGAAAAAAGTGAAGTAAAATTCGGTAAAAATTTAATTCTTACTATATCTGATACCGAAACTCGATCAGAGCCGTATAATTCATCATAATGGTTTACAGAACCATGACAACAAACTTTCGGCTGGTCGTTATCCTTTCAACATTTAGGTATTCTTTTGAAGTTTTTATCAAAGATAAAGCCGTATTAAGGCTATCTGCTCCATCAAAATTATGTTCATGAAATATCTTCACCATACACTCTAATAGCAAAGCCTGTGTTGACTTTTCATGTTGCTGAGGGACAATTACTTTCAATCATAAATATTTAGGTCACCGACTACTTTATCCCAATAAGTTGGATATTTTATAGTGATACACATTTCCTTCTGAAACATTAGGCGAAATTTATGACATGCGAGAAATTATCTTTCCTTTCACACTTTAGCCCAACGTGGGTGCTCGAGAAAATTGTCACGTTTCGGTTTACTGAAGATCTGTTTCTCTGACACTCCACTGAATTGGAATAGATTGCTTAAAAGATCATCAGGTTCTTAGATATATTAAAGATGGATAGTGGAATATCATCAGGAAAGATTCTTCATTGGTTAAACCATATACTCGTATAAGGTAGAATATTTATTCTCATTTAAATATGAATAACTTTCCTTGGCTTATTTGTAGAAGCCACAATTCAGAATATAAGATTAAATTCATGTTTTAATCGAAGTTTGAGGTCGTTACCGAAATCCATTATTCAAATCATTGTCTGGAAAGTTATCTTATGTTGATAGAAGATTATTGATAATATAACGAAGCCGGAATATCTGAGGCGACGAATTGGAGAGAACTTGAGAGACTGGCGGTGTTCTAGATATCATTATTATTCTTAGGCCAAGAGTGAATTTTGTCTCAGATTCAGTGATTTTTCTTAACACTCGTATACTCAGCATCTCTTTTCCTAGAATCTAAGCTATATAGGTTTTGATTAAAAGGGAATATATAAAATAGTGAAATGTTGTTGAGAGTCTAGTAAAGATCTTACTGTCTTTACCAGTTTAAAAGTCCAGTCATATCTGTTTTATAAATTTTGAGTTCCATAAATATATCTATTGCCACGTGGATGAATTATCACGTATTTTCGGTTATAATTCGTTTTAGAGCTATTTGTGCTACTGTCTTGTTTATTATAGTTCACGGTTGTGTATTTCATTAATTAATTCTAGAATTAGTAGATTTATTCTCGAACCTTCCAGAAACGATGTGAGTACATTTTCTCACAGTGTTGCCAGTTTGACCAGCGTCTAGATCATTCTCGATGGATGCAATGTCAATATTCAGATATATAAAGCCCCGGCTAGTCTATGAAAGTCGGTTTATAAAATTACTCAATCAGAATCATAAGTTGATAGAAGTACAGACGGTGAAGTCATTAACAATTTAGTTTGTCAATGTGACAAGTTATAGCAAAACGTTCTACTATGGAAGGTGGTAAACAGGATGTTAGAAATAAACGTCTGGAAGCTTACTCCGAACTGGAGTGAATTACTGAAGTGAACTTCCCCACAACGTTTAGCACAAGGTTAAAAGTTGAACGTTAAAACCTTGTAAATTAATTTCCAATGCCATCCTACACAGATGTCATGAAATAATACACGTAGTACAATAAAATATTGAAGACTAGGGGAGCTTTGTTCTGATAATGGTATCAAGGTTAAGGGATCTACTGAATTACAAAAATATATTCTTCTCCGCAAGGAGACACTAATATTCCAGTGCATTTACTGATCGACCCAAAAAGATGTAACTAACGAATTTTGTATTTTTATTCGATAGGGGGTTGTTTGCAAACCTTTTGTTTGATTTTGTATATTCCCAAAACCAAACTTTTCGACGTCATCTTGAAAGAAAGACTTAATTCGTATAATGGCCCATATCTTACGTTCGGTTTTTCCTTTAATTGTAATAATTAATGTTCAAAGTAGAATTTTTTATTTTCTTTTTAATTCCTGGCGTAGTTTTGTACAATAGTTTCCTTATAGTAGGTACACGGCATCTGTTCATCAACGCAATGATCTTAGACTACGCGTATTTTGATCTAATTTTAAAGTAGGGAATGCCGTTTTGCTGCAGTTACTGTTAGAAAATATATTTGATAATTCTTGCGCTACACTCTTGAGTAAAATATAATGATCAGCAGAGTTGGTCTGTCCTAAAATAATCTTGAGAAAGACAGTTAGATCAATAGCTGAAAATAGTTTTTTATCTCAGGTAACCCTAAAACAAAAACGTCTGTTGAAAACTGGACACTGAAAAGTAGCAATATAAAAAAGTATTGTGATAAGTATTAGCTATTTGTAGTAGCTACTTAGGGTAGTGAAAGGAATGTGATGAACGATAGTTTTGTTTGCTGTGAAAGTTCAAAAAAGGAATGAGAAAGCGAAGCGCATAACTTCATATCATAATCACTATAAAAATGCTCAAAATATTCTCTTTCATGGAAATTGAGCTGATCATCTTGAAAATAATCATAGTCGAAGAAACTGTTGAAGCGAAACAACATCGTACTAATCTTTTGCAACCACTTCTTGATCGTCAGCTAAATTAAGATTAACGTGTGTCTTATCATCCTTAATAGCAACTCCTATCCTCAGCGCTCGTTGAATGCATTCGCTCAGAACTACTTCTATAAAGAACCTATCTATTGTAAAACCGATTTGATCTTCCGAGATTTTATGTCCATTACACTTTCTGAGTTAAGCTTGAATAATTTCGTTCGCCCTTCTTGAAAAGAGGTATTACCTCAGCCAGCATATTATGACTATGTTTTGCCGTAAGAGCACACTAGTGTCGTCTGATGTATTACTTGTTAGACTGTTAATGTTCAGTGTTCCAAATCGTATAGTCCAGTGGCCTTTCTGTTCGAAAACCCATCCTTAGACAAGAGTTTCCGGTTTTATAGCGCTGGAGTTTTGCCATTGCCCTATTCCCTTCTACTGAATAACAGTAACCTATTGACTGCCATGCATTACCAGCGGTCACGTTGTAAAAGTTAACTTAAAACTTCAAGGACGTGGGAATTCGGACTTTACTGGAGCAAAACTCAAGATCCAAACCAGATCTTGATCACCAGTGGATATAACTGAGGGGATTAAATTAAGAAGGAAGATAGGTTTCCCTTAAAGGATTTCAACCAGTTCTTAATTATTTGTGAAGCTTCCAATATTTTACCTATTACGCTCCTTCTATTGAGACTGGACAAAATATTGGATGTTCAAGAAGTAAGCTTCTTCCGATGACATCATTATTTATATATCTATCACCCAAGTCAGCATAGTAAGGTAAACCAAGATTCCGTAATCAAAGTCTTACAAAATCACATCGATGAGTCCATGAAAATTACTTCAATAAGAAGTTTTTATATTGTTATATTGTTGATAAGAGACTGGGTGTAAATGGGTAATGCTTGAGTTTTCTTAGATTAAGTAAGACCGTCTTAAATATTCTATTAATATATTTATCCTTATTCCTCACTATCATTGTCAACACTAATGAGCTGTCAATTTGGAGCTGACCCGACGCATAATTAAATGATCATACATGAGTATGAATGTGGAGTAATTAATTAAATTATGATGAATTGTGGGAGCCGACTTGTTTAATGAGATCTCACTGCAGTGTAGCCTAGAGGACAGAAAAAGCGTGAAAGTAGAGTGGCATGGAGAATGGATCACATGTATAAGTCAGGGGACATTAAAATTCACATCTCCGACATAGGAGATCAATTTAAATTAATTCAATTGAAAGCAAAAGAGCTCGCAGAATCATTTTTTCGTATATATAAAGCAGGAAATTGGAGAAGTTCGGGAGACTTGCCCAGTTGCCCAGATGGGAGTGCTGAACTATAACATCTATAGTACTAGAACGGCCAATCACGGGTATGTCGACATTTTGCACGATAGCTATTTGATTCGCCTGTATGAGTGGGAAAAGTGTTTTTTTGCTATAGAGTGACTTTTCATACATACATGTTTATTACTTGTAACACCGAAGCAGGCCACTAATGAGCAACTGCTATTTTTTTATCATGTTTGTATAACACAGTAAAACATAACTGTCGGAAATGTTTGATATTTCTCAGACTATTTCTATAGATAATTATCTGTCCTCACAAACGAAATCTATAGAACAAGAATTTCAAGCATTTTGAAAATGATTCAAATTGATATAAATGTAACATTTTAACCACCTGAAATGATATGCCCGATTTGAAGTACCAAGAAATGTTTGTCTCTGAAAAAAATATTAGACTCATTTCAACCATTCCGACATATATGCAACATTTTAATAATTCTCATTGTCTCTGAAATAACTTCATATTTTTATATTTTCTTGTTTTTTATTTTAATCTCGAAAATGCACCAGTTCAATGTTCAATCCAAGATTTATTTCCTTCAGTAATTACTTTCAAAATGATTTGTCTCTACTTGTTTCCGAGTTCTTTGTGGACTGCATGGGTATATGAGTTCTTAAGCAATACTGTTCTGTTTTCTTTATATGCAGAGATAACCACTGATATTTAATTATACAACCACTGTTTGATTGTTGTGCTGGCTGATGACATACTTTTAACAAAATGCGTTTTCTTTTGAGAAAAGACCACGCTTCTACGATAGTGAAAACGTGTATCAAAGCTTGTATAAGGTATTCGCTTTTTGAATGAACGGTGTTGACTTATAGATACTATTTCATGAATGCAAAAAAGGAAATAGCGATACAGAAACAGGTCAAAATTTTATGGATACTGGCATAAAAAGAGCATTTAAAAGTGTTTCAAAAAGAGCATATGAGGAATAAATAAATGTAAATAATCTTCATTGACAGCTTAAAACAGATCTATTTCTATTGACCTTATAGTCCTTTCTATACGGTATGTACAGGGTGTCCCATTTTGGGTACTTTTGCGGGGTATCTCCGTTATTTTAAGAGATAGAGGGTTGCGGTCTTCGCTACTTTTTCGTAAAACTAAAGATGCCGTTAACAAAACTTTCATAGCCCTTTTAGGTTTTAAGATACAGGGCATTTTTGAAAATGTTGCATTCTGGGACCCCCCGTATCTCCGTTATCCTTTAACTTATCGAAAAGGTAAAATAACATTCTTATAGACTTTTTCCGTAGAATACAGTGGTGTAAATATTTCTTGTTACATATTTACTTTTTTTGAGCTATAAAGCAAACTTATGTTTTTTTAAATGGAACACCCTATATATTTATAGACTATAACATTTTTCTTTTTCTTACCTTTTCAAAACTATATATTAGTATGCACGTTTTCTCAGAAGCAAGCAAATAAATAACTATGTTCGAAAATTAGATGTATAAATTAATAGCTGGTCATGGATAACAATAAAAAACACGCAAAAGTTACATAATAATAACAAAGAATTAGATACGTGGCATATAGGTACCTTTTTATAAAAAAATACATATAGAGCTTCTTAATAACAGTAAGTTTGTAACAGTTTTGTAGCATAAAGTAAATTTTAGAAACAAAAAATAGCATTACATATTAAAAAAAGAAAAAACTAATTTTTAAATGTGCTGTTCAAATTGACGACCATTTTCTCTCATGCGAAATTGGCAAATCTTTTTATTTCTTTGAATAGCATTTAAAATAACTATTGTTCTCATTCGTAGATTTCGAAAGGCTAAATGAATTGCCTCTCGTGGTTCTGCAATGCCGTCATATCGTGTTTTATATACTTCATTTTGTATATAGCCCCATAAAAAAACTAAGATTGAGAGATCTGGTGATCGTGGAGGCCATCTAACAGGTCCGTTAGTACCTTTCCATCTTTGAGGAAAGTTATGATCAAGAAATGTCCTTAAGAGTCTAGAGTTATGACTTGGGGCACCATCTTGCTGTAGGTATAAAGCATTATATTAGGCTAATGGAATATTCGACTGAAATAACTTCGTCAAGGATTTCTAGGTATCTACGTGCTGTAACACCTCCTTCAAAAATCCTATAATCTGTATATCTGCCTGAAATAAAACATGCCACCCCAACTCTAAAGCGTCCTTGTTGTGCCCTTTCAAACATTAAATGCTGGTATTGTGACGATTAAAAATGCCCACACTTGAAAAAAAGCATTCGTCTGACCAGATAACAAGTCTGCCAAATAAATAATTAGCATCGAATTTGTTGAAAATATCACTGGCAAAACAGAGCCCGGCGCTCAACATCGCCAGGATGCAAATGTTGCACTAATTTGTATGGATGATATTTATATTTCTTCAAGATCCTCTGAATGTCAGTTTTTGGCACAGCAATTTCCTTCTCAATTTTTCTACATGAGGACGAAGGTGTTGCTTCTATATATCCTAAAGTATCTATATATTTTCTTTCCCTGTTCTCTTTGTAGTATATTGTATAGTTTGAATACCCATCGAGTGGGGTTTCGTCACGATTCCTGATGTCATCTGCCATTTTACGCATGTCGTAAATAATTCAAATTAAATTTTAATTCCTAACCTCAAAACACTGACACTGACATATTTGAGAGAGAGACAGAGAGAGAGATGCTTTATTGTCGAAAAAAAATAAATTTTGTAGCAAAGCAAAATAAAAATATAAAAATCAAACAATACACAAACAAAACAAAGTCAAAAAAGGGGGCTAATGGTGATTTCGAGATGGAAACACAAGACGCCTTTTAATGACCGGATGTTAAAGTTCTGATACCTGATTGGTGCGTTTGAAAGTTCGGCGGGTTTAGATTGGTCTCGCTAAACACAACGCTAGTTGCGTTTTGTATCTCGAAATCACCATAAATGACTTTCAAAAAGAAATGTTTGACATTAAACGTCAAAGAGAACAAGAACAAACGTCAAAATAACAATCAGCCGATCTGATCGAAGACATGTGTTTATGACGTCAACATTTTATTTCACCTAGTTTACAAATGAAAAAAAGCGATAGAAAAGGTATGACGAAACCCTATTCGATGGGTATTCAAACTATAGAGCACGGGTGACAAAAGGATCCGTGCTCAACTAACTTTGCCTTCTTTCTGGATATCTAACAAGAAAAAAAAATGATAATATATATAGCCATAATAGCTTACTTACTTACTGCAATTATTGGGAGAAGTTGATGATTCAATAAAAATACCACAAGAACGAAAATAAACTGCTTTATAAACCAAAAATCGATCCACAAACAGATGAGATAGACAATTATTTGACATTTATTTTTGTTGTTTGTCATAAACAATATCCATGGCCTGCTATTAAATTATGCATTTAATTTTCGAAAATTGTCATTTATTTGCGTGTTTCTGAGAAAAAGTGCATACTATTATATATTTTTGAAAAGGTAAAAAAATACAAATTTCATAGTCTATAAATATACAGGGTATTCCATTAAAAAAAACATTAGTTTGCATTATAATTAAAAATTAGTTAATATTTAACAAAAATCACTTACACCACTGCATTCTACGGAAAAAATATATAAGAATGTTATTTTACCTTTTCGATAAGTTAAAGGATAACGGAGATACGGGGGGTCCAAGAATGCAACATTTTCAAAAATGCCCTGTATCTTAAAACCTAAAAGGGCTATGAAAATGTTGTTAACAGCATCTTTAGTTTTACGAAAAAGTAGAACAGTGTCGCGAAAACCCGAACACTCTATCTCTTAAAATAACGGAGATACTCCGCAAAAGTACCCAAAATGGGATACATTGATATTTCCACAAGTCCACAATCAAGAATTATCCTGAATATAAAATTTAAGTGTCCGGTAGAGAACTTGGACTTTAAAATATTCAATGTAAATCTAAATCTTAGAGCCAATATACTTGTCAGTATCGAGTGAAGATATCAACTGACACCATAATACACTTCCATTTCTATGAAACTAATTAATTGCACATGAGCTTGTCAATAAGCCCAGACATCTGTGTGTAGAATATTTGTATATATCAGTGAAATAATATATCACTTCAGTTGATAACGTTCCTCCCTACTGGTCAGTTAAGGACCTACTGGCTTAAATTTAAGAATGCAGGCATTATATACTCGAAAATTTATAGCAGACTAGTGACTAGTGACTAGGCAGATTATGTCCCAATTTTCGTGACGATCTGTAAAACGGTGTAGATGTTGAAGCTCCGTAGTGCCCTCTAACCTCATGCTGGAACAAATTGGATAGCATTTAGATATTTCCAATACTCAAACACTTTCTTGAAAATCGGTTGAACGGTAGAAGTTGATGCATTAGAGCGTCATTTATTGGCGACTTAGTACAAAGAGGCTATCATTTTCATATGGTGATCGGTCTAGCAGTATCTGATCACAAAAGTGCTAAGAGTTCTGATGTAGTTAATTGAATCTCCTCATCTTAGTTGCACATAGTGAATAGGTTGCAGTTATTTATGACGGTCTGTTGCGCGTGAAAATGGATTTGTTTAAAAATACAGTCAGCTATTGGTGGCAATGCCATTACATGGAAGCTGCACTGGCTTCCACCTTAAATTTGACATAGTCCGTCGCTAGTAGGTATATATTCTTTCAAAAGTGCGAAACAAGCTGAGTCTCATTAAGAATACAATAATTTATCATATTATTGTAGAAATTCAAATCCCAAAACTTACTAAAAGGTACCTAAACATATTCTCCGCTTTGTTTGAGCTCGCCTTTTAATCCCTTGTCTCTCATTAATCATTCACAGTGTTGCTCAAATCCTACCTAGAGACTTTGTGACCTATCTATTAACTTTCAGAATAATGCTACCAATGTCTTCGAGCTACTAGAATTCTGTTATTTATGGGCTCTTACAAGGTTTCGAGGTCAGTGGCTTTCTAAGGACAGAAATTTCATTTCACGTATTTATTTTACCATTACATTGACAAAAGGCTGGCTCAATGGAATTCTATGTTGTTGAATATTATTTCAATTTCTATTTAAACTTACGTTTTAATGAGGTAATCAAATGTTTATGTCAATGCATTATTTATATCGTCAAAGTGAAACGAATTAATTATGTACTTCAAAAATACAGAATAAGTAAAGATCTCATTGAAAATGTTGACGAGATAACCCATTTCCAAATACTTATATATAATGAAATGCACTTAGTTTCAACTTTATATTTAAATTCTTCTTATATACCTATCGCTTGAGTAGCCTTAGAAAGCATTTTAGCTTATTAAGATCAATTTATAGTTCTTTCAACATCGAATTAAACTATTTAGCATTAATTAGTAGATCGCTGCGAAATCGGGTCAACGTAGAAAGATTAGAGCTTAGTATAGGTACGCACTTACTAGAAAAATTTTATGCAAATTAAAAATATCAGTTATGTTCATTCCTTTGGACCAAAATACAATATGAATATTAATAAAATAGTTGTATTTTGTATTTTTATAAAGACTCCAAAACAAAAGATTTTTATTCCATGTAAATTAACTTGAATTAATTTTCAAGCTTTTAGGGATGCTTACCATGTCTGTCCCATACCTCATTTAAGTTAAGGAATCTTAGGATTCATGTTTCTATCACAATTCAAATACTTGCAACGGCTTGTTACAGTTGAAGTTCTTTTTTGCAAAAGATTCTTTCAATTAATTAAGTACTGAGCATTGCGATGGAAGGAAGTAAGAGTACATCATTTTAATAAATATAAATTTAATTTTATTTCGAGACTTGACTTTGGCTGACAATGTCAGTGAAGTGAGGTTAGCGGTTTTCTATAGCTGAGCTTACTCTACGCCTACAGCTCTCAGTTGAAGAACGAACATTGCAAAACGCTAATATTAGATGTATAATTCCATATCATAGTTTGAATCAAGAAGACTTGAAACTTCCTCTGTTTTTCTATGTAGCCACATCAGATTACAGAAGTTGCATATCAGGGGCGTGGCCTTGTGTACCTACGACGAACATCTCGACAATTACCTTAGATAAGAGTTCTCTTTATTTATCTTCAAGATCATGATCTGTTGTCTCTTCTAAGCGAGAGCTGCTTATTGCGAACGGCATGGTGCGCAAATACGCATTTACAAAAGCTATTTTGTATCAAGACCGAAGAGAAACTCAGTTATAATATCGTAATCTAATGAATTTGGTTTGTACTTTACTCATATAATGACAAAATAATCACAAACTAACATGAATAGAAATATTAAAGCATAAAAACATACGTATGTATAAGCTTATAAAATAATTATGATTAGTTAAATAATAAATACCTATAGAGAACAAAGTATACTTATTATTAACTAGCTTCTGCCCGCGACATCGTGCGCGTGGAAAATTGCATCCAATTCCATGCGGTATTTTTTGCCTGATTCGTGTATAAACATACAGACAAACAGACGCTGTAAAATGAAACCGAAATCTAGAATTAGACCTCTACCAAAACATCGGTGAAAATTGCATTCAATTCGATGTTGTAGTTTTTGGGTGATGCATGTACAAAACATACAGAAATACAGGCAGACGCTATAAAGTGTTGTCTATATTTTAAGTTAGATCTCTAGTAATACTTTGGTGAACATTGCATTCAATTGCATGCAGTTGTTCTCGTGTGATGCGCGTACAAACATACAGACAGACAAAAAAACTGTTGTTTTGGCTTCTGTTGCCTTAATAAAGACCCCCCATAGTAGATTTTCTTAAATATCTACAATGTACAGACATCGGCCTGTTACAATTTCATTATATACTAGCTTTTGTCCGCGACTTTGTGCGCCTTGAAAACTGCATTCAATTCCATGCTGTAGTTTTTGCGTGATGTGTGTACTAACACACAAAAAGACAGACAGATGTTTTAAAATGGAAACTATTTTTCAAGTTAGACCTCTGGCAATACATCGGTGAAAATTGCAGTCAGTTCCATGTTGTCGTTTCTGCGTAATGCATGTACAAACATACTGACAGATAGACGCGGTAAAATAGAGCGTATATTCTAAGTCAGACCTCTAGTAATATACTGATAAAAGCTGCATTCAATTCCATGCAGTAGTTTTTGCGTGGTGCGTGTACAAACATACAAAGAGACAGACATAAATTCTAAAAACTTTTGTTTTATCTTCTGTTGCTCTAATAAAGATCCACCATATTAGTTTTTCTTAAATATCTACAATGTACAAACATTGACCTATTTTATTATAATGTATAGTATATGTATACATGTATATATGTATAGATTTACAGATGTATATAGATAAGTCTCCTTCAAATAATATGAAGACTCGAACTTGGATTATACGTCTCAAATTATTATTATTATTATTATTTTATTAGCACCTCAGATCCTTTACAATAGATAAATCTAATTTTATCTATCTAATATATTATTACGAGCAATTCATGTATTTATTGATTCAATTTTGTTCTCGCAAACGGCTCTATCGATTTTGATCCGATTTGGTACATAAATAAGATTGTAATGTTTAAGATTATCTATATAAGTGGCTTTCCTGACAAAACTTGAGGTTGTCACCCTCGAGGTCCATAAAGTTTTTCTTGAATAGTTTGGCAGATTTGGATATAAATTGGTAAATAGGGGATTTTTAATGAGTGTGACCCTTAAGGTCTATACTAGCTATATCGGGAATGCGCAGATTGCGAAACAAATTTCAATATGGGATTTGGGTGTCGACCAGTCGATTGGTGATACAGCTGAGCTCTGGTATGAGAAATCGATTGGCGATAATTTAACTTTTTATGGGTGTGACCATCGAGCTGATACAGCTGATTTCTGTTATGTTTCACATTCATACCTATTTATTTTAAAATTTGTAAATTATGTGAGCGATAAAAGGACTATTTTAACTAGAAATATTCACATTTTTGAACTAAAATGTATATAAATACAATCATTGATCGTATCAGGTCTCATGCATTGTCTTTAATGAATTTCTTAAATATATTATTTCTTTTCCATTCTTATTGTTGAGAAACTCAAGACCATTGAACATCGACAAACATGGAGAGCTACTTAAATAACATAGATTAAACTCCCCACCATCTCCTAATTAATTATTCATTAAAAATTTACGTTGTTCATCTGACAGTGATAGCTATACTAACCACATTTTTCTTTCGTCTCTTAACAGCATTTATCCATTTTCTCCTTTTCTGTAAATTCTAACTAGCAGTTGAAAATGTATAGATAATATTTGCATATATGTATTTTTGATATTTACTACACGAAAACTATTAGATACAAACCATTTTCTTTTAAAACTTCTTTTATATTTATTCACATGGGATAATAGAGAAGCGCTTTTATGCGCGTAATTCAATGATTATACCCTGCAGCTTGCCAATATGGAAGCGATTTCATTGTTACGTAAATAATAAGCGATAATTTGAAATAACTGAATACAATAGGTAAATGATCAACTGCATTCACTAATACCAGGATAGCATAAATCCATAACCAGACCATACCCTGTTTGCAGTACTATACATCAAAATAATAACTTCGCTCACATCGCCTTTATAGTCCAAAACAATAGTCATTCGTCCCTTAAAAATAAAAAATACTGTGCGGATAATAAGTCTCAACCCTCTTGAATAAAAAACAAATATTTGGAACACTGGTGAAAGATGTTGGGATTGTGAAGCTACGACTGAGATCAAAAATATTGCTAAGATTTGAAGATAGTTGGAAAGGTAGGGAGATATTGTCATGTACCTTTAGCTTGGTGCACTCCTTCGTCATATCTATGCTAAATCTCATATTCCACAGTGACCGCATTAATCTTAAAATGGGGTACATCACGTATAGGCATGTAAGCAGTATGTAATATACGCAAGGGTTTTTTAAATTTAGTTATGTATTTCATCGAGCATATAACAGTCAAAAGTAGTCAACATACATTTCTCTCTTGGTGATGAAACAAAATCATGTGGACTAACAAATAGTTATAAGATATAGTTAAAGTTCCAAAATACTTCAAGTTTCGAGCTCTACTCTAGAAATTTTGTCTGTGAGGTCAATAGAACTTACTGTCACTAGTTGAAGGTCGCTTTATCCTGCATGTGATCGCTGAATCTTTGGGTCACAATTTATTGACTAATAAATCTTGTCCTTAAGTTCATCTTAATCCAACTCGACCCCTAAGGGATAGATTCGGTCTGTCTATAAATATGTAAATGTTGTCGGGTCGACCTAGATATACGCATTATTTGGTAAACTCCATCAATATTGGAAAGACAACATAGTGATAAGAATGCACATTATGTTAGAGGACAGGATTTTTCACTTCCTTATTAACTTCAAGGGCACCATCTACTTAATACAAAGCTAAACAAATGTTTCTGTTTTCTCTTGAGATTGGATAATTATGATTCCACCGGAATATCCTAAATAGGATTGATGACTCAAGGGAAGCAAAGTTAAAATTGGAAAGCCAACTTTACAGTATTAGCTCTCTCAATAAATTTTAAAGCAATAGAGCCGCAACTGAAATTTTGCGAAATTTAATTTCATTTATTTTCACTCATGAAACATTAGAAAGTGAATTCGAAATCTATTTAAGAAGGCTTCTGAAAGTGACCATTTGGAGCACTTCCAATATATTACACTTAGCCAATTTGAAATATTATATAATTATTTAGAGCTGAAAATATCTCACAATTTAAAATAAAAATTTTATGGACAGTCAAGTGTTAGAACTAGCCTAATCAGTTACACTGTTAGCTCTTTTTCCAGTCCAAATTTTCTTACGTTGACAGTCAATTGTTTTCGAGAAAAAGCTACTTTTCTACTTTGAAGGTGTCCACAATGCCCTTATAGCTCAAATCATCTTTGAATCAAATATAAGTAAATATATGCATAAAACCAAATTACTTCAAAATTACCAGCACGAGTAAAGTTCATATTATTTAGTATTTTTCAGAGCACCAACTTATTGAGATATGTCATGAATGTATGGAATTATTCAACTGACAATATTATTCTATTATGAACCGTGACTATACAGTTTGTCCAAGAATGCGATAGGATTGATATTTCGAGAACGCTAACAGATACGATTACAAAATATATATAATAATAATTTTTGTACAAATTTCAATTTTTTTTAATGTTAACAAAATGGCTAGCAATTTATTTTGAGTACTATTTTACTTTATGTCTTATATATTTATACAGGTTTTATCTTTAGTTGTACAAATAGCAGCGAATTTCAAATCGCTAGAGCTACTCCCCCAAGATAATTTTTTCCAGGGATAACTGTCTGCGGAGGTAGTAGTTCTGTGCTGTCTGCACATGATCTTGAGTTACTCAGTTTATTATATAAATCCAAGATAAGGATCCATGTAGAATCCCCAGAAAAGATGAATTTGCAGCAAATATTACAGAAGCTTGTAGACCTGAGATAAAAGATATGTTAAATGATCAAGAGTAGAGCAGCAGAAATGTCGTCTTGTAGGTTTCGTGTATGAATTCTATTATTGAAGATTTATTTGATATCAAGTCAAGTCGTGTTCACGTTGTGTTAATTTAAAACTTAGTGCATTGCATAACATCCATCCATTTGATTTCGTAGGTCTCTTATATCAAGTCATTTCAATTGATCATGTCGGTCCATTTGACCACGTCCGTTCATTTGATCACGTCAGCGGGTCCCCAAATTGTGGACCTAAAGGTTGAAATAGTAGCTAACTAACATTAAAAAAAATATTATAACTTGTTAACAACTTCTACACCCATTTATGTGAATTAGATGTGAATTAGATGATTCGAATGCTGTCCACTTGGAAAGCAGTAAGCACAGATCTAGGGACTTTATGATTTGGAATCGTTGCATATATCAATAAATAGCGTCACCTAAATGTATGTAGTGTATACTATCAAAAAAAACAAGACTATTAGAAACGTCTCTATAGGAAATTACCTCTCATACCAACTTCTTAGGCAGGGAGGCCCTTTCAAGAGCACCAAATATAAAGCTAATGCAAAAAGAAGGGTTTCTCACAATTTTCTAACTTTTTTGAAAATAGCAAATAAATATCTACTTATATATTTTCTTTGAACGTTAGCATCAACGACAGACTAATTTATAAGGAGACTATATATCTGGTGTTAGTGAGAGCAATTGTAGATATTTAAATAAAAGAATGGGTCTCCACAGTATTATAATTCTTGCAAATTCTTATATGAGATATGTTTCGATATTGGTAAATCCCATTTTCAATCTGATAAGGTTCTTTAAGTTAAGAAATAGAATAAGATCAAATGTTAAATGAAACGAAATACATTAACTAATATGGCTGTTATAGATTGTTATATGGTAGTAGAAACCTCATAGGAATCCCATAAGGTGTAACAAGTCAAAATTATAAAATAAAATAAAATAAAATAAATTCAAAATTGCTCTCCCATTACATAATTACCCCATCGGATTAACCCGAAAATAAAATAAACATAATTCTATACAAAACTTTACTTCTTGTGTTACATATTGGAAGATTGATGCGAGAAAGAGGGAGACTAGATTGAAGATTGTATCTATTGATATTTATGTGAACATAATTCAACATATCCAAATATTGAGCCAACTATTCCATGTATCAGCGCACCCGCCAAAACTGAAAAACGCACATAATACATAGGTTAGATTCATCAATTTGAAGAATATTACATCCTTGGAAACAAATCGGAATTGTTATTATAATATTGAGCATCATACTTTATGTTAATTACTTATATAAATTTACTTTAGATACTTAAAAAATATCAGTCTCTGTCGTGAAAAGTTATGTGTATCTTTACGAGATCGAACGCATGAAACTTTGGAAATATATTATTGAATGTAACAATAACTAGTTTTCTCTATAGTTACACGAAATCCTTCAGAAATTTCGGCATAAACAAACTTGAAGATTTAAATAATAAACTTAAGTAACTGGGGGCTTAATAGTACAGATGTTAACCAAATCTACCAGGACTTCATGAATAATATCACAGAACAGGTGAACTTTACTTCACCATTGAAAATGTTTAGGCTCAAACTAAATAATGTACCCTGGTACGATTTAGAAGTTGCAAATATAGCTAAACAGGGATAGACCGTATAGAATTGTCTGAAACAGTGTCACTCAAATCGATAAATAAATCAATTGGAGCTTATATAAGAATTATATAAATGATGTTGTTAATATACTGAAAAAGAGAAAGTATGAATACTATGAAAACAAGATCGCTAACTGTTCACATTACTCTAAGAGGATTTGGAGAACATTAAAAACTATTATAAAACCAAACAATAATCCTATCCCAAACGAAATTAACATCAACCATCAAAAAAGACACGTTAATGTCAATTCAATTAAAATAAAAGCTGAGATGTTCAGTTCTTTCTTTATAGATAGTATTGCTGGAATTAAAGAAACTATCCCACAAACTGCTCCCTGGTCTGATGTAGGACTTCCTGTTATTGCATCCAGTATGTCTGATTTTTTACCATTAACTTTATTTTAATTGAAAACTATTATAAACTATCTGGATAATAGATGTAATTCTGTAATTAAAATAAAGTTTTCAAAAGTATTTTCATGGTGGAAGGACATGTAATATTAAATTTGTAAGCCCGTCTCTATTAACTGGTCATTTCCCACATAAACTTAAAGTAAGTACTGTTATACCAGTACCAAAGATTATTAATTGAAACCTATTAATTTTCTACCACCTGTGGAAAAACTATTAGAATTAGCTGCTTATCACCAGATATTGATATTGAGAACAATAAAATATTAATGGATTATCCGGATTCAGATCCAAACATTCCTGAGAAACTGCTTTACAGTTGACATTGTCTAGCTGAAAATTAGGAATTGATGGTAATAAATATAGTGTTGCAATCGTCCTTGACTTTAAAAGAGCTTTCGAGACCATCGACATCTCTCTTCTACTATCAAAACTTCATTACTATGGCATAACTGACACTGCACTTACTTGGTTCAATAGTTTCCTACTGAGTAGAGAACAGTGTACAAAAGTGGATAATTTTCATTCAGATAATCAAAATGTCACCTCTGGAGTACCCCAGGGTAGTGTACTAGGACCCCTTTTATTTATCTTATACCTAAATGATGTATACTATATTCAAGATTGTGAGTTCCTTAATCTATTTGCTGATGATATTTTGGTGACTGCAAATAATGTAATCCCTGATAGAGCTATTGAAAAAAATAATTTAGCTTTATATCATATATCACAATTTCTAAATATCAATAAAATTAAACTCAATGTTAATAAAACCAAAGCTATGATCACAACAACACATTATAAATAGTATCAGATCGATGTGATAAATATAAATATTAATAGTAAAGCAATTGAAATTGTCGAAGAAATTAAATATTTAGGATTCACAGTTGATAATACGCTAGCCTAAAAAACATTTTCAGTACATGTAGCTACAATAAAATATTAAAAAAACTATTTTTCTTCACAAGAATTAGTAAAAATCTCACCACATGACTGTGCTAGTGTACTTGCATTGCTTGATTGAAGTAGCATCTCTGCCCTGCAAAAACTGCAAAATAGAAGTATGCGGGTTATTCTGAGATGCAATAGGTATACTCCAATTAAATCAATGCTTCAGACCTTGGATTGGCTTTCTGTTAAAGATAGGTTGTTATATTGTTCTATGATTTTGATCTATAAGATTGTATCTGGTGAGGCCCCTCCTTATTTTGACCAATTTATTGTATTTCCAAACCAAATACACCATTATCACACAAAAAGAAACAATCATTTTTATGTTCAAAGAAAATCGAACTACCAGTTCATTGTTTCATAAAGCCTTGCTATTGTACAACGACCTTTCTAACGAAATCAAACAAACCCGTTAACTCAAATAGTTTAAACACCAACTAGTCCTAAACATTAAAACAAAGTATGTATGAAATCCAAACTTAGATTAAATATGATAGAGTGAGTTTTATTCTTAATACGTAAGTAACAATATAATAATAATAATAATTCTTTTAAGTCAATCTTTCAATAATAACAATATAGACTTATCAAATTCACCAGCTTTATACATAATGTATTCGCATTATTAATTTCGTCTTCTATTACAACTAACAACCCGCAATGTGATGACTTCTAACATATCCCTGTAATTATAACCAATAACCTACCTCCATACCTAATCAATTCCTTAAATTACCTAGAAGTAATCAAAAGTTTGGATGAGTGAATCAGTCAGTGATTTAAATAGTGATTTTTGGACATAATTATTGGATGAAATACTACCATGTATATAAATAATTTACCGACATTTTGATTGATATTATGAATAAAACTGTTCAATTTGATGCTTATGAAGTATTAGATTATTTATGTCCGAAATGGATTCTCGACAGTAATTCTATTCCTTAAACGAGCGAGTATCTTCTCACATAAATGCCCTCCTAAACTGAAATTGTGTTTAAATAGCTCTTTAAATTTCTATGGTATACTTCATTCCTTTACTTCAAATGACACAGTTTGTTGATTTCCTAGTACCAATTGCACTAAACAGGCTTACTTCTTATTCTAATTTAATGCGTCCCTTCGAAGCGTGCACGGAATATGATGCTCAGTACAACTACATTTTATCATTTCCTGAAATTTACACCAACTTCCTTCATTCAGTTTTCACTGTGAAGCAAATGCAACCTTATGCTCCAGGGGCACACATGCATTTCACACATAGACGTTTTCTCTCAATTAGCAATTCAAAATTGAATTAGGTCTTAACTTCGATTGAAGCGGTAATCTTCTTTGTTATAGATATCTAATGATTCGTGACATACATCTTCCATCTTCTATAGCTCAATAATTGTTAGTTATGAGTTTCATATACTTACATATTGCACAATTTATCGTAGCGTAAGTCTTATCTCGGGAAATTATTTTTGGTTAACTATAGGTATAGATTGTCGCCAAAAATCGTTGATGGATTTTTCTAATTATTTAATAACGTAGTTGGTTTCTTATTAAATGACCTTTATGTTTATTAAACTGTTATCATTCTATTTGCACGTTACTTTTCACGTATGTAGAAATATAATTAAAATATTTAGCTGGATACATTTTGTGGATGACATCATTGCGGAATTTCTGGGAGCTTTTTTCTTTTATCATACATATCAAACAATTTTTGCAACTTTTGTTATAGGTACTTAAGCACAAATAGAATCTTAACAGTTAATTATACACAACGGTTATTAAATAAGAAACCACCTTTTCACTATTATTCCAAATGACGATTCATATTGTAGATAAAAACAAGTTTTCAGACTATTAATTTGAATACATTCGGAATTGCGAGGAGTTGTAATAAGAAAGAAGTTTTTTTTTTAATCCCGCATCGAATGACTTAAAAATACAGGGTGTCCTATTGGGAAACAGCAAAAAGTTAACGGTGGATAAACGGCACGAAGGTTATTCTAAATACACATTTGTTGGGTGTCCTAGTTTTATAACCGTCATTCAATTTTAGTAATTTATTTGAGTGGTAATATCTCACGATCCACCCAGTATATTACCTTGATATTCAGAATTTTTAGTTCCCGAGGGCTCTTCATCCAACACGATAATCCATTTTCTCTGCAAACATCAAATAACACCCACATTAAGGACCACTAATAGTTAAAAAGGGTGAGACATAATATCAACTGTTATCAAAAAAGTCGATGCTCATTCGAAAAGTGATGGATGGGAAATTAGATTTATGTGAACGTGCTAATGTGGATAATTATAATACATAAATATTCAGAAGAAGTTAAAAAGAGTTTATTATGAAATAGGGCTAATATATTGGTATATTATTATGGTATTATAGGTACATGTGATACCTAGCAGTTTTTAACCCACGATGCAAACAGATGGGCTATATAAATTTGAATTGTGTATCTCGTATAATATCTATGGCATCGCAGGTGATCTAATCGAATGTGTTCTTTAGCTTAAATCAAATTTAGATACAAAACATTTAATTAATGCAAGTGGTACCGGACGGATTTAACTTCAAGACCCCTAACGCATGACATCTTCAAAATGTCGTGCATCGATCGCATATGTAGGCTTCGAAACATTCTGGGATATCCTCACAAGCTTGGTGTATCCACCCATGAAAGCTGTATTCAATCTTTGTTATGGACACAGATATTACGTGGCGTAGTCTGTTCCCGCCTCGTGGTTCACTCGTACCATAGCCTACCGCTTCCGCGGTCACTTATTGATACGTTCCCATACTCTTTTACCCGTTTTTGAATCAAACGCTTTCTAACTAAGCTGTGCAACAAGTGTTGGAGCTTTATTCCTATCGTCTAACATTAGATCCTGTACACATCATTATTCGTAATATTTGAGACAAATGTAAGAATTATTCAATTATTCAACTGTAGGGAATGAGTTCGCCAGTAAGATAACAATATTAGAATATATTATAAATTAACAATTGTAGTACAATTTCAAAGAATCAATATGTAATGATTAAATATTATCAAGAAAGACTGAAAGGGAAGATGATGATAATCAATACCTCTGAGAATTTCGAAATTAATTTACTTTCAAGCAAACCATGAGGTAGTCCAATTTGGACTCACTCCACCCGACATTGGATTACATAATCGCTATTAGATGTACCTAATATAGGAATTATCTTATCCTGAAATGCATAGCTAATACCATGAGAGATTCATTACATAACTGCCCCCTATTAATTATACATATATATATATATATATATATATATATATATATATATATATATATATATATATATATATTAAATAAGGATAAAACCGGCAACCCTGTAACCGTAAGCAATGTTATTCTTGTTACGTATATCCACATTGCACTCTGCATTAGCTTTGTGTTTAGTTGCTAGCCCCTGGAATTTCATTAGTCAAGTTTCTCTCGGCATTGTCATCGATAACTTAATATCGTTAAATACAGGGGGCTCACTGAGCTCTAAACATCAAAATGTGGTGAGAAAATTTAACTAAAACATGAAAGAAGGGATAATATAAGTACCTACATCATCATGTTGGAATGGTGTGAGAATCAACCTCTGAATATGGAACAGTTGCAATAGTGCAGGGCAGTATTGAATGTCACAAAGGAATTGTCAATTGCACTCAGACTTACGCTACTTATTAATTATTTTTGCAAAAAAGCCGAAACAGATGTATAAGAAGATGCACAAAAAATAAAAATATTGGTACCTACCGATAAATTTGATGTTGTGCAAGAGGTAAACATACAATAATTATATCTACGATGATAGAAATCTCATACCTATCAATTACAAATAATATTTATAATTAATAATAATATCTATTTTGGATTTTTTTTACAATAATATTAACAACGGGGAGTATCAGATTAGAATTACAAAACAGTTAAATGTTCACCTAGATTCCTAACAATCTGTATGTGCAAAAAAGTAAAGTTAGTATATTGCTTTAGGTACATTAAATAAATGATAAGAAGATATAACACAAAATAGTCCTAAGTTAGAAAAGGAAAAGAGAGGAAAGAAAAATATTATTCCCAACTATATAAAATAAAACGCATTTTTTTTCTTAATTATAATCGAAATTATCAAAATACTGCAATAATCAAAATACTGCAACTGCTAAGCTAACGGTAGGTTTTATAATTTTTGTAAATAAGTGGTCTACACAGTGTAGCAAATCGTTTGTAGTTTTTTATATTTTTTTAGATATACCGGAAGATAATTAAAAATTTTTGGAGCAAGGTTCTTTGTGAATCTTTGATTGCAATCCCTTCTATAAAAAGGAACAGCAAGGTTTTGGTTTGTTGTCTGTCGTGTTTGATAAGGATGCTGAAGGTTTTGCTTCATATTTTTATTTTTGTATTAATACAGATAGCAGTTGTAGAAGTACAACATTCGAACATAAGTATTTCCTCACTATATAGTAGATCCGTGTGATATCGTTTTTGTTTTCGAGGCATGATTTTTAATATATAGTTTTGTATAACATTTAGAGGTTCTAATGCATTAGTGTACAGACCACCCCATACGATAATAGCATATTGCAATATTGACTCTAATAGTGATTTATAAATTATTTGGATTAATTGTATGCTCATGAATTTTCATATTTCATAGAATTTATAAACAAGTCGCCTGATTTTAGTACATAAGTGGTTGACATGGATGGACCCCTTTAGGTTTTTGTGAACTATGATTCCTAGATATTTAATGCTGTTAACTTCATTTATTTTGAAGGTTGTTCTAGGCAGTTGAAAGAATGTGAAGCTCGGTCTGTTAGTGTCAGTAAGAGAGAATGAAATATATTTTGACTTGTCTACATTAAGCGTTAGCTTATTAAAATCAAGCCAATTTTTCACAACTCCAATACCCACCTCAGCCTTAGCTTTCACCCCCTGCCAAGTGTCATCTTCAAAAATGAGAACTGTGTCGTCAGCATACGATATAATATTACCTTGTATATTTAATTTCAGCAATGAATTAATGTAGATGAAAGAGCAGCGGACCGAGACCCGTGCCTTGCGGTATTCCTAACTGCATTTTTTGAGAATCACTAAGGTGGTCATTTATCTGTACTTGCTGTACTCTATCCTGTAGGTAGCTGCTGAAGATCTTCAACACAGTGCCCCTAACTCCAACGTGCCCAAGGACATCTAGCAGTTTTTTATGTGGCACTGTATCGAAAGCCCTCGCAAGATCCAAAAAGTCTCCTATGCACTTCTTACTTCTATCCAAATTTAATTTTATATTATCTATAAGCGTATAAATGGCGTGATTGGTCCCTTCGCGAAATCCGGACTGGTTGTCATTTAAAGCCTTGTTTTTTTTGCAAAATTCTAACAGCCTGTCCTTTAGACATTTTTCAAATATTTTAGAAAAGACACTTATAAGACTTATTGGGCGGAAATTACTTACATCAGTTTTGTAACCGCCGGTCCGGCTGTTGTCAATCAGCATTTGGGAGGAGTGAAGTGCCAACCCGGCGCGTCTCCAGGTGGCGGATAGGAGGGGGCCTCTGACGATGACTTTTATATGAGAAGGGGGCCTGCGGGGAAATAAGGCTCATTGAGACTAAAAACTCAATTGGCAGCCACGAATACTCTGCCGCGGACCAACTTCACCTGTCCCAGCTGTAGTGTCGTGGCTAAGGGAATGGCACTCAGGTACAACGATGCCAGGTGTGCGTTCAAGCTAGCCTCGAAACCACCCTGTAAAACCAACGCATCCTGGTCGTCTGTGGTCATGTCTCGCAGGCCAGTGATGCGTGGGGGTCTTGGCTTAACCGCCCGGACCAAGAGGAAATAACCTCATCAAAAATTCTAAATCCAAGGCGGGAAACCAGGCCGATGGATGCATGGCCAGATAGAGGACTGGTCTCTACTGATTTCGACCTTGGAGCACAAGGTGGAACTCCATTGTATTAACCCCTTACTCCTGCATGCGCAGCTCTGCAGGAGTGGACCGATTTGTCCCCAGCTACTCGTGGGAACTATATGGAAAAGACCCATCAACCCAAACTCACCGGAGGAGAGATGGAGAAAGCCTCCACCTCCTCATCCGGGCTCCCTGTAAAAAAGGGAAATGCCAAACGGCAAAGAAATCGTCTGCCGTTCGACCTGCCGAAACTCGGACAGCCGGGCGGCAGAGACGATCCACTGAGAAAGGGTCTCAGTGGAGCAGGAGTGCGGAAGTACCTGCGACTCCTCCATCAGGGACTTCACCTGAGGAGGCCAGAAAACAGGCTCTTCAACACTCCATACCACCTACTGTCCCGACCCCGAAGGTAACACCGACGGGAAAAGGGACGGGAAAAAGAGGCGCGGAGTATATCACTCCTCCGGAACGGCCTCAGCCTAAAAAGCAGAAAACAGCTGCAGCAAAAACCGGGCATGCCACTGGATACGCTGCAGCTGCCAAGGCCGTAAAGGCTATTCATGTGGGTATCATACCCAAGGATTACCCTAGAGTAATCCTTGAACCACAGCGGCTCTCAACACTGGAGGATACTCTAGTGGAAGAGATGTGCAGTGGAGAGGTGAAGGGAATGCACTTCACCGGTATACATTTCCGCTGTGGAATGATGCTGGTGGACTGCGGTTCTCAGGATTCGGCGGACTGGCTCATTGGAGTAGTGCCGCCCTTGAGGTCTTGGGAAGGACCCGAGTTAGTGGCGGTGGAGGAGAGAAACATCCCCAAACCCGTCACTGTAACGGTGTCCTTCCCAAGAAGCTTCGAAATGGAGACGGAGAAGATCCTCCGACTCGTCGAAGTACAGAACACCTGGCTTAGTAGCGGAGCCTGGAAAGTTCTCAACTCCAAAAAGAGGGAACCAGTACTGTCCTCACGATTGGGATCGATCACCAATCAGGAGAGGCCCTGAAGGCAGAAAAATGCGTCTTAAATTTTAGGCTGGACTACCCAGCCCCTATAAGGAGATCAGGAAGGCCAAGAGGCTTCACTTTCAAGCTTTTTGTGAAAAGATCACTTCGACTCCTACTGCAGCCAGATTGCAAAAAGTCATGGCAAATGGGGCAATCAGCCCCTTAATGTCGCTCAAGAAGCCAGACGGTTCATACACTGAGGGAGAAGAGGAGCGATCTGCTCTACTTCTCAAAACACACTTCCCAGGAAGTGAACCCCTCAGTAGTATTGACGTAGCAATCCAAACCAAGAATCCTCGCAAGGAAGATTGGAGTATTGCTAAGAAGATATTCACAAGACAAAGGTTGGAATGGGCAGTCAACACCTTTCAACCTTATAAATCGCCGGGAGTAGATGGCATATTCTCAATACTCCTACAGAAAGGAATGGAGGAGATCCTTCCCCATCTCCTGAAGACTACAAGAAGCTGCCTAGCACGGGGCTTTATACCTAGCATATGGCAAAGAGCCAAAGTAATCTTCATACCGAAAATAGGGAAGAAAAATGGGACTGATCCCCGATCTTTCCGACCTATCTGTTTAACATCGTTTTTACTGAAAACGATGGAGAAACACGGCGAGGAGTGAACAAGACCATTATCAAATGGATGTATGAGATGTTGAAGACGAGAATAGCTGAGGCCCAAGTAGGTGATCATACCACCTCTGTTAAAGCTACTCGTGGAACACTTCAAAGAGGAGCAATATCTCCCCTCCTATGGAGCTTAGTAGTAGACGAGTTACTCCACAAACTCACGAAGCTTGGCTTCACATGTATAGGCTATGCCGACGACATAGTCCTAATAGTCCGAGGAAAATTCGCGAACACCCTATGCGAATTATTGCAGGAGGGCCTCAGAACTATTGAGCAATGGTTCTTGTCAGTGGGGCTTAGCATAAACCCATCCAAGACCACAATTATTCCATTTACTAGGAAAAGGAAACTTCCAGCTATGAATCCTCTCACTTTAAGTGGAGACATAATAAGCTGGAAGGCTGAAGTCAAATATCTGGGATTAACACTAGATAGCAAGCTTCTGTGGAACAAGCATATTGAGGCTACTGCTAGCAAAGCAATAAAGGCCTTAATGGCGTGCAGAAATCTGATTGGTAAGACTTGGGGACGTAACCCAAAAATACTGCGATGGATGTACGTCATGATTGTATGACCGATAATATCATATGGGTCAATAGCCTGGCATGGCAAGGCAAGTCAGAGCAATACGAGGAAAACCCTCGATAGAATAGAAAGACTAGCATGTGTCTGTATCACTGGAGCCATGAGAACTTGCTCGACCAGTTCACTAGAGATCATCACAGATCTCACACCTCTCCATCTAGTGATAGATAGATTGGCCCATGAGGCCATTCTAAGACTATCTAGGGAAGGTTCAGACATTCATTGGGAATTCGGAATCAGAGAGCTTGGTCCTCTCTGTCCAAACACATCCCATCAGAAAACCTTCCCAGTGATGTAATGACAAAGAAAATTAGCATCGAGAGAACTTTCACCACGGTGCTAAGTAGCAGAGAAGATTGGGACAGGGGGCTCACAACCCAAGCTCTCAAAAGAATACCATTAAATGGTACATTGATGGTTCTAAGACCACGACGGGGACAGGCGCTGGAGTGTTTGGGAATCGCACCAAATGCTCACTTGCGCTAGGCCGCTGCCCAAGCGTCTTTCAAGCAGAATTGCTTGCAATTGAGAGATGCGTGGAGGTGAACCTTGAAAGAAACTATCAGAAATCTGACATTGCAATACATTCTGATAGTCAAGCTGCAATTAAAGCACTGAACTCTCATACCATACAAGCTCTCAAAAAGAATACCATTAAATGGTACACTGATGGTTATAAGACCACGACGGGGACAGGCGCTGGAGTGTTTGGGAATCGCACCAAATGCTCACTTGCGCTAGGCCGCTGCCCAAGCGTCTTTCAAGCAGAGGTGAACCTTGATAGAAGCTATCAGAAATCTGACATTGCAATACATTCTGATAGTCAAGCTGCAATTAAAGCACTGAAATCTCATACCATTGACTCTAAAATGGTATGGAAGTGCCGAAGGAAGCTCAATGAGATAGGCAAGAACAACAGGGTCTACTTAGTCTGGGTTCCCGGCCACTCGGGAATCAAAGGCAACGAGGAGGCCAACACACTTGCCAGGAAAGGAGCGCAAACTCCATTTACTGGCCCAGAACCCTTCTGTGGCACAGATAAAAGCACCTACACTCTTGCGGGATACCCCTGGATTGGATCATTCCAAAAAGTTTCTAAGAAACTTTGATACTGCAAGATCCAAAAGGTATTTGGATCTCAGCAAGAACAAGCTACACCTACTCACTGGATTTCTTACAGGACACTGTCGCCTCAAGAAGCATCTTATGAGATTAGGTCTAGCAGAGGATGACGAGTGCAGATTCTACGGGGAAGAAGAGGAAACTCCGGATCACCTGGTGACGGAATGCCTCGCCATTGCTAGCCAACGCAAACAGTGCCTTGGATTAGAAGCCTGCAGTAGTGAGGAAGTGTCCTCCTTGAAGCCAATCCAGATACTGGAGTTCATTAGAACTCTGGAACTGGAACTGGAGTTGTAGACCACGTATAGGCGAGTGCAACTCAGGTGGGGGGCACAACAGGTTTAAGTAGCATGGTTTCTTTTACACCTGGGCCATAATTATTTTTATAATTCATTGGGGATTGTATTTTTTAAGCCAATTTTTTTCCTATCTGTATAAAATAATCATTGTAGAAGTCAGCCATTTTTTTTTGTTTTGAAATGGTTGTTTATTAATAATAGATATGTTTATTATTATAATATATATATAAGAACAACTTATACTCGAACTACCAATTCATTGTTTCATAAAGGCTTGTTAATGTATAACGACCTTCCTAACGAGATCAAACAAACACGTTCACTCAAAGAGTTTAAACACCAACTAGTCCTAAACATTAAAACAAAGTATGTTTGAAATCCTAACTTAGATTAGATGTGATAGAGTTAGTTTTATTCTTAATAAGTAAGTAACAATATAATGGTTCTTATTTGATAATGTTATACATAGAAATTTGTTATCTTGAAGTAAGTATATAGAATATTTGTATATTAGGTTGCCTATTTAAATAAAGTATTAATATTATTATTATATATTTTTTTCATGTCATTCCTGCTGTTAATTACTTTTTCACGATAATACCTGGATTTAGCTTCATTGATAATACTATTTAAGTGATTTCTATATGATTTGTACCTCTGGTTAAGGGCTACATTGTTCCGGTTTTTAATTAGAACTTTTTTCACTTTGTTACATTTATTTATTAAAGTTATAGTAGCGTTGGTTATCCATGGTTTAATTTTATTATATTTTTGCCTTCTTAATGTATTTGTCGCTTTACATTGTTTATAAAATTCTTAAAACATTTTATAGAAAATGTTCCATGCTGTTTTAGCATGATTCTGAATCAGGACAGAGTACCATGTCTCTTGGCTTATGAGTTCCTTAAATTTTTTATGGTCAAAGATCGATATTGTCTTTTCTAGAGATGGTGGTTTTTTATATGCCCTGTTGTACACTTGTAGATAAATAGGGTAGTGGTCCGTAGTATTATTATTTATTACCGCTGAGTCAAGGTTTATGTTCGTACTGTTTAGATTCTGTTTAAGAAGAATATGGTCCAGACAGGAATTCGTGTCTTGTGTGACACTGGTGAAGGTGTTTATATATGGCTTAAATCCTAAAGACTTAAGAAAAAGATAATTATTTGCAATCTGTTTGCAATTATTGTTAAGAATATTACTTAATATTCATATCTCCGATAATGATTGCGAAAATTTTACTTGGTAGACCAATTAAATAATTCTCATGATCTATTACGAATTTTTGTTTTGAATTAGAGGGTGATATGTAACCTGCTATAACATGAAATGTTATGTTTTCTATTTTTCATATAGTTTGAGATAAAGTAACTAACGATTCTGGTAAAACTGTATGCTAAACGTTAAAAATAATTTTGTTGTTTACAAAAATAAGAAGTCCGTCATTTTGGGTGAGTTTGCTGTTATTAAAAAATGTTGTAAAACCAGAAATATTAAACTGATCTATTCGATCTGTTCGATTTATTTTCACTTATTTATTTACACCAATAACTACACGACTATATACACATTTATATTCACACTTATTTCTCTGACTATATCCGACTTTCTACTCACTATGATCTATGACCGACTGAATATCTATCACTAACTGACTATCTCCGTGCTCCGTTTCTTTTTATATCCACTTAACCTCCTATCTCGAAGCTTCTCGTCCTTTCTAATATGTTGTTCTGGATGTATCTCCCAATATATTCCTTCGAGAATAGACCCAATTAGTATATTCTTCTTGTTTCTGGATGTTTGTGACATTTGTGAGTGTGTGTTGGTGTATTCAGGTAAGTTTTCACGTTACAGTATTTTTCATTAGAACGAGCGCAGTTGCAACATGTTTTTATTGTTTTCGGACAATTCTTTAACTTATGTTCTTCACTACAGTATGTACATTTTTTTTTTTATTTTGCAATCATCTGCCTTATGATGGTCATAAGAAAAACAGTTCTTATATCTAGGGATCCTATTATCTTCATACACAGGGCAGCGTTCCCATGACATAAATACCTTTCTAAATGTCATTAGTCTTCTAAACAAATCTCCCGATCATTCGCCGAATAGGTTGACTTATTATTTTGAGTTGTTTTAATATACGTTATACTCAAGTAGTCTTCATCCTGGATAAATTGGTTTTGTTTTCAGTGCGCAATATCATCTGTGCTCATATTAAGTATTTGTTGCTGTGGTTATAATTTTGAACCTAGGCTTTAACATTTGGGGTTGTTGTACCCTGTAGTTATCCTCTATGTCTTGTTCTTGTATGCTTTTTATTAGTCTTTGGCTTTCTTGTTCACTATTGCATTTTATCACAACTCATTTTTAATTGGGTTGGATTAATTTTCGACTGTAGATACTTTTTTGTGATTTTTGCGTCTTGTGTATACTTTGGTTTTATTAGCACGGGGGATATTTTTAACTGGAGTTTTTAGTGTCTGTGAGTTTGAGGTGGTAGTAGATGCAAAACTTGCATAGGTTTGTGGGCATTCTAATTTTTGAATTTTTTTCCTGCAACATCTTAATTATTAGTTCTTTATCGTTTATAATTGTTATCTTATCATGGATTGTGTTTTTGAGAACCTGTCTGATACCCGTTTCGTTACATAGATTGCAAAAGAATTTTAAGTTTCGTTCAATTAAAGTCATGCATTTTACCTCAGATCCAGATAGTTTAGAGTATTCCCCACAGTAGTAATTGTCACATGAATCACACGGAAAAACATAAAACTTTTCCTTTTTATTTTGTTTTTTTTGCCCTTTATATAACTACGTAGTAACACTCATGTTCTATTTTCATACGGAGATTGCTACAGTACAAACTGGCAACACTGCCCGCACTGCTGATGATAATTGCACGTTTTCCACAGTTTTATTTTTGTTTCTTTATGCACAAAACACTTCGACTTTAATTAAGTTATCACATTAGGTCTAGGAGTGTCCCAGGGATAGCTTTTGGTTAATTAATTTGTTAATAAACTTCACTACTATTCACGAATTACAGCTGAACGTAAGCAATGGACTATGCTGAGTTGCCAAGTGAATAGATGAATATTTTATGTATTTTCCAACCAAATATAATGAAACAATGAAACTTTTGGAAAATAATACAAAGGCTCTAACACGGGAACCGATGAAGTATCTATCTGAAAGATTTCCGTAAATGATATCCCCTTCAATTTTGTCAAATCAAATTTTAAATGTCGGATTTCATTTATTTTATGCGATATTATATCAGCCGTCCTTCTTAAAAATAATAGAAGAACCATCAAAATTGGAATACGTTTATTATACAGAACGCGTACACATACCTACATAAATAAAAATAGCAAACATATGATCCTCACCAATCTTTAATTTCGGTCAAAAATGATGATGTTCACAAATCATTGGAAATCGATATTAAGCGATGAAATTTGTGAGTCGATCCTGATAACAAGGATTTGGTATTACCATGAACGAAGTGATGCATGACCTCTCATCATTGCATTGCCAATTCAGATAGGTAATTACGTTATGCATTTTTGGATGGAATATCGGAGAACAAAATAATACGATAACTAAAAAACGGTTGAATGCCAACGATGGAAATCTGAATTCATACATTTGACTTTATCCTTACAAGTCATTCCAAATAAATAGAAAACATACTTTCATATTCACGGTTTGCCTGGAAAGGTATATCTTTCAACAATCACAAACTAGTTCCCTTAGGCCGTTTTCCCGGTTCTATTAGGTGGTTATTTTTTTGTAAGCATCTCAAGCAGGTTTTAAATGCCATTGGAATTCCTACAGTGGCTGTGCTCAGAAAATATATAACAAATAAATTCATATTCTCACATTTATTGCAAAAAGATGTAAGTTTCGATTTTTTTTTCAGCTATTGTTTTCTAGGTAGTAGGTGGTTTTTACTGAAAACCGATACGGAAATGGTGAAGTAGTATTTTGTGTATGAACATATTTATGAATATAACTCGGTAATTTTCCTACGGATATATATATATATATATATATATATATATATATATATATATATATAAGGGTATATCGACCAACGCGTTGTTTGAGATTCAAGTATACTCTTTGTTCTTAATCCAAGCTTTCGAAACTTTATTTTTGTTTCATCATCAGGGAAACTACAGAGAATATTAATATAAACCTCATTGCAAAATAAAATTTAAATTATCTTGTGACTTACAGTACGTGAGGATAATTAAAGTTGACAACATTTAAAAATATAGAACGTTATAACACATTATTAAGAAACTAATTGTTGAATGATTCAAATTATAACGATTACTTAAAATAAAATGATTTTCTTAGATTAGTTTACAAGGGAGACAGCTGACTCATTTTGACATTATAAGTCTATGATGGAACAATAGCAATTTAGAATAAAAAGATACAGGATAAATCAATTGTCCAACTGGCCATCACCAAACAGTGAGAATGGAAAGGTTAAAAAATATGTGTATATAACGCTTAGTTTTTGGTCAGATTTTTTGTTAATAGTATTTATGTTTCTGTTAATATGATACATTTCTAGCGTCCGTCTTTTAGTCAAATTATTCTCTCTACCTAAAATATTTGGTTGATGATAAGCAATGGAATGTTTTGTTTCATGTACATGTGATGCTAGTGCACACCTATCATGATGTTTGCGTTCGTCGCTCTCATGACAACTAATTCTGTTTTTTAGCAATTGTGATGTTTGCCCTATGTACCTAACTTCTATTGCAGTCCATGCATTTTAATTGATATATCACATTTGGTTGATATAAAGGCGGTGTTTTGTCTTTAATTTTTGTGAAGAGGGATGAAACTTTTTATCTAAGTTGAGCCCCATCTTATCCCAATACGTTATGGATTTATTACTAGATACATGTTTCCCAAGATTACCATTTAATTTATGTTATATAAAGAAATTTGTAGATGATTTAATTTTAGTCCTTCCAGAGAATGGTATAGAGTTAATTTTACAAATATTCAACGCTTTTGATGAACACATAAAATTTACAGTGGAAAAAGAAGATTGCAAGATTCAGTACTTTTCCTAGATACCAGAGTGCATAGAATCAATAACGTATTGCAATTGGACTGGTATAGAAAACCTTCGGCATCCAATAGATTTTTACATTATCGTTCTGAACATAGTATCAAGACAAAAATAAACTTCATCAATGGAATGAAACATAGAATACAGAAGATCTGTCATGAATCTTTAATTCACAGAAATCTTATAAAACTACAACGTATCCTGACAGAAAACTCATATCCAAAACATTTGACGAGTAAATTGTTATTCAGCAGTAATAGTATTCCATCAACTCGTGACGACGATGGTACAAGAGACAATGGTGTTCTTACATCCAGACAGACAACTACGTTACTACACTCTGCCAAGTATAGACAGCCTCACGCTAAAAATAAGGAGAGTGCTACGGAATGAGAATATTGAAATAACTACAAAAAGTATAAAGAAAGTTTCATTCCTCTTCACAAAAACTAAAGACAAAACACCGCCTTTATATCAACCAAATGTGATATATCAATTCAAATGCATGGACTGCAATAGAAGTTACATAGGGCAAACATCATGATAGGTGTGCACTAGCATCACATGTACATGAAACAAAACATTCCATTGCTTATTATCAACCAAATATTTTAGGTAGAGAGAATAGTTTGACTAAAGGACGGACGCTAGAAATGTATCATATTAACAGAAACATAAATACTATTAACAAAAAATCTGACCAAAAACTAGGCGTTGTATACACATATTTATTAACCTTTCCATTCTCACTGTTTGGTGATGGCCAGCTGGACAATTGATTTATCCTGTATCTGTTTATTCTAAATTGCTATTGTTCCATCATAGACTTATAATGTCAAAATGTGTCAGCTGTCTCCCTTGTAAACTAATCTAAGAAAATCATTTTATTTTAAGTAATCGTTATAATTTGAAGTATTCAAAAATTAGTTTCTTAATAATGTGTTATAACGTCCTATATTTTTAAATGTTGTCAACTTTAATTAACCTCACGTACTGTAAGTCACAAGATAATTTTAATTTTAATTATGCAATAAGTTTTATATTAATTTGCTCTGTAGTTTCGCTGATGATGAAACAAAAATAAAGTTTCGAAAGCTTGGATTGAGAACAAAGAGTATACTTTAATCTCAAACAACGCGTTGGTCAATATACCCTTATAATAATTAACATATCTTCGCGACCACAAATCATCAATATTATAACAAATATATATATATATATATATATATATATATATATATATATATATATATATATATATATATATATACTAGGTGGCGCGAATTGCGTCCCACTAAGAGGTAGTTGTCATGCACCTATGACATCTTTCAGTTGCTTTTGTCTCGTCGGATACAGCTTCCACCTATGTGGCGCTGACGAAAGCAAATAAGCTTGAAATCACGTGATCCGCTTCTAGTGGATGACTGTATCCGACGAAATAAAAGCATAAAAGCATAAAGGTGAATAGCATTCTCATTTTGATATTATATCTATCTCAGTAATACTGAATTATAGTTCCCTTTATATATAGTTCACGAAGGATAATAATTGCTGAATATTGTAAATGTCGATGGGGTGGTTATTGGGAATGGCAGCATAAATAAAAGAGAACTCTTTCAACTCACTCCGAGCTTTCGGAATTGTTTAATTCCATTTTCAAGGGTACTATAAAAAACAGTTACAATTGATTTCACATTCATATAAATAGATAGTAGTTACAACAGTATGAAGTAGTAGTTGAGTATAATTATATTGCTTACGTTAGATGAGTATGTATTCAACTGATGTTTAAGTGCTATATGCATTGGAATGGACAAGATTTATTTGTAATCATGTTTTTGATGAAACGACAAGCACGACGACAATATAACAGATAATAATTTTAAAATTAATAAAATGTTTTTGAATATGAATATGACAGTGAGAATGAGCTACCCTATATACTATGTTGATTCAGAACAAAATCGTAGCATAAAACAGTAAATAATGTAGATGTTTATGTCAGAAAATATAGGTCAAACGTCAATATTGTAGAATATGTCCAATAAAATATAAAGAGCTAGTTTCCTAGAACATTGCAAAAGGAATGCATGCGAGTTTAGATAATTTTAGTATTAGTTGTTTATATACACATGAGAAATTTGAGATGGCAATAAGTACGAGATTTTATTTCAAATAGATGGACAATATAGACAAAGACAAGCAAAATTCAATTTTACATTAAACTTTATTCGTTAATAATTTGGGATGTAATAAAGTGAGATGTTTTTTCTCAGGAGAATAATGTTTTCTGAAACCATATCTAAAAAGAGTTTTTCCGAAACGCGTCTGCGTCAATTATGATCTATCAAATATTAAATAGTGACATCGGCCTCACTAGCTGAAAATGAAAAATGAACTGCTTCAAAAAAAGTTAATGAGTCTCCTCAACGCCGATACAGTCCCGGTGGTTTATGTTTTGATCATCGGTGATCTCTGATCAATTTTAACGGAAGCGGTAGTCTACTCATGTAGTATTAATCTCATTTTATAATATGAAAAGGTTTTCGTTCTCTATAAGGGTCTAGTTTAGTCTAAATTGTATTCGCAAAATAAGAATATAATATTTTTTCGAGAATAATATTAGATAGAAAATCATTTCTTTGAAACAACGATTGCCGGAATAATAGAAGTAGATCAAAATGCAATACATGATCTGTGTATTCAGGCAACTCAAGGAGTTCAGATTCAAGTAAATGTTTTATCGTATTACCAGTAGTGAATCAAACTTTGTATCGAAAACTGAATGAATTATTTTTCAGATTTAGGTTGAAATGCGCGACACAACATTAGAGATCTTTCTAATTTTAAGCGTAAATATAAATATTCGAATGAAATATTCTAAAATGACATACACAAATGCAAAATTCGTTAGTTATTCTGATGCATGTGTGTTATTTCGCGATTGCACTTACTCATAGAATTTTCTTCATAAGTTTTAATGGAGTGTTCTCGAAATCAGAGCATTCCAACTCTTTCCCACGAAATCTTTGTGATGGTCAGTAACTGACAAAAACTGTTTAAATACGGCTGAATTCACCATAATGGTTTAATTTATTCATATTGAATGACAATAATAAGTATACATATCTAATATAGTGGAATTATCGCTTTCGATATACTTAGGTATTTATAACTAGCTGCGCCTACCCGCTTCGTGGAGGAACAGACTAACGGAATCATATATCTATATCCTCGAGAGCCCGCAATCATATAGAAGCATAAGACATATCTAATAAAAAAAAGCTTCTTATATCAAGCTATCCATCCAAAGAAGACAGAGTTTTGGCTATTTAAAATCGTATTAAGACAGAAATTCGAAGAGTTAAGAGTACATTCTATATACCTGTATTAGAGAAATATTATACGACACATAAAATAATGTAGCTGTGTTTTTTCGACTTTCTAGATGGAAATGCTGATAGCTTGATTAAATCGTACTCCTCGTTAACCCTTTCATATGTCCAGTACAAGCCTCCCCATTTCTGCGTTGACAGTATGGTCATTAACAAGGAGACCTATAGCTCAAGATGGACTCCGAACAACCAATTTGTCACTAGTTCTACTACTTCTACTCTACCAAAGCGTAGCTTAGCCCGCTGCCTCAATGCGAGTTGGTAAGGAGCAATAATTGATGTCGACCGCTAGATTTTGTCATTTACTAGCGATCGTGTTAGATATCCCTGGGTTTATTTATTTAAGGAATTGTCTTTAAATGAAAAAGTCCTTAACCAAGTCGGATTCGATTGACGTTATGGTTGAAAGTCGAACACCTTACCCACATAATATACATTTTTAATTTATGTTCAATAGCACAAGGGAGAAGAATGTATCGTATTAATATATTGAGAAAATTTCACAGCTCTTATGGAATTTTCCATAGGTGAAAGAGATATTCGAATTAATTCTAAATCTGCAACACTGGTGATCTGTCATCATGACATCAATACGTAATGGATGGTATTAAAATTAGATTCTGTTCAAAGGTCACAACCCATCAAAACTATGCAGCTTACAATTTCTTATGTCTATTATAATGTAAAAGCAGTGGTTGGACAAAGAGCCGATTAATCACATGCCCATGTGAAAAGGGTAAGATATTTTTTAATGCCACCCCGACAAGAACCTGAAGTAAAACAATTACAATAGATCCCGTAGAATATGTGAAAATTGAAAAACCCTGCGCTGGCAAACCAAACTGTCTATGATGAAGATTGATGACAGGGGCTCAAATATACCTCGTATATTTCCTCGAATAAGCGAACAAAGATGTCATTGAGCCTGGCATTTATTCTTTATCTATTATTTGTTTTGTTGGATGATTCACACTGTCTTTTATTTTGCTTTCCTCAGAACCCCTCAATAATGGACCGCTTACGATCGAACTTCAATCGCTCAATCAACTCTATTTATTCTTAAGCTTAGCAAGTTTCTGGCAATTACAAAATGTTCATTCGATCGAGCTGGATCGAGTGGAAAGAACTGATAAGAAACTTACAAGGGATATCACTTCAGGTTAAATATTGTTGTAATTATATGGATCAATGTCTATTATTCTATTCAATGGATATTGTTTGGAATTTCATCTTTGGGTCGTTGCAGGAATCTGCATCCAATTTTGGTCCATAATCAAAAATTTACTTCTTGGTAAGCTAATTCAACTAATGAATTAAAGACAGCATTAGTGGAGTTGTCTTATTTATTCTCTCAATTGTTTTATCGATTTTTCTATCAGGAGATGAAAATAATTGAGACCGAGGACTTAAGTTTAATAATCTGTAATTGAATAACTTGTGACTTTTAAAGGCAAAACTCTTTAACTGAGCATCTTTGAGGATATGCATTGAATGAAATAAAGGTAATGACCATAACAAGTATCGAAACTGTCTATATGTCAATCCAAATATTTTTGAAACTCCCATAACATAGGTACCCTGAAAACATTTGGTCATTGGAGACAATCGTAAATTTTTTACTTTGTTCATTATTGCTGGATTTAAACCATTTGGATTTTTTATTAGCATAAATGAAATTTCCCTCGTAAATTTAAGCTGCATCAACTAACTGTCAAAGAGTTATAACAGGCTTGGCATGTGAGAAAACTGCTCTTTAAAAGGTTTTTAAAATCGTTGGATTCTCTTATCAGTATGAAACATTTTTGCTGCAGAGCAGCTGTTATGACCTAATGACATGGACATTACATATGCAGATATTGACTAGATTAAGAAAAATACTAATTATATTGTAGATTGTAATACAAAGATTTTACAGGAGAAATAATGATTTAATAACAATTACCTATACCTATAGGTCACCTTTTAGGCACAGAAACCTAAACATTCTTAAAAACGTCATTTTTTTTCTTGAAATTACCATAATAAAAGATTGAATTAACAAATTTTGCTACAAATAACTAATTACTTGATATATAAAGCTCATCATAATGATAGAATATGGGTGCAGCCTTTCAGTGCTGTTTGGTTTCAGAAGATGGACTTGATATTCTTAAATCCGTGTGTAGAAAGGTAGGGATTAATAGAATGCCCAGCACGACCACCTGATCTTACGTTATTACGTCTTAACGTATGGTATACAAAACTAAACCATTTGATTCAGCACACTAAATAAAAAGAAATACACTCACGGTTTGGTTGTTCACGCCTCTTTTATTGAATAAAGTTAGACATATTTATTTATTTATTTATTGTTCCTGAATCATTCAAGGCGATTATTACTAAGTTAAGATTAATGTTTTCGTTTGCTTTTCTTGATTAAGAAGTAAATCGTATTACTTATCAAGTTTTTAGTCTGTGGTTACAAGTGAAATGTTTTTCCTGTTAATATTTGTGATAAACTCATAGAGATTAACTTTTTTCTGAAGAGATTTGAAAGACCTTCCAAATGACGTAGGTATCACAAGTTTATATATCCGAATAGAAAACTTCAGATTGTTAAATTCACTCGCTCCAAACTGGGTGATAATGTGACCCAGGGTTAAGTGCTAGATCCATAACATTTTTTTCATCCAAGCTATTGATCTGATATTTTTCAAGTCCGACAGTGGGGCACATATTTTTATAATGTTTATGTTTACACAGTAAAGTAAGAGAAGCAATTTTTTTTTTATTTTATTGGGAGACTCCCATTTTTGGTAATTTTTCATATTTGTTAATAAATTGTCAATATAATGCACTGAGGTTTCTTAGACTTATCTGTAATAGTATTTGGCTTATGTCAAATATTATTGTGTGAAAGAAAATTCGTAAATAGCTTAGTTTCATGTTGCAACCACATGATTCTTCTATTCTTCAAATCCATTTCATCTATCATCTGGGAAGATGTTCACGACCGCCTTGCCAATCTAACCGAAACCCGTGCGCCCAAGTGTTGATTGGTTGCCATTAGTATTTAGTTTTCTCTAAGAAATCATTGTAGGTGACTGAACACCGACTAAGTCACATATCTCCTAAAGAATAAGCTCAAAACTTTAAAAAATCGACTGAAAAAAGTTGTTTTAGTTATCTTGAATGGTTCGAAAGTTATGAATTTTCTTTTGGGCTTATGTATTATGCATGGAGAATAGTTCATTGCTGCACACAAATGTAGATGCCTTGCTCCGATTCCAAGCCGTAGGTATCAAAGTTTATACAAGCCACTATCTGCTGACAAGAAATCTCTCAGTGTTATTAATGTGTTCCATTTCCGAGAACAGCAACCTTAGAATTTAATGAGCTCGGATTCATTAGCGTCCTCTCCAGCTTACCTGGAATCAACTAAACTGCTTTCAAAAATCTACTCTTTCTGTATCAACAAATCTCACAGATATACAACAACAACAACAACCATTAGGACCCTCTGTACATGTCACTATAAATTATCACTGTGTTAAATTGAACGATGAGTTTGTGCAGTTGAGTAAATAGTCGTTTGCTATGCAATACGTTATATACGTTATTAGATGGATAAATCAGATGAACGGTACAGCTTCCACGTGTGTAATTTGTGCAATGTGCATTAGCCCACATCTAACTAATAGATGCCTACTCAGATTAGAGATCACAATTGCATTGTTGGTAATTGGTTTGGTATGGGCATTATGCGACAATACTACCTACATATTATTTTGGCATAAAAAATGGTTATATTTCCAGTTTTCCGTGCTAACAAGCTAATGTTAGGCTTATCTTGTACGAATACGGAAATAGCTCAAGCTCTAATAACTTCGTTAAGGTTGCTTGGAATTCTTTTGATTTGTTAATGTTAGAAAATATTGTGCAAAAAAAAAACAAACCCCTAATCGAAACCTTGTAAATAATTATGAAACATATAGGCTGTGGAGTAAAATATATTTTTCAAACAAACTAACCCAGAAGAATAAAGTGATTGAGGCAACACGTGGGAAAATATTGGAAATGTCATAAAAATTACCTAACATTATGAAGGAAATGTCATGTTCATTTATTTAAGTTTTCGTTTTCTTTTTCTCTCTTATTAACATGTTTTGTTCAGCCTTTAATAAATTGATGTTTTCTATTCCATGGTGTCTAAATTATCATATACTGTGGATTGGTCGAGTCGATGCTACGAACCCAAGGGAGGTTGCGTGGTAGGGAGAGTTTTTGGGAGAAGGGATTGAGTGACGAGCATTTTTAGAGTGCGGGTGATCCGAAGAACTGTGGCTGTGAAGGGAGCCAGGGCCAACCCTTAGGATTACTGATATTTGGTCAAAGTATTACCTGTTTGATTACTGATTTGAGAATACACGTGTGAGTGAGTACTTTGATTATTTTACATATGAGCTCATATGATAGGGTGATAACTGGCGATGATTGTTCCGTCAGCCACGAGGGATTGTCTGGCGATGATATTCCGCTAGAAAACTGTCGATTGATGTTTGCCGACTGTAACGACTGAGTGAAGTTCCCTCAGTATCGTTGACTTCCGGGTTGTGTCCTGGAGGTGACCCCGTGATGGTCAGAAACTCACAAATGCATGTTTTTAGTAGAACTTAGAAATTATAAGTATATGTATGAGATTTTCGTTAACTAGGTACCTTTAGGTGGCTGTTGACTAGATGAGGAAGAGGGGGGGCCTAGGTGAGAAGCTTCCAACCAACCAGGGCCATCGCGCCCCCGGTAAGATTATGTAAGTGACAAAAATTAGAACAGAACAGTAAAAGTTGTTTTTCTCTTTTGTTGTTGAGGTATTGCTTCTGTCCTCCGCACTCGCCCCTGGCTCTGACTGACCTTCGCTAACTAAATCCGATCTAGGTGAGATTGTTTTTGGATACATGTGTACGTTACCCCTTTGTCCGGAATCATATGTTAATTTGTTATATATATATTTTTTTAAGCTTACAAATTTTCAGGTGTGGGGTTCACGTACATATCCGCTAAATGCAATCTCTCGCAGTTTTCATCCTAAACGAACTGTATATGATTAAGTTGTTTCTTTTTTCGCTAGCGCTATGTCGCTCTGACCCACTTGCCCGAAGGGTTTGTTTCGTATAGGTTTTGTTGCCATGGCTACTCATATTTGAAATGTTCATAGATGTGGTGGTGTTATTTATTTTGTGGTAAATCTATGGAAATGTTAACCTTTTTGACAGCATGTATTATGCCTGTCCTTTTTGACAGCATGTACTATGCCTGTCCTTTTTGACAGCATGTACTATGCTTGTGCCCAATTCAATGATAGCGGCTGTCTGTGATCTATGACCTCTTCTGTCAATTTCTTTATGTACTATGTACTTTTATTTGAGAACACTGCTACTCCATGAAGTTGACTTAAGAGGTATTCTATGGCCGAGAATTTGCGCATGCGGACGGTGGAATGAATTAATGCTATTTATTAGTATTTTTGTGATTATTGCAATAATTGTTCTATTACGGTGCGAACTAGAACTGTAATACTTAACTGAGTGCTGCATTTATTTCATTGAATTTTAAAATGCCTCATGTGTCGAAAATGCGAAAACGATCATACAAGCGCGTTCGTCCAGTGATTATAAGCTCTGCCGAAAACTCCGATATGGAAACGGTAGCGGAAAATGTCGTTGTTTTACCGGGGATGAGTGGGACCCAAGGCACTTCTTCAGATTCGTTGCTAACCCCAGCATCGGAGGAATGCATGGGAAAATTGGCTGAAGCTATTTCTCTGCTCGCTCAACAACTTGTAGAAAATAAAAATGCGTCCGGAAATCATCGCGATTTAATTCCCGAATATGATCCCGAAAATGGGGATTTGGATGTTAAACGCTGGGTCGCAAAAGTCGATCAACTACAAGCCATTTATCAGTGGAGTGACGAATTAACTGGGTTCAATGCTACCAGACGTTTGAAAGGATTAGCTGAGAAATGGTTAGAGTCCCAAATAATTACATGTATGAAATGGATAGAGTTGAAACCAATGTTGCTGAGGAGTTTCCCAACGAAAATTAACTACTGTGAAGTACTTCAACAAATGTTAGACCGCAAGCACAGACCAGGTGAAACATTATTGAAGTACTACTTTGATAAGGTGACGCTTCTGCATAGATGCCAAATAACTGGGGAGAATTCGGTGTCGTGCATCATTGGTGGATTGACCGATGTCATGTTGCGACGTACTGCTGAAGCAGGTCACTTTGAAAACGTGGAAGACTTGGCCTTTCTAAAGAATTGTTCTACCAAAGCAGATCGAATTGATAGACTAAGGCATGTATCCTTCAAGGGTCAACGACACCAAGAATACTCTCGAAAGGGCTATACTCGAAGAGCTGAAAATCGCAAGATGTTGTGTTTTATTTGCAAGAGGGAAGGGCACAAAGCCGTAATGTGCCCTACGACTACCATCAGTACTTGCAATTACTGTAACAAGCGGGGACATACGGATGATAAATGTTACCGAAAACAGCTGACCAACAAGGATCAACCTGGTAAAAATAACCCAAAGAAAATATTGTGACTAGGACGGGGAACTGGCGGTGATAAATATTCCAAAGATGCGTTGATCAATGGACACCCTGTCAAAGCGTACATCGACTTCGGTAGTGAATGTATCACCATTCAGTACTCAACATGTGAGAAATTAAACTTAGTAATTCGTTCTGATAGGGTAACATCTCTTCGCGGGTTTGGAAACTCCTTGGTAACCACCAAAGGACGTACCAGCTTCAAGCTTTCAGTGGATAATATCAGTACGCACGTCGAAGCTGACGTAGTATCAAATTCGGCACAATCCGTGCCACTTATCGTTGGACAGCCTTTCACCGAATTACCTGATTTGGTCGTCTACAAGGACCATCAGCTGTTGCAGTTTTACCAACGATATCCCGGGATGAAGGTGGAATTGTGGCCGAAGCAAAAGACGATTATACCGCCAGGATATGTTTCGAATATTATGGTGGAGAATCGGGGACAATGGGTTAGTGGAGAATATTTGGTGGATGCTAGTGTACGTATGGAACCAGAACACGAACTTGTGCTTCCGCGATGTATCATAACTCTAGGTGAAAACATTGAAACAGTTGTGCCGGTTATAAATTTAGGTAAGCGTGATGTTTTGTTGAACACAAATAGACCTTTTGTTCGGGTACGGCGTTGTGTTTCTGAAACTGGAAGAGAATTAAATGTACGACAAATAAAGAAGAGAGCGACAAAATTATCTCCATTGTTAGTAAATGATTTGCATGTTGGTGACGTTTCTCAGGAAATCAAAGAGCACCTACAACAACTAGTCAACACCTACCGACATTGCTTCGCGACAAACATTAAGGAACTTGGGGAGTCAAAGTCAACTAGAATGCACATTGAACTGACCCACAATCAGCCATTCAGTTATCGTCCTTATCGCATGTCACCGGCAGAAAAAGAAGTCGCAAAAGAGATGGTGCAGGAACTTCTGGATTCCGGTATTGTTCGCGACTCTTGTTCGCCCTTTAGTTCACCTATACTTCTTGTTAAAAAGAAGGACGGAAGGTATCGGTTATGTATTGATTATCGTAAACTAAACTCCGCGACCGTGAAAGACAAGTATCCTTTGCCACGTATAGATGATCAGTTAGACAAACTTCAAGGTGCCGCGAGTTTCACCACTCTAGATTTAATGTCAGGATACCATCAGATTACTCTTGACGAATCGTCTAAAAAGTATACGGCATTTGTTACCCCAGACGGTCACTACGAGTACAACAAAGTCCCATTCGGATTATGCAATGCACCCAGCGTATTCCAGAGGATGATGAATCGTTTGCTTTTGCCCTACGGTAGTCTCGCAACAGTATATCTCGATGACGTGTTAGTCTTCGCAAAGACCCCGGAAGAGAACCTCGAAAAACTGGAAGTCCTATTGAAAATGTTTGAGCAGGAAGGACTTACCCTGAATTCTGAAAAATGTACGTTTCTGTGTTCAACTGTTGACTATTTAGGATTCACGATATCCACAGAAGGTGTTCGCCCTGGAGAGGCAAAATGTAAAGCTATCAACAACTTTCCTAAGCCGCGCGATGTTCATACTGTGCGACAGTTCTTAGGGTTAACGGGGTTCTTCCGACATTTTGTCAAGAATTATGCCCTCACTGCGGAGCCTTTAACAAGACTAACCAAGAAAAACTGTTCGTGGAGCTGGGAACCACAACAAGAAAAGGCTTTCTCTTCCTTGAAAGAGACTCTAACTTAACGCCCGGTACTCAAAATCTATGCACCTGAGGACAGGACGGAAGTTCACACCGACGCTTGCAGTCAGGGGTTGGGCGGAATCTTACTGCAAGAAAGCGAAGGACGGTTACATCCGGTATTTTACTATAGTCGCCGAACCACTGCGGCTGAAAGTCGATACCATTCTTACGAACTAGAGACGCTGGCAGTGGTACAAACAGTGCAAAAATTCCGAGTGTATCTATTGGACAAGGCGTTTACAGTTGTAACGGACTGCAATGCGCTGAAGACGGCTTGGACAAAGCGCGACTTGCTACCACGTATTTCCCGTTGGTGGTTACAACTGCAGGAGTTTCGATTCGACATAGTCTATCGAAAGGGAGACCATATGCGCCATGCAGATGCTCTAAGTAGAAATCGGGACCCAACTGAAACACCTTGTGAAGCACGCGTCATCATGCGGATCGAACCTGCGGACTGGGTATTGTCTGCGCAACTGACTGATGAGAAGGTACAACAAATACGACAAATTCTGTCAAAAACACCAGAGACGGATTATGAGAGGAATGTTTATAAAAACTTCACGATTCGCGAAAATCGACTGTACCGTATTACAGTACGAGGCCTACAGTGGGTAGTGCCTAAGGGTATGAGAATTCAAGTGATCAGAGCATCCCACGATGAATTGGGTCATTTCGGGGTCGACAAGACGCTCAATGCTCTATGTCAGCACTACTGGTTCCCGAAAATGAGAGAAAAAGTTCAACGATATATCAACAGCTGTATTCCCTGTCTATTTACCAAACAGTGCGCAGGACGTAAAGAAGGATTTCTCCACCCCATTCCAAAACATCCCAAACCGTTTCACACGGTACATGTGGATCACCTAGGACCCTTCAATAAAACGAAAGGAGGAAACGTACACCTTATCGTGCTGGTAGACGGGTTCACCAAATATTTGATGATGTGTGCGGTGCCTTCGACGAAGACCAAGTTTGTGCTACGATTCTTGGAAGCAGAATTGATACATCGGTTCGGGGTGCCCTCTTATTTGGTGACTGATCGGGGTACTGCCTTTACTTCCAAGAAATTTGAGGAATATTGCCGTGCTAAAGGGATTAGACATGTCAAAGTTGCAGTGGGTACACCTCGTGCCAATGGTCAGGTGGAACGGTATAATCGAACCGTTCTTGCTTCATTGGCAGCTTATGAAGACGAATACGAATGGGACCAACGGATTCCAACAGTACAATTTGCCATCAACAACACCATCCACAAGGATACGAGGAAAACGCCAAATGAAATGTTGATGGGTTATACACCTAAAGCAGGAACAGATGCGGCACTTGCACATGCAGTGGATATTGAACCAGAAGTGCAAGCCGATTTAACTCAAATCAGAGACGAAGCCAGTCGAAAACTAGCTAGCGCCCAGGATAAGAATAAGGTACGATTTGACCAAAACGTAAGCAACCTCGCCAATATACTACGGGAGATATGGTTTTGGTCCAGAAACAAGTACAAGGTGATGGTGTGAGTGCTAAACTGCGACCCAGGTATGATGGACCTATGGTGGTGACACAAGTGTTGGATAAGGACCGTTACGAAGTATCCGACATGAAGGCATCTAGACGGCGACAAAAGGGGAGCTATCGAAACGTAGTAGCGGTCGATCGACTGAAACCCTGGGCAGTCCTAGTAGATCAGTCCGAAAGCTCAGACGATGAAGATGAGGATCTGGTCAATGTGGAAGATGGAGTACCCCTGCCATCCGAGTCAGATTAAGATTAAATTAGTTGCTCGGGTCGAGGAAATGTCAGGAATGGCCGACTGAAGGAAATGTCATGTTCATTTATTTAAGTTTTCGTTTTCTTTTTCTCTCTTATTAACATGTTTTGTTCAGCCTTTAATAAATTGATGTTTTCTATTCCATGGTGTCTAAATTATCATATACTGTGGATTGGTCGAGTCCATGCTACGAACCCAAGGGAGGTTGCGTGGTAGGGAGAGTTTTTGGGAGAAGGGATTGAGTGACGAGCATTTTTAGAGTGCGGGTGATCCGAAGAACTGTGGCTGTGAAGGGAGCCAGGGCCAACCCTTAGGATTACTGATATTTGGTCAAAGTATTACCTGTTTGATTACTGATTTGAGAATACACGTGTGAGTGAGTACTTTGATTATTTTACATATGAGCTCATATGATAGGGTGATAACTGGCGATGATTGTTCCGTCAGCCACGAGGGATTGTCTGGCGATGATATTCCGCTAGAAAACTGTCGATTGATGTTTGCCGACTGTAACGACTGAGTGAAGTTCCCTCAGTATCGTTGACTTCCGGGTTGTGTCCTGGAGGTGACCCCGTGATGGTCAGAAACTCACAAATGCATGTTTTTAGTAGAACTTAGAAATTATAAGTAGATGTATGAGATTTTCGTTAACTAGGTACCTTTAGGTGGCTGATGACTAGATGAGGAAGAGGGGGGGCCTAGGTGAGAAGCTTCCAACCAACCAGGGCCATCGCGCCCCCGGTAAGATTATGTAAGTGACAAAAATTAGAACAGAACAGTAAAAGTTGTTTTTCTCTTTTGTTGTTGAGGTATTGCTTCTGTCCTCCGCACTCGCCCCTGGCTCTGACTGACCTTCGCTAACTAAATCCGATCTAGGTGAGATTGTTTTTGGATACATGTGTACGTTACCCCTTTGTCCGGAATCATATGTTAATTTGTTATATATATATTTTTTTAAGCTTACAATTATTATAAAGCAGTTCACAGAAATTCTTTATATGTACCTACTCTAGCAGATCACAACGATGTGTTAAAAATATATGGAAGAAAAATAAACTCCCTTTTCCACTGTTATTTTCAACAATGTGTATTTCATGGGAAAACGTTAATTTGTCAGAATGGTATATCAGATGTGTAGAGAATGATATTTCTACAAAAATATATGAAAATACCTGAAAATAAGCACAAGATGTATTCCTGTTTTTTCAAGAAACTCGATTTCTGTGTATTATACTGTCTGACAAATTTAGGCTGAGTATGGATTCATGGGCATACTGCAGCTTCAACGTTCTTTCCTTCACTGCTACATTCCTTTCATGGCTCAATTTAAATTTCTTGAGCTGTAGATAATCAATCACACATATAATGTTTAGTTGTGGCAAAACAGAACAGAAGTATAGTATGTTAGTTAATTTTTAGCATTCTTAATAAGATTTGTTTGCCCCATACGTTTATAACTTGTCAATTGATTTCAGAACAATACAAATGTTGAATGCGTTCTTTTATAGAAGAAAGAAAGCTTGAAGGATAACTTTATCATGCCAGACACACACAAATAATCTAACGTGTTCGGTGAGTTGTACTATAGTTTGAATACCCATCGAGTGGGGTTTCGTCACGATTCCTGACGTCATCTGCCATTATACGCATGTCGTAAATAATTTAAATTAAATTTTATCTCCTAACCCCAAAACACTGAAACTGACATATTTGTAAAGGAGCTAAATCACTTTCAAAAAGAAATGTTTGACATTAAACGTCAAAGAGAACAAGAACAAACGTCAAAATAATGATAAGCCGATCTGCTCGAAGACATATGTTTATGACGTTACAATTTTATTTCACCTAGCTTACAAATGAAAAAAAGAGATAGACAAGGTATGACGAAACCCCATACGATGGGTATTCAAACTATATTTGCTTGGTTGTAGATTTGTCTTAGGTAGTTATTTCTTGAAAATTTATGATTCTAATGAACTAATTTGATTTAATCAATTAATAAATTTTCATATTTTTTGTGAAAGTGATTATTTGATGGAATAATTAGATTTTTCCCATTTCTGCTTTTCCAGCTGGACGTCAAGACCATATAATTATTTTCTATAGCAATTCTTTTAAATCTCAGTTTTTACTGAATCATCAATCTTTAAAATCGGTAGGTACTAACACTTAGGTTCCGTTGGGTATATTCCTGTTCTACTGAGCTCAAGCACATAGCTTTAGTGCCTTGTCAACCAATAAGCAAAGAAAAATGGTACACAAAGGAAAAGATTAAATATTACCAATCGTCTCTCAAAGAACGCCCTCTTTATATTGGTCTCAAATTGCGATTTAGGTTTTGCAGTTTTTTTTCTTTTCAGCCCTACTAACCAAGCCAAGACTCCCGTTCCCTTTGTCCAAACTGTTAACAAGGATAACGACTTTGCAGTCTCGTGGGCACGTATGGCATTATTACGATGTCGATACCCTCGCCAAGTTTCCACAGCCGAGCCGAAAATCGGTGGAAGGTGAAGCCTTTGGTATGCCAACAAGATAATATTGTAATACTCAACTGCTTATGAAAGGCAAGCTGGCGCTTGTAGCCCACACTCCCATACATTCAATCACAAGCTTCACAAACCCAAGGTTTTCCTATCGATGGGTGTCACCATAGCAATTGATTTGTGGTTCTAGCACATAATTAGTATATAAAGTGTAACGTGGGCTTTACACTACGCTGCAAACGCGCCTTAAGACACGACACATGTTAGACGTCAAGCAAGTATGTCATGTCAGAATATATTCAACAAGTGAAATTTTTGAAAAAAATTAAAAATAGTTTTTATTGGGCATTTAAGATTTAAACCGTACCGATGAGTACCTAATATTGATATCTTTTCTCGATTTTAACTATACTTATGTATTATGTATATGTGTTTGCCAGCAACAGCAATTCCATAACAAATTACTGTTTGTCTACTACAACACAAAATTAAACTTTAAATTAACAATAACGTCTGACGTCTGACAATTGCGACATAACCATAGACGATCTTCCAAAAAGTACCTCTATACCAGAGAACGAGACGTATATATACGCTCCATGCTCGTGCGTAATTCCAGTGACGGAATCCATTGTCGTTCCATGTCGACATTATAATGATCTTGGTTGAATGAGATAATTATAATTACCAATATTGGATCACACTTGGAGCTTAACAGGCGGCGAGATGTCTGCGATCTAAGTACGAATTCGAAATTTCAAGTCTCTAGACCGTATGGGGCCTGAGAAATCGCTGCGGAGTCCATTGATACAAGAACCGAAAGTAATAAAAACTATTTAAATAAGCATCACGAGATAGTTATGTAGAAAATAAATAAAAGTATCAATAAAATCTTTTATTTCCAACCAATACATTACATGGTGTCAGAAGTCGTGTGACGAATTCATAGAAAGTGAAGAAATCTACCAGATAAGGTTATAATAAATAAAAACCTAAACATGGGAGATGAAAGTAGCGTAGCCGTCATAAGACCACCAAAACCTCTAATTTTCATTGAAAACATGTCAGCCCGTTGAAAAGGATGGAAACAACAATTCAATTGGTATGCTACACGATTGGACCTGAAGCAATACAGATATTCAATAACTTCAACCTAACTGAAGCCCAGCAGAAAGACATGGATCAGATAATGAACAAGTTTGAAGAATACTTCATACCAAAAATTAACGTCTCATTTGAAAGATACAACTTTTTCAAAATCGTGCAGAAAGATGAGCCCTTCGAAGAATTTTTTAAAACAATCAAAACACAGGCAAAAACATACGAATTTTATAACTTAAACGATAGCCTGTTGAAGGACAAAATTGTTTTTGGAGTACAATCTGATGCTGTTAGAGAAAAACTACTCACTGAAGAAAATCTAGATCTGAACAAAGCAATCTCAATATACCGAGCTAGTGAACAAGCAACAAAACAACTGAAAGAAATCAATGTTTCAGAAAATAGCCAAATACACCTAGTGAAAGGCAAGAAGAAAAATTACAGCAAAGATACCTTCATGTGCAAACGATGTGGCACAAGACACAAAAAACAAAGTTGTCCAGCATATCAAAATAGATGCAATAGCTGTAACAAAAAAGGACATTTTGAAAGCCAGTGTTGGTCGAAGAACGAAAAGAAAGTAAAAAAGGGTACCAAAATGCATTCATTTGATGAAAGTGAAAATCTGATGGACGGGTCAGAAGACGAACAAGAAATTCTGTACATAAGAAGGTTGATCCAGAGTGAAGAAAAAGATGGGCATGAAATCATCTAGATTGGAAAAGAGAAAGATAAAGCTAAATTAGACACTGGTGCACAGTGTAACGTTCTACCAAAATGGATAAGTGATAAACTTGAGTGCAAAATAATACAATCAAAAACAAAAAGACTAGTAAGTTTCACAAACGATAGAATAACAGTGCTAGGTCAGGCAAATCTGAACTGTAAAGTAAAAGGACTGAAACAAAACATAACCTTCGAAATCGTTGAAAAAGATGTTCCCCCCATTCTAGGAAGAAAGTCATGTGAAAATTCAGGTCTGGTAGTAATATACTAATAAAGATGAGGATATCTTCAAAGGACTGTGATGTCTGAAAAACTATGAATATGATATTGATTTAGTTGAAAATCCACAGTTTAGAATACAACCCACAAGAAGAATTCCATATTACATAAAAAACCAAGTACGCAAAGAACTTGATAGAATGGTTAACTTGGGTGTAATAAAACCTGTAAATGAACCTACTCAAGTAGTCAGCCCTATGGTAGTCGTTAAACAGAAAGACAAATTTAGAATCTGTCTTGACCCTACCGATGTAGACAAAAATATTTTAAGGAGGCACTATCCATTAAAAACATTGGAAGAGATGACATCAGAAATCAATGAAGCAAAATACTTTACATTATTGGACTGTAAACGAGGATTCTGACAAATTAGAGTAACTGATCGTACACAGAAATTCCTTACTTTCGCCACTCCATGGGGTCGATACTGTTGCACTAGATTACCATTCGGGATATCAGCAGCGCCAGGGGTGTTCCAGGAAGCCATAAATTTTGTGCTAGGAGACATTCCAAATGTTCAGTGCTACATGGACGACATTTATGATATTTACAGATAGCGTAGAAAAAATTGAAAAGTTGACGGAAAAAGTCATAAGAAAATTAAAAGAAGCTGGCTTAAATTTAAACTATGAAAAATGTATCTTCACTGCAAATTCAGTCAAGTTCATGTGTCACATATTCACAGCTGATGGCATTTCATTAGATCCATCAAAAGTGGAGGCATCACAAAATATGAATACCCCCAGAAATATGACAGAAATTTAATGACTTTTGGGTATGGTTACCTATCTAAACAAATATATACCAAATATGTCCGAACTTACCGACCCATTAAGAAAGCTACTACAAAAGAACGTCATATATCAGTGGAATTTTGAGCAAGAAGAAGCATTTCAGAGAATAAAGAAAATACTGACAACACCACCAGTTCTCAGGTATTATGACGTGAACAGCGACATCACACTGTCGGTGGATGCAAGTTCAAAAAGCCTAAGAGCAACTATACTACAAGAAAATCAGCCCATAGCATATGCAACCAAATCATTAACAGCTTCACAACAAAATTGGCCACAAATTGGAAAAGAAGCATTTGCCATCAAATTTGGTTGTCATAAATTCCATTACTATGCATATGGGAAAAAATTAACCATTGAAACCGACCACAAACCACTGGAAACTATATTCAAAAAACCAACTCAATCCGCACCAGCCAGACTTCAAAGAATACTACGAGATGTGTTGGTGTATTCTCCAAAAATTATATACAGAAAAGGGAACGAAATACCAATCGCTGATTTGTTAAGCCGGGGCTTTGAACACCAAACCAGTAGTCCATACCACTCTCAAGGAAATGGACTAGTAGAAAGTGGCGTACAGATAGCAAAAAACATTATACGAAAGTGCTCCATGGATAAGTCTGATGTTAAACTAGCACTATTAAACTACAGAAATACACCTAGAAATCAAATCCTTGGAACACCAAGTCAAAGACTTTTTAGCCGAATAACAAGATCCACTATACCCACATCTACAGAGAACCTAAAACCAAAAATAGTCGAAAATGTAAAAGAAGAGCTACAAGAACTAAGGTTGAAACAAAAGCAATATGGAGATCAACATAGAAAGAACAAAGAGTTACAAGAGGGAGGGAGATTATGATACAGAATTGACCATCGAAACTGGAAAGGAGGAGAAATAACAAAGAAGAATGAAAACCCAAGATCAATTATAATACAAACAGACAATGGAAAACAGATAAGAAGAAACTCAGGTATTATCCAGAAATCCAAAACCAGGATCCCTGACAAAAAAAAAGAAATTATCATATTCCCCTACAGCCAACCAAAAATACTTCAACCACCAATAGAAGTTCAGTTCGAAATACTTCCCAATCCCAAGAATCAAGACCTCAGAGTCACATACCAGGACCGTCTACGTCACAAGAGAAACAAGTAATCCCAGAAAATGTTTATAGAACTAAATCAGGAAGATTGGTGAAACCTATAGATAGGCTTGATTTATAAAAAAAACATATATTTTATTTTCAACAAAGTATAGGGGATATAACGTGGGCTTTACAACACGCTGCAAACGCGCCTTAAGACATGACACATGTCAGACATCAAGCAAGTTTGTCATGTCAGAATATATTCAATAAACATCACGAGATAGCTGTTATGTAGAAAATAAATAAAAGTATCAATGTAATCTTTTATTTATTTTCTAAATAACAACTATCTCGTGATGCTTATTGAATATATTCTGACATGACATACTTGCTTGACGTCTGACGTGTGTCATGTCTTAAGAAGCATTTGCAGCGTGGTGTAAAGCCCACGTTACATACTTTGTTGAAATTAAAATATATGTTTTTTAAACAATACATTACAAAGAACAATAATTGATTTTGCTTATCTTGATATTAAAAATGTGAACTTGGCAGTGTTAGCTTCATAAGTTTGAAGATATACGTCTGACTCTGTAGATCAGAATAGTTATTATTGGTTGTCCTAAATCCGTGATAAAACTGATGTAAAAGTTTTTATTGGCGAACCTTAACATTCAAAACATATTACGTTGATTCTGTAAGACATTTCTCACAAAAATAATGGCTAAGGAAAAAAAGCACTGTACCAATATTATTGGAAAAGAATCAGCACAAGAAAAAACATAACATAAACTCAATTATATGTGATTTATGAATCGATGCTTTACCTGCCCTTAGGCCAATACATTTACGTTATTTATTTATTCATAAAAAATATGAAATATTATTCGTATACAACGTCAGCTATATAGTATATATATATATCGAGGTCTACCTTTTCCGTTTCCAATATTTATCTTATGCTACATTTGGCTAACGTTCGATGTCGTTTACATAAGCGATTAGGATACACAGCGCCACACACTCTTTGTTCGTGGCCATTCTTTGGCAGAGTATATTATTTATACATACATGATGATGTCGTGTGCTCAAGCATTGAGATACTGTATCATGTGCATGATTAATGATTCATAATAATATTGAAGCTCAAAACAGGATGGGACAGTCCAAAATTGACCTGTTTGTTGAAAGGAGAGGATTTCATCCATACACTTTTAATCTTATTTTCTTGATGGTAGATTTATTCTTAGATCCGATTATTTATGTAGCTTTTCAATTCAAATTATTATTGATTCAAATATTAAAACGTCCTGATGCCTAATCGCCAATAACTCCTATCGTTGCAGTTATCATTATCCTCAAATCGTCTCTTAATGATGTCTTTATTCCTTGTATCCAAGCTTATTTGTGTCTTCCCATGGAAGTCTATCTTCACCCCTCTTCTGTACATGACTGCACTGCACTGTTGCTTTCTCAAAGTGTTCTATGTTTGTTTCCTTTAAGTTTAATGGCTGGTCTTTTGCCTCATTCCGTAAACAAATTCTGATCTTGATCTTCTCGGGCATTCGTTTCTGTAGCTTCTAGTTTGTGTATATAACTTTCTTTCATCCTCCAATTTTCGGATGCTTACACTAGGAACTTAATTTTAGTTCTAGCTCAACTGTGTATTTCTGTATCATCTGCCACATTCTTATCAAAACGTATTATCTGATATTTATTAATTATTAGGATAAGGTTTATGAGCTCATACCCCCGCTCATATCTGCCCACAATAGACAATAGACAATAGACACACCACAAAAATGTTTCTACTGTCAAGGTGACCTACGGTTAAGCCGTTGATCCGAACCACCGATATGTCTCAAGATAAATCTCAATATTTGTATTCTCAAAGGATTCCCGGTTTCCTTGCGAAAAGAGGACTGGGAAAAGCGACAACCAGAGATTTGAACGTGCACCCAGCTCATCACCGATTACTCGTTCAAACAATCACCACCATTTATGCGTATTGTAACGTGCAAGGGTAAAAGCCGCTGTATCGGGACACAAAGTGGCGACATTTTGATGTTTATGCGCCAGCGTTCGGTATTTCGAGAAGCGGCCAATGACAAAGAGTGCGACGGCCGTATGTCGGCATCCTAGTAAGGATTTCGAGAAAATTCCAGTGGTGGCTAGTGAATTAAATACTAGAGGCGGCTCGAGAGATCTGGAATCTTTGTCAGGAATATATTAGAGATAATTGTCGGCATGAGGGACAGTGAGTGTAAACACAGACTGTAAAAAGACAGTGTGCAATAATATAAGTCAGAGTAAGCTAGTGAGAATATTTAATAGTAAAATGAAGTTTTAATTTTTATTATTTTGAGTGCAAATAAATTTAATTTAACAATTGCAAATTAGTCTCACTTATCTGCGAACCCGCATACGCAATAGTATTAACTTCAATGATCGACGATTTTTTATTTATTCTTCAATAAAGGGTTTTTTATACGATTAAGGCAATTTGTTTATTGTTCGTAAGAGAGACCGAGGACAGTTGAAACAATATGTCATTTTGCGTCATAGACAAAGATTTATTAACCCAAATCGTATGAGTTTAGTGCCAATCGAAATTAATTTCCTTTCACATGAGTGACATAAAGACAGTGTAAGTGAGAATTCTAAGAAAAATCTATTTAACGAATTAATTTTATTTCAACTCCCCTCATATTGAGGAAAGTTGAAACTTGAATGAAATATGTGATAATATGTAATAATTTAGTACATAGGAATAATAATTATAGCTCTTATTTAAAAGAAATATATGTACCACACAGATGCTTATTTAATGTAAAAGTGTAGAGCTTTACTGTGGTTTTGTTAACTTATTTACATTTCATAAGTAATATTCTTAAATTATTATATATATATATATATATATATATATATATAATATATTATGGTACGTACTATTTGAGTATTTGATTTTTATTCAAATATCTGTAACAAGGTAGCTAAAACTTTAATAAACATAATAATTATATTACTACATACAAACGTTCTTATAATGACTTGCATTGTATTATAATTTCCTTAAAATAAGATTAGATAAGATAAGATAATTGTTATTCTTGTTTGCTAAATTAGCACTTAATTATTCCTAACGGATAGTTTTCGATTTTCTACATATTTCATTTTAGTGTGTCGACTTAATATTAAGCTGGCATACTTGTATATAAATAAGAAAAATAATATATTAAACTAGCACTAAATTATTCGTAGCAGATTTTCTCAAATTCGATAATTTCTGTTTAAGTGTCCTCACTTAAAATTAAGCTAGCGAAATTGCCGTAATTCCAGAAATTGAAGAGTTATAAATTGTATTTTTGCGAACTAAGTTAGCACTAAATATGCTTGAATTTAGTACACTGATATTATTGATGTGTGCTACTTTTGTTATGCTAGCTTAATGGACCTAGTTGAAACGTTCGTCGAGGTGAATTCAAAGAGTTTATCTTTGGGTAGAATTAAAGGTTTAAAGTAGAGATGACGATATAATTGGATATTATGTAATAACATAAAGGATATTTATTAAAATATAATTAGTGAAAGTAAAAAACCGACAAGCAAAGTCTCATTCTTACAAATAAAAATTTGAGAGAATTCTGTCCTTTATTAGTTTGTAATAAAACAATAATCTCAAAAATGTCTATTATAAGCTCAAAAAATATAATGATAGTGAAACAATCCTTGCTCCATCTTCATTTTTATTTTTTCTTTGGTTTTCTTGACAAACTTGGTCTTTTTTATTTTCTTATAGGTTATTTTTAAATGTTTTCTTTTCTTCAGAATTATGTCTTCTAACTTTTTTAAGCCATCTTAGGTGCTTCAAATTAAACTAATTTACTATTTACATTTCTTCTTTTGTCAATATGTTGTTTACTTACTGGAGCTATAATTAAATGTGTACCTAAAAACAATTTAACCTGACCTTATAGGCATATCAAAGATAGGTATTCTCTATTCTAATGCAATGATTTGAATTGTCACTTGATAAGCTTTCGATATATACATAAATCTAAACAAAGGAAAAATGCATTCAAAAATATACGTGGGTATTTGAACAAAATGTCTGAAACGTACTTCTCACGATTTTTGTGACTTAGGCGTCAGAATGACAACCGATTCACCTAGAGTAACAGACATAACCTAGTTGAATTCGAGCCTTCGGGGTAGCTAAATTGTATCAAAATCATAATAAATCCCTATGTTAACTAAGAAAAAACCTTAGAATAGCAGCAATGACTTTATTTAATAGAAATTTGGAGCTATAAATGTAACGTTATTTTGAAAGGGTAGGTACCATTTGATTATGCATAAATGAATGAAAGATGAGCCAGGAAATTAAATGAAACGGGCAATGAACATTATTCCCGGTATCCTAAGCTTTAGCGCAAAAATATGTGCACGGAACGACAAATAGAGTGTAACCTAGATTATAGGATATATTTGTGCGATATATACTACGACATACCTATCCTGGTATCATCTGTTATATGTGAAGATTACTGAAAGAAGCAAGCAAACAAATTAAATTTAAAATAGCTAGACAACTTCCATGGAATAACGTAGAGCACATTTCTTTTCTTTTATTCACGACATAAATAAATGTTCACTTATTTGCACAATGATGAAACAAGAGTCTCAAGAATGAATATGTTAGACTCTATTTTATTATAAATTGGCAAAAACTACCTCAAATCTCAAAAAGCATAGGTATAAAGTTTTGATAAAATAACACTATGGAAATTTATTGCCACCTTTGAAAACCTTTCTTATTCCAAAATAGGATTTATCAAGCCATTATTATACGTGTCTCAATTCTCAACGCCTTATAACTCCCCTGCAAGCGAACAACTCACAGAATATTATCTGGAAAATTGAGTTAGAGCTGTTTTAGGCACAACGACTTGACATCATAATGGTATTGGTGAGCCAAAAAGAAGAATATGATTAGGTTCTTACGTGGTGAAATATTTAATATCCGTCAGGGTTATTCTTTGCTACGAAAACATGTGTACTCTCCATGAATTATTAATGATTTGAAACTGACATAGGTGTACGAGATTGTTTATATTAATGTACAAATATTAGTTTTGATCAGAAATTGAAGATGGATTCAATAGTTAATTATTGAAAGTGGTTCTGTAAATGTGGAGATAAAATTTTATAAGAAAACTTACTGCTTCCATGCTCTATTTGAATTTACATTTCAAGCTAATAGCATTATTTTCTATTAAAAGTTTCAATTTTCATTAATTGGTTGTAGGTAGGTTGTAGGAGGGTTAACTAATTATTTACTTGTTTGATTCTGTAATGAGGCAATACTGATGTATAGTTGTGCAAGTTTGAATACTGTTGCAGAACGTATTCGAAATCGATCCTGGCAGACTTGTTAGTGGTTACTTTATAGAAAGCAAATGCAACTAACAAGGGTAAAATTACCTTGTTAACCCCTTAATATTGTCATTCGCAGCTGGCGAGGAATCGAATGTCCCAAGTTCAGGGTGGCTTATTAGAGTTAGGAAGTTCAGTCTCACTGTTGCTGTTGAACATATGAAAATTATGTTTTGAGAAACTTTCAGGATAACCAAAGTTGCATAATTCAGAAAAATCTTCAAATAAAGGAAATGAGCCTCAAACGACGGCTATGGCCTTCTGTATCAATGGGACTTCCCATATCTCCGAAATTAATCGAATTAGAAAAATTTTTTTACGATTACGATTTTAGAGCAATGTTTATCACACTTATTCAAATCTCTTACGAAGATATAACTTAAAATATTGTTAATGTCATTAGAAAAGTACCTACGGTTTTTTACTATTATAATTGGATCTTGGATGTCTACATCAGTAACCTGTACATCAGAGTGTCTTTCAAATCCGTTAAAATTTAGCAATATCAAAACTGATATTATTTTTTAAAACGTACACGATTAATAAGTTATATATGTAGAACAACCTGTTTCCATTTCGGGCCACGGCACCAGGAAATAATCTCTGCTTTATAGACTAGGAACATTAAGGCCATTGACTGTGTTCATAGGCAGAATTTGTGGCAAGCTTTCGCTTTCCGCTAGTGATTCGCAAAGCAAGACCAAGACCAAGACCGATACGGTCTTGGTATTGGTCTTGGTCTTGCACCCTTGGTATTGGTCTTGGTCTTGCATCAAATCCTTAGCCTTGGTCTTGGGTCTTGGTCTTGCATATACGGTCTTGGTATTGGTCTTGGTCTTGCTGCAAGACTTGCAATGTGGATCGGAAGTATGTAATTGATAATCTTATAAGATTGCCTATAATTATATTCATTCAAAATGGATAAACATCACCCATATAAAGAGATTCAGTCATTGTCCAGAACAAACACGCCTGGTATTTTAATGTTACCAAACCATTCTAGAATAAGTACCTACTGAGTATAAAACTAGATGTGTAGAATTAAATTAGAGCAAGGGTGATGCGTATTTAATTAATAAAGTTTAGAAATTATTATTCACCATTCACACATGAGAATCGTATCTTACTAGCGCGACTCAGTCTGCTTGTGCTTTCTTGGTATCTTCCGTCGCAACTAAGCACTCATTTTACTACTTCCTAGCCATTGTTTCAAATATAATGGTTTCCCTGCTTTATATTTGCCTATCATATTATCTATTTCATAAATCTACAATGGTTTTGTATCATTTTCTTGAATAAAATAGAAAAAATCTCTGAGTGGCCATTGAGTAAAAGCGATTTAAAGTAGGTATGTCTGGATTGTAAAACTAACTTCAACTTATATTTAAAGTTTTTTCCAAAAAAATAATGAAAATTATAAATACTTAGGGATTTGTTAATACGCGCATTTATAAAAGTAGGTATCTATTTCAAACATCAGTCGTATGAATATTCCAGTTGAGTTAGTTAATGAGCATGATTGAGAAAATAATTTCAAAATAAGGGCAATATAAAATTTAAGAAATCTCCAAAAGTGGCTACTGAATAAATATCATCAAAAATATCGGATTTATAGATGATTTCTTACGTTTGCTTAAAATATTTTGCGTGATAGAAAAAATAATAAAAATAAAAAACCGTGTAGTCTATCTTCACCTAGCTACGAGCTGTCGGGTTTCTTTGAAAGCAGCTCGTTAAGGGAAATCCTAAAAGGCTTGAAATTACTGTATAGGGTGTTTCAGAACTTTTTGAAATCAGGGAATCCTGTAGAAGGGTAAAATGAACTTGCTCTTCACCTCTTCAACTTTTAATTCAATATTTTTGGAATCTGTAAAATAAAGAAAGACTGCAAGACCAAGACCAGTCTCGCAGCATCACTACTTTCCGCATCAACTAAAATCACTCATCTAGTCTTGACTATAACTATATAGCGTATGTTAGGGTAGAAAACGAAGTAACAGACCCATTTTGTGCGGAAAATGGCATCAGACAGGGCTCCATTGTAAAGCCTTTGCTGTTCAACATCTATGGTGAATGGATTAGGTACATGAAAGGCTCTGAAAACTGAAATTTAGGAGTTATGATCAAAGGCAACAAAATCAGTAACTTCCGATACGCTGACGATACCATTCTGTTGCACCAGAGGAAGAGCTCATTGAACTGTTGGAACCATTAGAAGGTTTTAGCAGCAAGGCTAGTCAAAGTATTAATAAATGTAAAACTAAGAACTTGATTGTAGATAAAATAACATAATCGATTCAACGTTAAAAGTATAAATAATATTGACACAGACCATAAATTTGTTTTTCTGAATTAATTATCTAATGATGATGGCTTTAGCGAGATAAAAGAAAGGAGTGCCATAGCGAAGGAAGCCATGACCAGACTAACAAATCTGTATCAGCACCAAAATGTGTTTATCAGGAGACCTTATGGATCAGAATGTGAGACACTGAGAAAAAGAAGATGCTGGAGTAGAATGGTGAGAGTCTCGTGGACCTGAAGAAGTCCATTCTAGAACAAGTTTTTATAAAGAAAACACTGCGCATAACTGTAGGAGAAAAAATGGTCAAGTTTTTTGATCACGTATTACGCATATATAGTTTAGAAAGACTCACTCTTGAGAATAAGATGGATGGTAGAAAATTACGAGGAAAATCTCCGACGGTAGGTAAAGACAGACCTTATGGATGGCTGAACACTATGAACACTGGATGGCCATTGTACATAATAACTTAGGAAGCTATGCTGCTCAAAATAGAGCATCCGTCCAAGAAGAAGAAATTTGATATATATTTAATATAAAGTATAATATGTCCACGCATACTGTATCGCATTGACGCTTGAGTTTGAAGTTTTGCCCCGTTCATCCATGCGAAATGTGATCATTGTTAATACCATGCCGCAAACAGTACCTATTATTCTTTCAATTTATTTTGATAATGGTTATTGATTTTTTTTTAGAAGCGCTTATTTCCTCCGGAATAAGAATCTTAGAATGTATCAGGATAGGTATAACCTATCCCGATGATCAATGAAAAACTCAAACATATTTTTGTAGATTATATTAACCAACTTCATCAGTACAAGCCTTACCATGATTTTTAAATTACCTGTATTCCTAGATTCTATACAGTATACTGGGCAGTATTGAGCTATATCATCATTTGAGACCATACTGGTGTTCCGTTCCAAAATCTTCTAGCACAGCATATAGGGTTGTTGTCAACAGCTGACAGGCTTCTTTCTATTATGTTAACCAACCAATCTCATACAAGGGTTTATTCAAAACAATAATTAATAAATAGCGCCAATATACCAGTGCAACACCAGCACATTAAGGCCTCGATTGGTGACATCAGACCGATATAGAGGTCTGTATGCTGGATCGAATTTCGGAACGCATAAGATTTCACATAGCGTAAATATCAATCAGAACAGTTGTTTAATAATTGGCGCCTCCCAAACAAACTACACAAGTAAAGTAATGAGCTATAAACTTTTCTGAATAATTTATAGAAAAGCCTTTTTGTGCGACAAATTGATTACGTAGAGTAATTTGTTTCAATCAAACTTCTACACAAGGGTCCATTTCTTTGGCAACTCCATTTATATAACCATGTTTTTTGTAGCAAAGTCAAATAAGCTCCATTTATCAGATGTCCTCTTTCAGTTTTGGAAGTTGATGTCAAGGTTATGAGGGCAGACATCTCGCCTCTGATTTGAACTTGTGAGTCATGGAACTTCCATAGTTCTTTTTTAGTTGTGAAGTGTTTTATTGAGCGACTCTTTTAAAGATTATTATTTCCAACGTTATTTACAAAAAGTGTGTAGAATATAATCTTTGCACTAGCATAGTCGTATTCCTGAGAAAGAATAATTTATCCGAGATATTTTCATCTTAACAGACTACTTAAGAATTTAACTTTAACAATGTCTTCTAAATTCAATCACTTACTCGAAAAATCGTATTGATGGCAAACCCAACCAAGGTTATCTAAAATATATCCAATATATAAAAATAACTACAGTGAATAAATTAAGGAATATAATATGTTAGCGCTACGAAAAATATATTATTTTTGTTATTAATTTAAGTTTAAGTTGTAACGCCTCTGCACCTAAAGTACGTTAATTATAAACAAGTCCAAGTGTTGGTTGGCTGTAAAGAGTAAAGACGACAGCAGAATCATCACGCGCCTTGTGTGATACGCATCATTTTGAGGTGTTAATAATCAACTGCTAATAGAATATATAATAAATATACAGGGTTGATTTTAACAAAAAAAAATTTAACACGTCGATTTTATTTCACTTAAAAGATATCACATCGAGTGATTCAAACAAAGCTCATTTGCGGTGATCTATGTAATAAATATAGTTTAAAAAAACTAAAAAACACGCTTTTAAAGAATATCGAACTAAAAAGTTGAAAATAATTTTGAAAATAAACTTAAAACAGTAGTTTATAAAAAATACTAGTATCATTGAGGGAAAAGCGTGGGGCGCTCGATATACGAAAATTATGGCACAAAGCGCCCCACGCTTTTCCCTCAATTATACTAGTATTTTTTATAAACTACTGTTTTAAGTTTATTTTCAAAATTATTTTCAACTTTTTAGTTCGATATTTTTTAAAAGCGTGTTTTGTAGTTTTTTTTAAACTATATTTATTTTTAACTTTTTAGTTCAATATTCTTTAAAATCGTGTTTTTTAGTTTTTTTAAACTATATTTATTTAAATAACATGCATGTCCAGCATTTTAAGTATAGCTTTTCGATTGTTGAAATTATTCAAATAACAAAATACTTTGATATTCGAAATATGCATAATGTCGTTCATAGTAAGCATTGATATTTTACAATTGATATCTGCACTATTATTCAAAAGTAATTGATCGGCGTTAACATATTGGGATCTAAATCAACTATGTGATATCTTTGATAATTATGAATGGTGATTTTTTTACACTATTCTTAGCGATAACTTGAAAAAGTGGAATTTTTTCCCTTATTATCCCGACAATTTTCATCAGCTCTTTAATTTTGCCAATTATTGTGGATGCAATTTCGATTCTATCCTATATTATGAGAAACATTGGAATAACTTGAATTTCATTGCCGTAAATTTGTAATGAGAAGATATTAAAAACTACCGAGTAAATAGAAAAAAATATTTGATTGCGATGAAATTTTGAACATTGATTGAGAAATGTCAAGTTATCAGATGTGTTTCTTCCGATTTTGAATATCTCGAGCCGTTTTTGAGATATTAGAATGTTAATCGGCATTTATGCCTGCGCTACACTACATACTCAAACCAGACGGAATCATATTTAAAATTTCCAAATAATTAGAAAAAATGGTTCGATCACAATGAAATTTTGTACACTGATTCAAAAAACTCAATCAATTAGAGGTGATTTTACTGATTTAGAATATCTCAAACCGTTCCAGAGATATTTGAAGTCAAACTGGCAAAGTCTGAAAAGTGTAGCAAGACAATTTGACAAAGAATCTTAATTATCAAATGTTTATTTCCGAAAAAAATAGAAGGAAATATCCGATCGCGACACACTTATTAAAGAAAATAAAGCGATCAGGAATGAAGATATTGAAAAAAATAGAAAATTTTAAGAAATGCAAGCTTTTTTTCAACCAGTGATGAGCTACCCGAAATATTAGATATAGAGCCCTAGTATGAGCGAGGCATATTGTTGAAAAAGTCCAAAAAATATTTTGGAAGAAAATTTTGCCCTCTAGGACCTACCATTGCCGAGATATAAAAATTGAGTTCTGGACGTTTTTTACTTGATAAAACCTTCTAATAAAATGCGTCGATTCCATCCCCCAACTTTAAACACCCTTTGCGCCCTTAATAAAGGGATATTTGAAAAACAAAATATGCTATCCTCTGCGAAATTTTGTCAGCTTTGCGAAGATATTGGAGAATTTGAGATATTCCAAACAGTTTCAGAGGAGATAGAATTATAGATCAAGCACCTTTTTCATCCCGAAAATTTACCCCCACTCATATGATCCAGAACGTGGCGGTTCTTATGGGATTCGCGCGGCCGACGATTTCTTATGTTTAGTCCCATCGATGGAGCTATCTTGTGGTTTTTGAATTTTTGCGATATCTCTTTTGGTTCTCTCAAAAAAAAATAATTGCATTTTTTTCAACCCTTAATATCTAAGGGATGAAATATCTAAAACCCGCTGGTCATCTGCTACCAACCAAAAAGAAAATTAAAAAAAAAATTCCAAAAAAATTCATTCTACACAAACCAAGGAAAAGCGAAATGAAAATCCATCTCCTTATGCAAAGGAGAGTTACATACTCACAAACTCACAAACATACAAACATACAAGTGAAGTTAATGTAAGCTTGTTAAATACGAGAACGTATCTTCGCATGCCATTACTTAAATCATCTGAAATTGCAATGTAATATTGCACATCACTTGTCAATTTTTGAAATAGATATATTTTATTGATCATTTCGACATTGAATTGAATTGATTCTGTTCAGCATTTCTCATGCGTTCTCAGCGTTTGAATCATTCTTCCATTATGTAGGTAATTATTATTATTTACCAAACCTAAAATGAGATAAATTGCCGCATATGTGAGCAAAGCTTGTTGATATAATTTGTTGAAGAAAAAAACAATAACAAAAAAAAATTAAGTTTGTGAATTAAATATATTAAATGCTACTGATTAAGTTTATACTATAAAGTACGGCTAGCATCAGGGATAAAAAATTAAGTAAAATTTGTAATTTACGGTTTTCAACAGATGCTCACGTTTCAGACATACCTGAGTTCAAGAAACATATTTCAGCAATTCAATTTGTGTCTGACTGTGCCAAGAACATCTCAGTAGCAGATAGAACGATTTTGTTGCTTTCTTTTTTGTTTTGTATTGTATCTATTAGACTTAGACACAGAAGGGTTATATTGTTCGCCAACAAACCTGCATTGCACACAGCTTTTGCGGGAAATTTACTTTCCTATACTTAGGTATTACTAGAGTTTCTTAGACATCCAATATAAAGTGCATTTCTAATGAATAGAAGGAAATAAATTATCTTATTAAATTGATTTCCATATTTTCTAGTTGTTATCTAATTTTCTGGCTAAGCGGTTTGTCTTACTAAATAATGTAATATTTTTAACTTTTTGCTTTTTGCTGTGTCGTAAAAAGAAGAATGGTGGCAAGAGTGAACCGGATGATTTTAGTATTTAATGGAATTTGCGTCGGTGCGGTAGGGAAGACGTGTGAATGGACCCACCGGTTTTTTTAAATAGCAACGCATGTTTCTTTGCCATTATTCAACATATCTCAGATTCTTCATAAAAAAGTATCATATATTTATCTTAGTTAGCCACTTTCTGATATTTCAAGGTTAATTGCTGTAAGCAGTACTGATCTGAGGTAATTATATAAGGAAAATGTGAGGAGCTTATTAAATTATATTTTATTATCAATCAAATGAGTTACCTTTACTATCTGCTTATTCCATAAAATGTTCACCGATTGATCTAAACGAATTACTGAGAGAAGAATTTTCAGATCTGTTAAATTCCTAGTGACAGGAAAAACGCGGTGCTGCAAATTAGATTGGTTTTATATTTGATTTATATGTTTAGTTCTTTCCCCAAAATGTCAGAAACAAAAAAATTAAATTAATTCTCAGATCCGCAGGACACATACAAGCTAAATTACCTATTCCTAAGAAGCTCCTCGGCCAAGCTATCATGTGATTTACTCAGTAAAAGTCAAGAAACGACGAGAAAACTAATGTGGTGATGCTGTCAGTACACTAAGGTTTAGGAATCACATCTATGATATCGACCTGGTACGGGGTGCGGTTCCATCTTTTCGAAAAAAAAACGAAGGCAGAGAGCTACGTGAAAGAGTATGTAGGCAAACAAGCCCGAAAAAATGGATAAATCTAGATAATGAATTCTAATTAAATGGAGAACCACAATAAAACTGAAAAAGATAGGTGTAAGAAAGGAACTCCATCTACTACCTAATCTAATCCAAGTTTTCACAAGTCCATTATAATATATGTATCTATTCATAGAACGTTACCCTCATTGCAGAAGATTTATTTTGACATATCTTTACGTTTTAAGATCCCCAGTGTCGAATTCAGAATTTGTTCCAAGGATTTATGTGTTTGTACCCATAGGTATTGTAGTTTGTAGCTAGGTTTCGTCTAGAATATCTCGAGACTCATGAATGATATCAACTCATGACTAGTTTCATTCAATTAAGTCACATTTGCACTAGCTCTATTTTGTAATTGGAATTATCGATCTGCTGGGAAATTCGTAGTGTGTAGGTACCTTAAGAGGCACTCTACTTTTGCTGGCTTTTATCTCCTAATTCAAATAATATCAAGATAATGTAAACAGAAACATAAAGTTAGAACATTTGCAAACAGAATAATCAAAATAAATCATATCCAACATCCTTTCGTAAAAATTACCATCTTTTATCCTTGAATTTGTTTTTTTTACTTTACAGACTGTACTGTACAATCTCAACAGTTTAGTTGAAATTTCAAATCAGCAATCAAACTTGCGAAATTTTTCAGAGAAATTGAAATGAAAAATAATGATGAATATTGAACAAATAGTACTTTATGAAGATGATTAAAATATAACTCAAATATAGCAAATATAATTGGCATTTCATGTGATACTGTGAAGGAAAGAGCTGCGCACTTTTTTTCAGTAGATATTGAAGATGGTTTCTAGTACAAAACCAACCATCGCGAAATAATATTTCAGATGGCATTTTCTAGGAGCTGAGAAAGTTGCTTGCAGAAGTTTATTCGTCTGTTGCTATCTCTTTCTGCTTAGGTACTTCATAGAAGAATTGAATTATAAATTGTGAGAATCAACTTATCTCTTAAATCTCGAGATCCAAAATAGCTAATAAATTATTGTTGAACACGAAATAGAGCTTATAAAATTGTTTAATTTTGTCAACCGACTTTGTATTTGTCACCATTTTCGAGATGATAATGATACCTCATTTTCATCTCGAATACCATATATATAGGATGGGCCCAATTACTTGTAATTTGGAGATAACGTTGCATTCGAATTCGAGAGTATTTTTTTATTTTAATTGACCTCCCGACCGAATATTAATCGTTGTAGTAATCTATCACTATTGCGCAGCTCTCTTGGCTACGTCCAAAATCACCATCCAGTAGCTTGTTAAATCGTTCAATATCTTCAACCAAAGAGTGGAAAAGTCAGACGAATGTGAACTAGCGTTTTATGCAGTTTCTACAACACGTGTTCAGGAAATAAATGATCCAATATGTATCCACAGAAAACCACTTATACGTATGAATACTTGGCCAAAGATTAAATACACCTTTGACTTGGTTCTAACCAACTGAGTAGACAAACTATATCGTTCAATCACCGTGCCTGTCTGTCCGATCCGAATACGGATTCTATCGCACTTTGTTAATATTAACAGCGTCGAACCGACTCTCTCCCAGCATTATGCCCTTTATTACAAAAACATATACCATAGCGATAAACGATTTTCGAGGTATGCGTTATTAGCAGTATGTTTGATTTATGTTAATTGTTTGAGAGCAGCTTCCAGTTGAAGATTATTTCAGCTCAGGTTCACATGGACTTCAAAATACAAATTCTATGCACAGTAACAGTTTCTAATATACTGACATATTGTTGTTTTACTATACCTCTTCTTGTAAGTTCGAAACATTTTTCTGATACTAACTTCTAACTCCAACTAATTACATGGAGATGACGTGATTAACTAGAATATATATGGCTCAATTCAGCTGTTCTCTTTGATAATGTACCTAAGTCTTCTGGTGACTTCTTTCCTGATCGGTATAAATAATACATTTTTCTATCTATTTATTTTATATCTTATCTCCGACCATGTTTAGACAACCAAAAATGAGTATTTCTTAACTACCTACCCGAAAAGCACTTTCCGTTTCGTCCTACTAGATGGCGCTCTTCAACTAATAATTTTCACATCTTATACATACTTCCACAATCTATTATAGTAAAATATATTTATCGTTATTTGTATTTATTAAGAACAAATTATGTTTTTTCGCACATTAAATTACTAATATTTCGAGACGATAATGCCGTTTCCATTAAGATCAAATGCCTCTTGTCATTTGTCATATACGGCATAGAGCTTAAGTCGTATATACATAACGCGCAACTTTTAAGTAGTCAGTAAATAATTACACTTCAAAGGACTCCAGTACCCCTCCATTGATTGAGACGTATGTATCGATACTTGGCGAATATTGTGTATTGTTTATATATATTTCTGAATATGAATTCAATTGATATATAATCAAGATGATTATATAACATCAGCCATTTCTGGTAAATGACTTGATTACGGTAGGACGTCTAACTGAACCGACAACAACTACTGCGAGGGCAAACAAACACCCCTACCGCCATTGAATAACGTCAACAAATATTAGGGCAATACCTATAATTTTACATTGTCACAATATTGCATAATACCACTATAAATGTTCAATCAGATTGATTACCAAACAAAGCACCGCCACCCAGACAAATATCATGATTTTAAGGTTTTTGCCTATCTTCAGTTTGCAGCAGAGCATCGAGCCGTGTCTGATAATCTATCCTTATTTTGAACTCATTTTAGTATCAATCTTCATCGTGCCGCTGACGGTGGAGACTGATATGACCGACACATTGAACACGTATAGTGGGTGGATATAAGCACCCGGCAAATGGAATTTTATTAGTTCGAGATTATCCTGTACCAGTCATATTATGATATTTCTGAATATGAATTCAACTGATATATAATCAAGATGATTATATAACATCAGTCGTTTCTGGTAAATGACTAGATTACGCTAGGACGTCTAACTGTGCCGACAACAACTACTGCGATGGCAAAAACCCCTACCGCCATTGAATAACGTCAACAACTATTAGGGCAATACCTACAATTTTACATTGTCACAATATTGCATAATATATCCACCCACTATACGTGTTCAATGTATCGCTCATATTAGTCTCCACCGTCAGCGGCACGCTGAAGATTGATACTAATATGAGTTCAAAATAAGGATTTATTCGACGCTCTGCGGCAAACTGAAGATAGGCAACAACCTTGAAATCATGATATTTGTCTGGGTGGCGGTGCTTTGTTTGGTAATCAATCTGATTGAACATTTATAGTGGTATTATGCAATATTGTGACAATGTAAAATTGTAGGTATTGCCCTAATAGTTGTTGATGTTATTCAATGGCGGTAGGAGTGTTTGCCCTCGCAGTAGTTGTTGTCGGCACAGTTAGACGTTAGATGTTTCTCTTACATTAAAAATTAACTATTTATGTGAAAATAATATGTCGATAATATTTGCAATTTTTTTATATAATGAACTACCATTGAAAGAGTTACAATATCTCACATACGGTCTTTCAAATCATTTTTGCGACCATCATTCTGACTTTTCTTAATTTATATTCGTCTTTTTTTTCTCTTTTAATAGCTGGTAGTGCTTCTGTCAGCCCCTTCACTTTCCGTCGATTACTGTCCTCCTAGTTAGGACGGTCTTCCGGACAACCCTATAATTCCGGAACATAAGATTTTATTGGTCGTCTTAATTTATAAAAAGACATACCTTTAACTCAAGGGTTTCTAAAAATATTTGGATGGCAGGAACTACCAGATACCGGAACGTGCACACGAAACATTTGCAAAAGCACTCTCAACAAGATGGCCTCAATCTTTCGAGATTCTCGAAACTGCTCATCGCACTTCTGCTGCCGCCATACCATCTCTTCGACCCAAAAACCGTGGGTCCCATTGTCCCATATTCATCTTCGCCACCAAATAGGCAATTTCCAATGGAATGAATCGGAAAGAAGAAAACAGATTCATTTAGGAAGAGGTAGAGAAGATAAGGAAATAATGGTGGAGATATTTAAAGTAAGTTATAAACTTTTGTTTACTTAACAAAACTATTAGGTAAAAGGTAAGTTTTATAAAATTAGAATAATATACTTTTACTATTTCAAGGGCTTTCACATGACCAAATGATGAGTACTAAGGATACTAAGAAGGATCTGGGTTCAAAACGTTTCCCAAAACAGAACAGGACACGGACAGAAAGTAATTATTAAATTATTAAATAATTAAGCCTGAATTGTAACGTTGTGAACGTTACAACGTTCGCACATAGTGTTAAAAAATACTAGGTATTTTGTATAAATTCAAAAAATAATTTGAAATTTGGAAATAGCAAGCAAATCAAGAAAAGGGTGACTTTTACTTATTCACTAATACATATATTTATAAGATCGGTGAATTAGGATCTAATTAGATTGTAATTTTTAAATTTGCAATAGCCATTCTATTTTTCTAATGAAACCATCATATTCAGATGATTCCAATAAATATAGTATTTTCTTCAGCTCACGGAATTTGTTATTACATATATTGGTGTAAATCCAAATGAGAACTCGACCCCTGTAAAATAAGCAGCACGAGACAAGTTTTCCGGAAAACGAACATGTTCACTTATATTAAAACCAAAGAAAATGAATTTCGTTGAATGCAGGCATTTTATTGGTTCAATACTGCGTTGACGAAATAGCTCATCTGATCATAAAAGAGGCAGCTTAGCCCAAAACCGGGTGTTAGAATATGATCTCGTATAGACGCTTTCCTCATACCGTCGTTCTCTTTATGAATTTGGTCAAAAGGGTACGGTACAAGTCCATAATTTAATTCCTTTGGATATTTTGGAGTGTCCAGTATATAAACGCTGTACCTATTCATTAAAGAAGGATAACAAAGAAACCCCACTTACCGTAATAATTTTCCCAGAAAGACATATGCTCGACCCAAAGTTGAGATAATAGGCTTTGATATTTTAATGCTTGTACAATGGGGTGAATATTCAGATTTCTGGCTAGCAAGCTAGAAACTCAATGTGAAAGCCAACAAAAACAGCATTTTGCCAATATATTTGAATACAAAGAATGATGAAGCTGGTCTAGGCTATAATAAAGTTGCAATAGACTAAAATCATCATGCATTTCAAGGATTATAAATATGTGGAATAGTATTTGAATATATGTAGAATATATCAACAACGTCTACTCTAAAAATTACTCACATACCACATAAAAAATATTCCTTTACATTAGATATTTGATATCTCTACGTTAATTAAATCGAAAATATATGGTTCTAATAAGAAAGACTATCTCGGGAACTGGTGGAATAATTTTTTTTCACTTTTTCCTGTTGTGCAGGGATCGACATCGACACTGATCGCTGGTGATTGGATATTTGTACTGGTTGCTGGGCAATAGCTGAAAAACATGTTCCACTCAAGACTGTGATTCAAAAACGGCTGTAACAATTTTAATGAAACTTATCTAAAGCATTCTGCTTAAATCCCTCTACCACATGCTATAACACATTTCTCTGAGAAAAGCAGGAATGCTGAGCCGAACTGTCAAATTATTTATGTGTTTATTCATATCCTGGCTAGAAAATTGATTATGGTCATTTTAGTTTATCTTGGCACGCTGAAAAAATAGATCACAGGACCTGATCCGACGATTTTTCAAGTTGATGATGCACAGCAGACGTCTCTTTTATTATTGTATTCGACTGCCTGTTTTTTTTGATCGTGCGTGCATTGTATATAGTAAACTACTCCGATTTTGACGATTTTTTATTCATTTGAAAGAGGAGAATTGAGAAATGGTCCCATAATTATAAAAATTAAATTCCAAAATCTCATTTCCTTCAAAAACACACCTGAAGGGAGTGAAGGGGGCAATTTTTTTCGAAAATGGAAAATCTGATGTGGCAGGATTAAAGATAGGACAATATCCGGAAACGTTTCAATTCAACATTTTTCCAAAGGTGTTACGGTTTTCGAGTTACAGCGATATTAAAATCACAAATATGTGTATTTTCGCTATGTGGAAGGGGCAATGTCTTCCGAAAATTTAAAATCTGAGGGAACCACATGAGAGACCAGATTAGTTGTAGCAACATTTCTCCTGAACATTTTTTCCATACAGTTACGGTTTTCGAGTTACAGCAGTGGTAAAATTGTGAAATCTAAAATACTGATGCGTATTTCCGCCGCGATGTTTTGAGATCTCTAAATAACAACAAGAATATTATATATTATACAAGCAAAGAATATACCTGGCTAATATGATAAGTACTGTCTTCTTTGGTATTAGTGAACGTTCAAAGATTCCCGTGACTTTGCTCTCAAAAGTTTGAAATAAATATTTAAAAAAAAAATTGGACCAACGTTATTTGTTGCTGCACTGAAAAACACAAAATAATAATAATTCTATTGGTGCTGGTAGGTATTTGTGAAGTTGGTGCCAAAGGTTATCATTCAAAACTGCAAATGCACAACTTCAAAAGTAACAGTATCTACCAATTACTATTATCTTGTATTTTTCCGTGCACCAACTAATAACGCCGGTCCATTTTTTTGTAAAAATTATTACAGTCTACGATTCACAGTTATATAGGTGATGCGTTCAGTGGTATATATATTTATATACCATCTACACTCTAAAGGGTAATCGTAAGTCGATGCATCGTATAACTTTGGAAAAAAGAATGTTTGGCCAAGAGAAATTGCTAGAAATAACATAGAAATAGATTTACCGCTAAAGGTCGTAATCCTTAAAAATAAATTGAAAAAGCATTTTTCTCCGAAATATGCTCAATTACCTATAGTATATCTTAAAAATGTACAGGATAATCATCAAGCTGAATAATCATATTTCTTCATGTTTCATTTATAATACTGTGTGAGCAAATACTAGTTAACCACTTTTATGCGTTTTTACTTATATCTCGGGTTAGACCAACGATATCGACCTGAGATTTCCACCTTTTGTTATAAAATTTAATATGTTTTCATAATAATTGACAATAATTGGATGACTCCACATTAATAAAAAGGTCGTTTTTTTTCTCACCCCAAGTTGGTATCCCCCTACATACGAAAATTGGAACAAAATCGAATCATTCAATATCGTATATGATTGGCTGATCTACATTATTATAAACTTATTTAAGACCTTATATAATTAAACACATTTACATAGAAAAATTGTTTCCATTAGTAACTCTAAATTTATTTCCAGTGATTTCTCCAGAGATCAGTTTATTGATCCATCCGGTACAATCACTAAGAGTCGCAAAGTAATAGAACGTTTCTATTCTTTCAGCTTTGTTGGTCATCTTCAAGACACTAATTTTTAATTGGTGGATGCAGTGTTCCATCCTGTATAAAAGCCATGTTTCCATCTCACACAACTTATCGCTAGCTGATAATTATTGATTTCGATTATATTGAAAAATCTTCTGCATCTTGATCTTGAGCATAAATAGGTACTTAGTCCTTAGGCTCATTTTAACCGTGTAATCTCTATCGTATTCGTAGCAACATTATTCTAAATCTATTCTTCTACATCCATATTACTGAAGTTGAAAATGTTTTAATGTTCGTTTGTTTGAGACAACGATTAGTTATGTAGATCCTGCTGAATATGTTTGTCGTTTGTATCAGCAGTTAAAATGACATTTCATTTCATTATTAGGGATACAGTAAAAAAATTCTGGTGTGTCCACTCACACGACTTTCCTACCGCTCGCAGGTAAATTCAAGTGAATGAAAATTTTTACACTATTACAATACTCTCCTTACATAGCGACGATAATAGCGGTAGTAAAGTAAAAGTTCTCTGGTCAAATCGTGCTACCACCCATTTTTTTCAGCATGTCAAGACAAACAACAATGGTCATGTAACATTTTTTCGCAAGATGAAACGTTTAGCCAGAATCTGAAGAAACATGTGGAAAATACGGAATTTTATTCAAGCATAACTTTTTTTGTGCTTTTTCTCAGAGATGGCGCTATATGTGGGTGGTAAAGGACTCTCAGAAGAATACTTTAGGCAAGTTTATTCAAAATCCTTAGAGCCATTCTCGTGCTACAGTCTTGAGCAAATCACATTTTTTGGCTATAGCTCAACACCCAGTGTATACAGGGTTCTGATTCAGTGCCACCGGCGAGTGATACTGGTATCAAACAAAATAAAAAAGGAAACAACAAAATACACTGATCCGTTCCCAAGATAATGCCGTCTCAGACAGACAGACCAATGGCTGAAAATATGTTAACTTAAAAAACTCTGAAACGTCAACATTTGTAAAAATCTCGATACCGAAAATTTCAGACGATTACAATACTTTCCTTATACAGCTACTATAGTAGTGTAGGAATGTAAAAATACTGAAGCAACGGGAATTCATCATAGAGATTGTGTAAAATAAAGTTGGCAAATCCTATGCTGCAGTGTCAGTCTTTGTTTCTTTGACATAGAAAAAAAAATATTTTAACAAATACGAACGCATCCGATTGATAGGAGAGCTATTAGTCATCAATCAAAAATGCTGGAAATAAAAAGAGATAGCTATCGTGGCTTCATTTCTTGTTTCTTTGTTCTTGTTACCATTACAGATATATAAAACTCTTCAAATTTACTCCTCGCTAAGCCGAGAAGAGATGGCTCATGGACCAAATAATAGAGCAGATACTCAGTTTTCAGCTTTGAAAGCATGTGGTCTGCACCATAGATTGATTATTAATTAAGTGTTGAAGTATATGCCTTTCACATGAACTTTGAAAGTCTAATGTATGTCAAATTCAGAGAACGACGATTGAGGCTCGAGTGCAAATTTGATATATACCCACAAGCGAATAGGTACTATCAATCATAATAATTATTGTCAGTTTTAGACCTATATTCCCGTACAGGATACATATATTTCCTAGAACCTCCTAGTAGACAAATATAAAACTCTTCCTGTTAACAGTTTTAAGTAATAGTATGTTCAACTCGTAGCTGAAATATGGGATCTCAAACAGATATAAATAATTTTATTACCTATCATTTGATAGACTACAGTTCAAATAAATATTTAAAAAAAAAATAGGCTGACTTGAAAAATACTGTATCAGAAACTGCCATAACTGGTTTTAATTTGTATACACAAGGCTTTTGGCACCAACTGCAACATCAGTAGCACAAGTTGAATTAACATTATTTTGTATAAATTAAACGCCAGTCCCATTATTGTAAAAAATATTTTTTTTTATATCTTTCAGTGTTATATTTATATTTTAGTTATAGAATTTGTCAAACTTTCACCTAAATTCAGAGATTTAAGAATATAGCGCTGCGGCATATATCCTCTACATTCATTATGCTGAAAGTTGGAAACCGTTGAAGTTTTGGAAAAATTTACAAGTTACATGTCGCCGGATATGGTTTCTTCGTTAATTTTGTCGCCTCAAATTTTGGATTAAAAAAAATGCACCCACCTCATATACTCTTACTATATATGGTTTTCGTTTTAATTTTAAAATGAATGTTTCTGAAGATATTAAAGGCAAGACGAACTTGAATCGTACCTAACCTAATTTTTTAAGGTTAATGTTCAGTTTTCTTCATTCACTAAATGTTTGATACCTACTGTAAATTGGGTATGAATTTCATCCCACATGGAAAGGTAACTGTGTCGTTGGGAATCAAATTCTGACGATTTGAATATATAATATTCTCGTTGAACTCAATACATAATACCTACTGAAACTTTGAAATTGGTTATTATATAAAGTTTCAAATAGTACGTAAAGTATGTAGATATATTCTCCACAGAGTTTCAAAATTCACTTTTCCAATTTAAAGAAAGGTAAATTTTTTTATATTCATATCACAATAGTCTATTCCGTAGTAACTATGGAATTGAAGCATTGAAGCTAACATTGAAAGTTTTGTACAAAGAGAAAACTTCTCTTGTCGGGCAACTTCCTCTGAACTTATTACATACCAGAAACCTAGAAAATTTTCAACATTTCTTCGAGTGAAAACTCAATGACGAAAATAATTGAACGCAAAAGCAATATATCACCGTAAGCTTCAATCACAATGTATAGTAACCTAGACTGTAACGGAAAAACAATATTCTTTATTCCGTCAAATAAATATGAATGAAAATAGATATCAATACTATAATTTTCATGTACCTCTTGTTAAAAAACTAGAAATTAATGCCAAAATCCACTTAATAATTAAATTTTTTTTTGTTAGTATTTGAAGTTATTGTCTGGACTTTAATTCCTTCAATTGGATAATCGAAACTTTATATTAATATTAAATAGAAATATGATTAAATTTCTATAAAATGTTAAGAGACTAGTTTTTGGAACATAGTAGAATGATAACACACAGATATTGTTTCACAGTTTGGTGAACCATCCTATCCTGCAGCAATTTTCTTGCATTCATTCTATAGAGATGGTCTAGCCAACTTTGTTGTATTTAGTCTATTGCTATTTTTATCTCATCTGGTATTAGGTACTGTATTTTGTAAGTTTTAGAATTTTCACATTTCAAAAAGGATATTCTTCTGTTTTTTTGCTTGGTTAACGTTATCATCATTATTAATATCATTCTGAGTTTAGATACTGTTTGACTTTCATATTCCTGGTGCCAATGTTTCCATGATGGTAGCAATTCTTTCACCCTTGCTTGTTATATAACAAGCGTTTGCATGTGTTGAGTTTCTTGAATCCTTGGTACATTTCCATTTATGTATATCATGGGCTTTGGATTCTTCGTCGAAAATAAAATTTAAAACTCCTATGAAAAAAATATAAAAACTTTCCGTCCTCGGCTGAGGACTTTTTCAATTTATTCTGTTACTGATCAGAAACAATCTAAACTTATTATTTGTTGGCTAGGCAAACATAATGGGGGATGATGTTAATGAGGCACATATCCTAAACTTTGAATACGATTATTTGTTATTCATGTTAAATTATTGATTTTATCATTTTTATTGTTTCTTTTTGACTTTATGTCAGATGTCATGTCATTTCATCAGTTAACAGCGCAGGTTCTAAATGTCCAGGAAGTTGTTGTTTTGATTTGTTATCATATGTAGATTTTAGATTTAGAATTTTAAGGGGTGAGACATTGCTATGTAACCGATTAACAGGAGTGTCCAGTAAAGTGTCTAGTAAATTTGGCTTAAGTTATTGATGTCGGTTCTATAGCTATTTTGGGAATGGCTCCGCAGATTGCGATAAAAATTTCATTATGGAGTTTAAGGGTCGAGAAGGCGATTGGTAATACAGCTGAGTTCTGGTATGTTTCACATTCATATTTGTTTCCAAATCTGTAATATATGATCTGTTTGAACGATAAATGCAATATCTACCAATCTACCGATTGCAATACATTTTAACTAGAAATATGCACATTTTTAAGTAAGATTGAACATCCTTAGTAACTCTTGTAGACCCGCTCTAAATCCTGTGTTACCCGAGCAAAGCTCTGTCGCCCAGATATTATACAGGGTGGGCCAAACTCCTGTATTTCTTCGATATTGGCTGAACTATAAGATATATCATAGAAAAATTTCAACAAAAGTTTATTGATGCAGTCTGTTCCATAACCTAAAAATATTTAAAATTATATAGGATGTTCCATGAAAAAGTTACAGGGTGTTGACCTGTTATTTTAAATAGAACACCCTGTATTTTATATGATATTTTGATTAAGAATGTCTTTACAAATACATTTTGTCTGAAACTATTTTCTATGTAATGAACAGTTTTAGAAATAAACTAGTTTTTTTACAAAAACATAAATCTGCAGAAGAATAAAAATTATACATCACCTTGCTACCCGTACTTACATTACCACCATTTCTAGTATGACAAATCCAAATGAAAATGAAGGATCCGGGTAACCGGTCTCTTCCTAAAACATTAAAACGGTTCCTAGGGTTTGGGCAGAATATAGAAAATGTGTCAGTACCCTAGGAACCTTTTTCATTTTTTAAGAAGAAACCGGTTAACCGGATTCTGCATTTTCATTTGGATTTGTCATACTAGAAATGGTGGTAATGTAAGTACGGGTAGCAAGGTGATGTATAATTTTTAGTTTTCGTACGTATGATGGATGGAAGAATTGGGTAGAAAAACCTAATTTACTGGTAGTAAAATCAGGCGTTTCGGTATGACAAGTGCATATAGTTCAACAAAAACCGGGTCTGCGTGTAATTATTGGTTCCCTGGGAAAATAAAGAAGTGTACCTGGGTATCCATGAACCGGATATCACAATACTGAAAACGCTATTTCTATAATAAGTGCTTATTAATTATTCACTTGTGAGCGTGTTTATTAGTTAGATACATGAAAAAGGACATTTCGGGCATTTCTTTCTGTTATTTCTAAGAAACATATGTTTTATTTTGAATTTAACAGTTTTTTATTTGAAACGTAATAGGTATTTGTTGATTCAAGAAATACTATTTGGGGTCTGGAACCGTTGGCGTAGTTCGACCACAAATTGTTGGTGTGTCTAATAACGAACTTAAACTATTCAAAAGTGAACTTAACGAAATACCAAAAACTTATATTAGAAACTTTTGAAAATTACAGGAACTGGAAACAAATTTAAGACTTTTATGAAGTACGTACATTTCTGACAGAAACGTCACTTATTAAAATATCAAGAAAAGGCTAGTACTAAAATTATTTAAATTTGGTAGTTTCTTGAATAAATCAAAATTTCAAGAAAATGGCTTAATTTGACTATAGAAACATCATATGTGAAACGACTTAAAAATAAATCGTGTTTCTTTTTAAATATTGAAAAATATAGCATTCAGTTTAAAAAAACGAAGTTATCGTACTTCGAAGTTCTTCAATTTGACCATTCTTTTACTGAGAAGTGCTACGGCATACTTTGTAACGAAAACTGCTGGAAGAAAGTCCATACTATGGTAAATCTGTATCATTTAAAAATTTATTGAAATACTGAAAGATAATCACATGACAGCACATCATTAGACCTTCTGCAGATTTATGTTTTTGTAAAAAAACTAGTTTATTTCTAAAACTGTTCATTACATAGAAAATAGTTTCAGACAAAATGTATTTGTATATATATGTATATATTTCATGGAACATCCTGTATAATTTTAAATATTTTTAGGTTATGGAACAGACTGCATCAATAAACTTTTGTTGAGATTTTTTTATAGCATATCTTATAGTTCAGCCAATATCGAAGAAATACAGGAGTTTGGCTCACCCTGTATATAAAACTTGCAATAGTTCTTATAATATAATCGTTAATTTCTGCTTTTTAATAATTAGCATTCATTACCCAAAGATAAAATAAAGAAATAAATAAAATAAACCAAGAACAACAATAGCAAACAATATTACATTAAAACTACAATATTTAATCGTTTGTTAAAATTGACCACCATTCAAATCATGGCATAATTGACTAACTCTTCTCGCGAATGAGGACGACGTTTTTATGTGACATCCCTTATTCTTCCCCAGAGACGAAAATCTTGGTTCGAGAGATCAGGGGATCTTTGGGGCCAATGAACAGGACGTAGGTTGCAAATAAGTATTTTTTGGAATAAATGTATTTAACTGCATTTTACTCAATGAAATATTGTAAGCTAGCAAGTGCTATATATATATATATATATATATATATATAAATAAAAGGATGTTCTTGGGGATGCAGTCATATATTAAATAAAATTCTTTGATTGAAGCCGAGCTTTCGAGAATGTTTATTCTCTTCTTCAGGGCAAACTACAAATCGTTACAAAATTATTTCAACAACAACTTAATAGTATTTTAAAAATACTTACAATCGTGAATTTAGAATAAATTAACCAAAAACAGGAAAGATTTCATAGCCATAAATTACAAATGTCATTATTTATATTTGTCATGGTAACACAATAAGTAAGAAAGTATCTAGATTTTGTTGATAAAAATGAATATTACTGAATGATCTTTATATGTTTGTGGCTATTTGAACAAGGAGCACAATTAAATTAAAATTATTATTAAGGCAGATACAGGTTCAGTTAAAAAAAAATATATTAATTTAAGAATATTGCATAAATACTTACATATATACCCATACATAGACTAAATTACGATTATTCTGGGCTTGAACTGACAGTTAAAAGAAAAAGATACATAATATTATTTAAAATTTTTATATAAGTGTAATCATATTCTCTCACAATACGAAACATATAAACATGATTATTCTGAAAGTGCACTGATACTTATTCACTCAAAAAAGGCCGATTTTTCTCACTAATCAACCTCTAAATTTTTGGGTGAAATATATGTTTTGAAATCCTAAAACACTTTTTAATGTTCTTTCAAATATTCAAAATAATATATAAAATCATATTCTCTCACAATACGACATGAAAATGAAACATTTTGAAAATCATTCACTTTTGCAGAAACAAACTGATATCTCTCACTAATCAGCATGCATATTTTCGAAAACAGTAAATGTTATGAAAATCTTTCATAAATAGATTATACATTTAATCTCAAATAAACATATAATGAATTTTAAGAGAATAATTCTCTTTGATCAACTAAATTTCTCTCACTAATAAGTTGATCTAAATATTTCTATTGTTTATGGAAACCTAAGATTCTAAAGTTAATTACTATAAAATCAGTTAAGACCAGTCCTTCATCTATATATAGGTACATATATTCCATACACATTAATCCATTTATAACCAATATACATATATACACATATATATACACACACATATACATATATACACATATATACATACATACACATATATACATACACATACATACATACATACAAAAATACATATATAAACATAAAATAAATATTACATGTCAAGTATAGGTACATATTACATACCCAACTATACATAAATATCTATATATATTAATTTTGAGCTACATCTGGAGAAAAATTATTATAATTATCATTATATAATTTTAGAATATAAGAATATATCTGAACGTTTATTCATAGTGTTATTATGTTTCTTTATATTCACCATTTCTAAGAAACCACGTTTAAAATATTTTTTCTCAGAACATAGTGCAATAGTATTATCAAAATCAATACTATGTTTCTTACTGATAGCATGTTCTGTCAAGGCACAAGATTTTTTATTTCGTCTAATATCACTTTTATGAGATGTAATCCTTCCCGAAATATTTCTGGAAGTTTGACCAATATATGATAATTCACAGTCTAGGCAATTTACTTTATATACTACTCCAGATTTTTCTGTTATTTTTAAAGGAGTCTTTAATTTAGAAAATAAACTAGATACTGTTTTTACATTCATTTGCATTAGAAATATTATTAGGATTTGGTGCGTTATTGGGAAATATTTCATTAATTTCAAGATTAAGTTCAGGATGCATCAAACATTTGTTTATCAATTTTAGAGGAAAAGAATTTTCTAGTAATATTTGTTTTAATTTAGTTAAACTTTAACCAAAATTATTACAAATTTGTAATTTGTAGTCTTGTCCTTACTAAAGTGAGTTAATAACTGATTCTATAATTACAATTTTCCTTATTTATATAAAAAATAGTGCTGATATATGTGGTAAAGTCACGTAGGCCATTTGAGCTCATCGGATGATGGTGGTGGCGTGATGTTCCGTCAGCGTTTCCTTGGGAACTTCGGTTCACTGTATTATCCTTGGAAATGGTAGTGGCATGATGCTTTATCAGCGTCTAGGAAATATGGCGCCGAAATTGGACCATGGAACCCGTGTTAGGCCTGCTACCAAGTATTATGGAAAAATGGGATGATGTCCTTGAACTTTACATTGTTCATATAGAATGTTATATAACAGCTCCCCTCATTATTGAAAAGTTGGTGCTATGCAGCAAACGTTTAAGCAAGACTGATGTGTTCGGTCATGGGAACGTCATTTTCTTCCTCGGGAACTTGTAGATTTGGTCTTCTTCTTCGGAAGAAACTTCCAATTCTCCTCAAAGGGGTTAAGGGCTTCTTTTGAGACTTTGGTTTGAATTTTCCTAGAAGTTTAACTGTAACACATGCGCCTGAAAGCACACAAATGATACTAATTGTTAGATATGTGATCCATAATATATTCCTAGATACGAATGGTTCGTTTATCAAATGGTCCAAGTCTCTTGAATACTGTTGGAGCTAATTGTTCGCAACATTGAGTTCTTCCATATTGATTTCATTTAATTTCAGGGCATCTAGTTTTGGAAGTTGGATTTTGCTTGGAAGGTGGTTGCAACACTCGTAGGCGATAATCACTGGATGTGGATTGTCGGATAAGTCCGTAAACCTCTGGTTGTCGGCTTGAACTTTTGTGATTCCTATGAACCCTTGACATTCGGATTGAAACTTGATAATTGAATTTTGATAAAGTAGCAAAGTCTTTGTATTCGAGTTAGGGCAATTTAGTGTTACTTGTAATGGTTCTGATATTATGACAAGCCATACATTGTTTCTTAATTTGTGAACATTTTATCCTCGACTGTAAATTATCACATTATTACATATTTCTGGTACTTCTTGGTGGTTTTTCAACAACTGGGCTTCGCAGATAGCGTTATTGTCTGTCGGGTAGGCATACAAGTTCGAACACAATTTCTTATGTGAGCCCAACTCCTTACAATTTGATGGGTCCTTAACGGGAATGTACATTAAAGAATCATCATTTCTCGCGATATATTTCTGAGAAATTGAAAGTATATGATGTAATCCAGTTCTCTTGTCTAATATTGGTATTGGATATAAGTATATAATTGTTGTTCCACAAGGGGAATCTTTAAAATGAATACAATATTATTTTCCTGTTGATAGGATTGAAGTTCTATTATCTCTAGGTATAAAGCAACTTTTTAAATCTTTACAGGTAATGGCAAATTATTTCTGACAAGGTTTTGAGAGATTTCCTGAAGGGCAAGAATAAGACTGTTAGGAGTGATTATAGATGAATGGATTATCTTCAATCGTGCAAAAGTTATGGCATTCAGAATATCGTTCAAATTGTCCTCAATTACTAAATAGCTTTCCATAAGTTTTTCACATATCTCGAAGAAACTGAGTTTGGCTTCGACGATAGCTAGCTTATCATTCAGCTGATGAACTGCTCTCTCAATTTTACCTATATTATCGTTGAAAACTTTTCTATCAATAGTTAAGATTTGAATGGATTCGTTAAATGTTTTGATTAGGGAAGTGGATACTGATATTTGATTCTTTAATAGGTTTTCGATTTGATGTTGGTCGGTCTGTAATTTGTGTATGCTGTTGGTATAAAATTCGCCATCAGCTGCATCTAAATTACCTGTTATAGCCTTGAATATACTACCAATTCCATCTATAATTCCTCGTTTGTTGCGTTTAGTGTCAATTATAACTTCATTAAATTTTTCTTTGATTGTTCTCGAAATCTGTGTTAAAAGATTAACATGAGTCCTTACGTCTGAGTGGAATGAGTTCATAGAATGATAGTCTGGCTTTAGAGTCTTGTGTGTTATGTCGAGTATTCTGTTATTGTTCTCAAAGGCAGTTAGTAGTCCCGATATATTTTTGTGTACAAGAAGCGTCCATTTGTCGTTTGAAATGACTCTCGGCTTTCGTCATTATAAAATACTCCAAGGGTGTTGTTTATTGGTTCTATTTGTTATTGACAAAAGGCCGTTGTGACCATTACGGAGTACCTGAAACCAATGAGATCTCAGAGCATAGTTTCGTGCGATCAAAGTTGATTTTAGATTTTTGATTAGTACTAGGATTTAGTAATACTGCTGAATTATTATGGATTTCTAAAATTTCAAAGGGTCCATTGAATTTGTTCGCGAGTTTATTTTTTATTTGAGATTCTTTGATATAAACTTTATCACCTACGTTAAAATTTTGAATGTTATCGTGAACATGTTTATCAAAACGAAGTTTGGCTTTCTCCTTTTGTTTTTCTGTTCGGGCTCTGTCTAATTTGTAAAAATGAGAGAGACGATTATTCAAATCTCTTACGTATTTTGTAATTAGCTCTTTCTCATTGTAGTATTTCTCAGAAGGTCTACTGGAACAGTGTCCGAAGATAAGTTCATATGGAGTGAATCCGTGTATCTTATTCGCGGAATTATTATTACAGATAACTGCGTACGGTAGTATATTAAACGGATGTTCGTGAGGATGTTCTGCTATATGAACTCAAATCATTTCCATCAGAGTCGAGTGGAATCTTTCAACTGATCCTTTTGATTGAGAGTGTCCTACACTGGAGTATGTAAGTTTAATATCGTACAATGTGCAAAGGGCAGTAGGGCGTTGTCAAATTCTCTGCCATAGTCACAATGGATCCGCAATGGTGTACCATAGTGTTGGAAGTAGACCATGAGCGTATTAATGACTGATTTGACGGATTTGTTTTCGATTGGATAAGCTTGACTAAATTTTGTCAACTCATCTCTAATAGTTAACGCATAGTTTCTTGTTGGAATTTCTAGGATATCGATGTTTACTCGCTCGAAAGGGGTCTCTGGTGTTTAGGTGTTAAGCAGCGGTCGGCCGAGGTTTTTACGGCATGTTTTGTTTCTTTGACAATTTTCGCAGTTTTTGATAAATTTTTCTACGTCTCTAGTTAGACCCTTCCAGTTGTATTTCTCTTTTATCCTTCCAATTGTTTCGTTGATACCTCTGTGTAGTTTCGTTTTGCCATTGTGATATTGATCAAGAATCAATGGTATTTGATCTTCGGTTGGTGTTTGAGTGATATTTTGGAAAACTTTGAATTTGATTTCTTTTTCAGCGTTGATGAAAGATAAAACTTCTAAAACTGGTAAATCTACGTTCGTATCTATGCAGTATGTTTCGTTTGGCGATATAAGATCTTGGCTTCTATACAGTGCTCCGAATAGATATTCATTAACTGTATCTGGAGAGTATGGTAGGGCAATAAAAAAATATTTCCTATTTTTAAATAGTTTTAATTACTTTCGGTTCTTGTATCAATGGACTCCGCAGCGATTTCTCAGGCCCCATACGTTCTAGAGACTTGAAATTTCGAATTCGTTCTTAGATCGCAGACATCTAAGCTCCAAGTGTGATCCAATATTGGTAATTATAATTATCTCATTCAATCTCATTCAACCAAGATTTTTATTTTGTCGACATGGAACGACAATGGGATCCGTCACTGGAATTACGCACGAGCATCGAGCGTATATGTACGTTTCGTTCTCTGGTATATAGGTACTTTCTGGAAGATCGTCTATGGTTATGTCGCAATTGTCAGACGTCATACGTTATTGTTAATTTAAAGTTTAATTTTGTGTTGTGGTAGACAAACAGTAATTGGTTATGGAATTGCTGTTGCTGGCAAACACATATACATAAGTATAGTTGAAATCGAGAAAAGGATAGCAATAGTAGGTACTCATCGGTACGGTTTAAATCTTAAATGCCCAATAAAAACTATTTTTAATTTTTTTTCTAAAATTTCACTTGTTAACTGTCTCGCTAGATGCGACGTTAATCTTTACATGTTCGAAATCTAATTCGTTTTGCCTGAAGAAACTAATAATATTTTTGTTACTTTTATCTAAAATTTCGTACATCCTATTGTTATCTTCTAAATTTGTTTCTTCATTTGTCTCGTTCGCATTCAGTTGTAATGAGAGTTCGATAAGGGGTTAATTGTGATTCAGCTTGAAATTTTGAAAAATCTTTCACATGGTTAATTTTGATTCTGGAAAAGGCATCCGCGTTCTTGTTGATTTTTCCCGGTTTATATTGAATTTCGTAGTCGTATTCCTCTAATTTCAATGTCCAGCGAGCTAAACGGCTGCAAGTATCTTTAACTGAAAAGAGCCATGATAGAGGGCGATGGACTGTAATAAGGGAGAATTTTCGGCCAAAAAGATATGGTCGGAAATGTTCTACGGCCCAAACAATCGCTAAAAGTTCTCTTTCGATTGTTGAATATTTGGTTTCGGCCTTACAGAGGGTCCTGGAAGCGTATGCAATCGGGAGATCTTTTCCGATTGGTCCTTGGGACAAAACAGCTCCAATCGCGAAATTACTAGCGTCGGTGGTAAGAACAAATGTTTCCTCGAAATTTGGGTATATAAGAACAGGGGTAGATGTTAGTGCTTCCTTCAGATTTTCGAAAGATTTCTTACAGTCCGAATCAAAATCAAAAGGTATATCTTTCTTGAGTAAGTTACTAAGTGGCTTGGAAATCTTAGCAAAATTTTGTATACATTTTCGATAGTTACCTGCTAAACCTAAAAAGGATTTTATTTATTTTTGATTTTTTGGTTGTGGAAAATTCAAAATACACTCAACTTTCGATGGGTTGGGTTTGACACCGTCTTTGGTTACTAAGTGACCAAGGTAAGCTACTTCTTTACGAAGGAACTCACATTTGTCGGGCTGAATTTTCATGTTTGCCTGTCGTAGTCTTTTAAAGACTTCTGTCAGTCTGTCTATGTGTTCATGGATCGATGGGGAGTACACAATTATATCGTCCATATAGACCAAGCATCTTTCGTTCTGAATTCCCAACAGGATGTTGTCCATCACTCTTTGGAAAGTTGATGGATCGTTCTTCAATCCAAATGGCATTCTGACGAATTCGTAGTGTCCGTTTTCGACTGAAAATGCGGTTTTTTGAATGTCCTTTGGGTCGATTTCGATTTGATGAAATCCAGAGGCGAGATCAAGGGTAGAAAAGTATTGGCATTTTCCCAGCTGGTCCAGAAGATCCGAGATATTTGGTAATGGATACTTATCGTCTATGGTAATTTCATTAAGCTCCCTGTAGTCTACAACTACTCTCCACTTTTGTTTCCCAGATGCATCCATCTTCTTTGGAACAACCCAGACAGGTGATGAAAATGGTGAGTTTGAAGGTCTAATTATTCCTTGGTCGAGCATTTTATTTATCTGGCTTTTAACTTCTTCTTTATGCACGTGAGGGTATCGGTATAATTTCGTGTATGTAGGTTTGTCCGAATGAGTTTTGATCGTATGTTTTATTTCGTTCGTAAATGTAAGTCTGTCTCCTTCAAGGAATATGTCGGCATAATCAAGGCAAAGATTGGTAATCATTTCTGATTCTTCTTGATTTATATGTTCTAAGCGAAGCTGATTTCTAATTTCGGGAACTTTTATTGGCTTCAATATTGTGTTCATATTCATTGAGACTGTTAATAGAAACATGCTGAATTGGTTCTAGCACGATGTCTGAGAGGTCGATTGTTTTATTAATTGCGTTCAGATTTAATATGGTAGTGAAAAATTCGCCCTTCTCGTTAACTTTAACGAGAGCATTTGGGAGGCGCACTTTATCTATTTCTTTAGCAGATAATATTGCATCAGTATTAGAGAGGATATACTTGAGTTTGAAAACCTGTTCAGTGCGAGCATCTATAGATATAGTGTTTGAATTCAGATGACTAGTTTTAGTTTCCGATTCTATATTTGAATTTTCGTTTACTTTAAATAAGGGTAATTTCTTAAAATTTGTTATCAGTTCTTAATTTTTCAAATCTACTATACATTCGTAATGATCCAAAAAATCGGAAAATTCCATCAAAATCAATATCCAAATTACATATGCAAACTTTATGAGGGTCTTTGAAATTGAAAGGAACTAGGGTAGATTCGTTTATATTGATTTTTTGATCTGTTATTCCCTGGATCATAACGTTTTCTGAAAATCTTTGAGGAAAATTTCGACATGCATTAGGTTTAAAGATGGAAAGTCCTGCTCCTGAATCGATTAGGAATTTAAATGATTTTGAAGTGTCGGTAATGTAATACAGATTTTTCGATTTGACTGAAAGTAGAGAATTTACATGAAGTTCTGATCGGGGAAGTTGAGGTTCGGGTTGAAGTCGTCCAGATTCATGGTTTGAATTTGGGCTTGAATGTTTTTTATTTCTGGATTCTCGTCTGGAGTCTCCGACGGCGAAGGCGGGCCTTCTTGAAAATCCGAATTGGGTTGGACACTTGGATCATGATAATAGAGATCTTGAGATAATTGATCTTCACTCGAAAAATTATAAGAAGTTTCGTTTTCATATGGATCATAACAATCTGAGTTAGGATCTTGTTCGTAATTGAAATGATAGGTTCCGTTTTGTTGGAACTTATTATAATTAGGATTAGGCTGTACGACTGAGGGTCTTATATTGCCTATATTAGGGATTTGTCTAATGACACTAGGGCGATCTCTTCGAAACATTGGATTAGGTTGGAAGTTCGACTGAAGTTGTTTTCTTGGCTGTTGAGACTGTTGTGGAAAACTTGGTCTGATTTGTTGTTGTTGGAAATTTGATTGATAGTTTTGACTTTGGGAAAATTGTCTTTGTCTACATTCATTGAAATTGTGTCCCATACGTTTGCAATTAGAACATTGCTTCGATGGAAGAGGCTAATTGGTTTTTTTCTGCGGATTATTGCTATTCTTATTGGGGTTATAAAATTTTTGAGATTCAAAGTAATTCAACTGCAGTTCCCTACGGACTCTATTAGTAGCACTAAGAATATCCGTAGGATCACTAGCACGAACAATTTGACCTATTTTAGGATCAAGACCGGTAAGTAATGTATTCAAGACCATAGATTGGCCTAAACGAGTCTGAGCAGTTTTTTCTTCTTGACTATATTCTTGTTTGTTTATTGAAGCATACATCTTTGCTTCATGGGTTTGGAGTCGCATTATAAAAGTGAGAGGCGATTCATTCGATAGTTGTTTCATTCTTTGTAAGTCTTGAATCAATGATGCGAGATCTCTTGCATCACCGAAATGACTTTCTAGCAATCTTTTAATTTCAATCCAAGTTGCAAGATTCCTTAAATTTATTAGCTCTGCAGCTCTGCCACCCAGTTTATTCTTGATATGTAAAATAAGTAATGGTTTCTGATCTCGTACGGCCATATTGTAAGCCGTAGTACATAATAAAAGGAAAGTGTTCAAGAAGATTTGTTTGCCATCAAATTCCAGCACGACCGAAAATATCTCACTCAACTTATACGGTTCGACTGTTCTATTTTCGTTGTTATCGTTTGGTTGACCGTCGTTAGGCATTATGATTTTATTATTTCTTAATCTCATAAAATGTTAACAACAATCAATGTGAATAAAAATTTGATAATGTATTAGGCAAAAGAACTGTTCCTAATAAAAATAAACTAATAGTATAGCGAGATGATTCTTTAAAGACTTACAGCGATCTCCACATTTGTAGCTGCAATCCGGCTCCACAAGCTTTGTTCCGGCAGGTTGGTATTCACGTGTTCCCGACGTTGGAGAGACCGTCTACAAAGGGTTGGTTGGCTGGCTGTGTTGGCTTTTGTTCGTTATATTCTTTAAGGTTTGGGAACCACCACATTCAGTTAGGATTTCCGTTTTCTGAATATGTAGAGGATATCCCACTTCTGACACCAATTTTTATATTTGCTTTTTGACTTTTAAGTTTTTTTAAAAACAATTTATTTAATTACAATATAATATTTAAGAAAAAATGATTACAAATTTGGACATAGTCTTGTCCTTACAAAAGTGAGTGATTAACTGATTCTATAATTACAATTTTCCTTATTTATATAAAAATAGTGCTGATATATGTGGTAAAGTCACGTAGGCCATTTGAGCACATCGGATGATGGTGGTGGCGTGATGTTCCGTCAGCGTTTCCTTGGGAACTTCGGTTCACTGTATTATTATTATGTTATATAACATATATAATTTCATTTGGAAAACCGAAATATACCATAAGAAAAAATACAAGTTTATAGAATAGCTTGAAAACCATTTTGTCAACTAAAAAATCAGGAACACCATTAGATTTCTTTCGAAAAAGTGCCTCTCTCTCGGTTAAAAATCTTTTGAACAAGTCATGATATTGCTGTGCTGTTTTCAGCATTAACTTTCTCACAAAAATTGACTTTGCAGCATGCAGGTTATTTTTTCTAGCTCTTCTAGAAATAGGTGCTTTCTATCAAAAATGTCCATCAAAAGTGTCCAATTTGAAACACTCCGTACATAGGTATAGCTTAAATAAACAAATTCTGATAGAGGAGGATAATTTTGTGTAGCAAATTAGATACTAAAAATATTTTTCCCCAAGCACATCCTGGATACCTATATAAAATGGAATGGCTCGTTATGGGTAATTCAAATATACTTTTTTCCTTATCCTAAAGTGAACTGCTTAGAAAATATTGAGGAAAATGCGATACCGACATCATTGCTGTTTTTTATTTAAAAGGGGATGATAGATTCGGTTAAAAGCCATTAAAATTAGGGACCGTATGATAAGTAAGCAATAGCAATCTCTTAAAAACTGTTCAAGGATGAACAAAAAACCCGTTCAGTCAGGGAGCTTGATGTCATTACCAATGATCACATTCATTCATGATAATCACATGAGCGGGTAGCCATAGTGTAACCCTATCCTATCTCACTATTTACATCAAGGTCCAAAGCGAATATGTGGTAGCGAAATTCCTATATGTTGATAAAATGGTATTCCCTTCATGGATATCGTCGGTGACCTACTGTGTATGTGTGTCTGTAGTATGTATTCGCTACAAATGAGGGAAATCCTGAGCCTCCAACCCCAATATGTAGTAGGTCATTGATGATGCATACCACTTGAAAACTTGATTGCTAGCAGCATGAGATGACAGTGGCAATATTTCGAATTCATGGTCAATAGAGGTATAATTAAGACGAAAAAGAAACACAAAGTCTTCTCCACAGTTTATTCTTAAAGGTTAATTATTGATGAGACATGTTTCGAAATTGTACAATCTCATTTTCAATCAAAAGGTTCAAAGTTCTGTAACAAATTATATTGTAAGATATTGAAATGTAAAGTGAAAAAATTATGTAGTTAAGGTACAAAATGATGGATAGTATACTCACATGGAGATGGAAATATGAAAAATTTTAAGAAAAGGAAAAACTAGAAAAACATGAAAACGATCCCAAACCAATGCAAAAGTTAAAAATTAAAATATATACTTGAAAGAGAAATAAATTATCCCATTATAAAAATAAAAATAAAATAAAGCCACACTCTAAAATAAAAACAAAAAAAAAACGAAATTCCACGTCACGTCACATTGTCCAAAGTCTGAGTGCCCGTGCCCGGTGCATCTTTGGTCAGCTGATGGTAAAAGAGATATATTTCGGGGATCGTTTAAATAGTTTTTCAATCACATGTAACTAGAGCCATCTAATGTTGGTTAGAGATTATTTTTGAAGTTTAATAAAGAGAAAAATAATGTAAACGGTAGAATACTGTTATATTTGACATAGAATTATAGACAAAAGGTTAGGAGAAGCACAACAACATAATAAAATGTTTATAAACAAGTTCAAAAGTTTAAGGAGTTGAAGAACTGTATGCAGTCAATGTTGCATTGTTTATTGAGTGATATGGTTCGTGGATTATTATTGTTGGAATTGATCTCAAAAATCTCTAGGATGTTCAACAACCGGCCTTTTGGAGCTTGGTGTAATATTTTGACATCATTGTTGATATTGAAGGTGTGTTTATTATTGATTACATGATTTGCGAAAGAACTTTTCGAATTGATATGGTAATAAGGTGTAGTAAGAAACAAAGATTTATATTTATCTATTATTTTAGCGTGTTCGTCTATTCTAATACTTATTTTCCTGCCAGTTTGACCCATGTATTTGGCTGGGCAATCGGAACAAGAGATCTCGTAAACTCCGGATCTATCTAGAGGGTTGACCTGGTCTTTAACATGGACCAACATCCTATAAATTGTGTTATGGGTGGAGAAGCATACTTTCAGATTCTGGGTATGGCGTTGGAAAATGTTTCGGATTTCTTGTGAAGCTTTGCGGATGTAAGGTAATGAGCAGAACTTAGCTGATATAGTAGGTACAATTATGTTCCTGTTTATGTGTTTTGTCAAGTGTCTGTGATATATTCTATCTATGAATTGAATAGGGTAGTCATTGTTGGTGCCAATTTGTTTAATGATGTTAAGTTCCTTGTTAAAGTTTCCTACACTCATCGGGATGGAGAAAAGTCTATGAAAAAGTGCGTTGAAAGAGCTCAGTTTATGTGATATCGGGCGACAAGAATAATAGGGGACGATGTTGTCTGTATGTGTCGGTTTTCTATAAATCGAGAAACTCAAATTATTATCTGTTTTAGTTATCAGAATATCCAAGAAAGGTAGGCGATTATTATCTTCTATTTCCATTGTGAAGGAGATAGCTGGGTGTAGCGAGTTCAAGAATGTTAAAAGTAAGTTTAGTTGGGTTAAGCTACCATCGAAAAGTACTAAACAATCATCTACATATCTGTAGTAGAAAAGTATCTTATCATAGTGAATGAAATCCTAGAACTTTGTTTCCAAATTGTTCATAAAAATTTCAGCTAACAACGGAGATAGGTTACTCCCCATAACTAGACCTGTTGATTGAGCGAAAATTTCATTGTTGAATTTAAAGAAGTTTTGTTTCAGGACCGTGTCCAAAAGATGGCAAATATTGAGGCAATGGTGAAAGTTAATGCCTGATTCAAATAGGAGATTCCTAACTAGCTGAATACAATCATCTGGTGGGATACTATGGAAGAGATTAACTACATCGAAGGATACTAGAATAGAATTATCTGGTATAACCACGTTTGAAATTTTATTAATTAAATCTTTGGTGTTTTTTATGGAATAGGAGTTATGGAATTCGGTTAAATCTCTAATTAGTTTGTTAAGCCATGAAGATAATTTCGATGTGGGTGAGTTACAATAGGTTACAACCGGTCTAATAGGAATGCCTGTTTTGTGAATTTTTGGTGAGCCATATAATAAGAGTGTGGACGGGTTCATGGGGATTAGTCTATCCTTATTAGATTCGAAGTATATGATGGTAGTTAACGTAGTATCTAGATCTTTTTTCACCTGTTTAATATATTTGGTTGTAGGGTCAGAATCTAATTTTTGGAAACAGTCCGAGGACAGAAAGTTGATGACTTTGCTCACATAGTCCGGCCGATCCAGGATAACAAGACAATTACCTTTCTCTGCTTTTGAAATTATTAAATTGTTATGCTTGACTTTGTTTGTTATATGGTTCATAATAAATCTTATCTTCCTATTCTTAGGTATTATTATATGTAATGTTCGGATTAAAAGTGAAATTCCTTTTTAACATACGTGCAATATCATTTCTGATTAAATCTTTGTTGTTGAAATTTAAGGTCTCAATTATTTTTTCACTCTCTAAGGCAAGTAGTTGTAAATCTTTTTGTATCTTAACCACATAATTTTTTCACTTTACATTTCAATATCTTATAATATAATTTGTTACAGAGCTTTGAACCTTTTGATTGAAAATGAGATTGTACAATCTCGAAACATGTCTCATCAATAATTAACCTTTAAGAATAAACTGTGGAAAAGACTTTGTGTCTCTTTTTCGCCTTGCCATTTAATTCCACTTCGAGAATTGACTTCTACAACCATTAAAGAGATATAATTGTTTCAAGTCTTATCACATCTTTTCCATTTTTGAACAGGCTCACTCAACAGTAAATTATTTCTGATTTACCTATGCGGTCCGAGATCCAAGAGGCGATTTGAATAATGAATTAGAAAAAACTGAATGAAATGGATTTCGCACTAAGCATTTAACTTTTATGTAACTTTTGAGTGGAGCCCTGTACTCAAAAAGTCCATTCATCTGATATGATGCACTTGTAGATTCAGAGAGAAGAGGCTGTCACAGACAGTGAGACAGATATAAGGTCAGACATAAGCATGATTGACCTCAGAAGGGTTTTGCATATTTATCAGGTGTGTGAAATCCTAAAAATAATCAAACTCGTCCACGGAAGAGAAAATATTAAGGTTAAGTGGTTAAATTCATGTGTTTTCTAACAGGAGAAGCTCTTCAAAGACTGCTTATTATTAACATTTCTCATTAATACAGTAAATATCCTTAAGCTGAGTCATAAATCTACAACAAATTTACTTATTTGTGGAAATAGCGCAGCTATGGCTATTCAAATATACACACACCGGTAATTTCAAAACATTAACAGTACTTATTAAGGAATAAAAATTTCATTGTGTATTTTTTTATCAATTTCAACACGACAGCTGGATTAAAGATACTATGAAAGATATAACTCTCTGTTATGTTATCATATATATTATACTTTTTGCAAAGCATTAATCTTCTAGAGCCATTTTTCATGCTCATATCCAATTCTTTGTTTCCCTTGCTAAGTGATTATAACCATCCATTAAATTAATTGTCCAATTCGTGAATTTTTGTGGGCAATGAAATAAATTTTACTTTATATATATATATATATATACCTATATATGTATGAGTTTTGACGAGTGGATTTCATATTTTAAATTGCGTCAAGTTTTATTATATAGAATTAGAAAATATACATAACATGAATGTCAGATTAGTCTTTATAAATGGGTCAGATTATAAGAGTATTCTTCAGTTTGCTTCAATATATGGATAGCAATAGAGTACACAATTTTGAGTTTAAAGTTGATAGTCAGATTGTATCGTGAAAAACAAGCACAACTAAACAAAGTTAAGTTTAGATACTGATATCGAGATTCAAGTGTATTGGATAATATTTTGGACATACACACGGTTTAATTTAAAAAAAGTAACTTAATTTTCCCTTCTTTTCCATGTAAATAAAGAGTGCTTTATTAAAGAACCTGGCACAATATACTACCAATAATTTCTGAAATCAAAATAAGTTGCCTTAGGCAAACTTACATTTGTACCAAGTAGGGTGTTTTGGACTCCCTGTGTGCCCAAAGTCTTATGCTTTCAAAAGCCATTTTCTACAAATTTCAATCTATTTCTTCTGCACTTTCAAGAAATTTCGTACGGAGATATTTTTAAATAGACCAAATAAACCCTTATAAAAATTAAGGGAATATCCATCTATAGGCATAGAACTCTCATTTATCAGTTGCTAATTTCTGCGCCAATTGATGACCAGCAATTAAATTATAAATTTGTTTTATGTTGAGGATGTCTATGGCATCGTAGCTCCCAAACGGATAAACCCATTTTGATTCAGTATTTTTTGAAATGTGAGTTTGTCTAGTGTTAGTATTTTTAGTTGGTTGAGCGTAACGTGTGTATATGATATATTTGACTGTTTGAGTCAATGCCCATTATCTTTTACGCAGCTATCAAACTTTTGATTTCTTTTTTTTTTTTTGTTTGATTGGTGAGTTAGCCGAACTTGCTTAAGTTGTCTATAATTAAATTTGAAGTGTGTATCTGTCTATCCGTTCAAAACATTGTAGCTTTAAAACGGATGAACCGATTTCGATTCAGTTTGTTTGTTGTTTGAAAGATGACTTGATAGTACTTGTTTATTCGGGGCCAGAGTAAAGTGCCAGCTCTCTAAGTTGCGGATAGGAGGGGGTCTGCAGGGAAATAGGGGGGCTCATTGTGCCTCAACTGGCACTCCTCAATACAATACCTTGCCATGGACCAACTTCACCTGTCCCAGTTGTTCGTGGCAAAGGGATTGCACTCAGGTAAACGGTGCCAGGTGAGTTTTCGAGCTAACCTCGAAACCACCTCGTTATACTAACGCTGGATATGATGCAGCGGTCAAGTCAGAGAAGGCAATCAGAGTGGGAATATTACCCAAGGAATACCCGAGAGTAACTCTGGAAGCCGAGCGACTCTCTTCCCTAGGGGATATTCTGATGGAGGAGCTATGTAGCAGTGAGGAGAAGGGGATCCACTTTACCGGCATTCATTCCCGCTGTGTAATGATACAGGTAGATTGTGAATCTCAAGAATCTGCAGACTGGCTTACTAAGTCAGTACCGAAGCTGAGCTCTTGGGAGGGACCCGAGTTGGTGGCATTATGTAGGTATAATATTCCTAAGCCCGTCACCATAACCGCTTTTCTGTGTTCAGAACTCCAACCTCAGTACTGGGGCTTGGAAGGTTCTAAACTCCAAAAAGGAGGGAAAGAAACAGTCCTCACGATTGGGACTGACCACCACTCGGGGAAGCTCTAAAGGCAGAAGGGTGGGCAATGAACTTTCGGTTCGGACGCATCCCAGTCTCGGGGCTAGGAAAGAGAGGAAACCTTTCGGAGAGGATACCTTCTGCATGGAATTCGAGGAGGAGCAAGGAGAGAGAAGGGAGGGGGATATGTAGAGACTAGGCAACCCAGTTCTTCCACCTCATACAAATAGCCAATAGCCTTCACTTTTACAAAGGTAGCGCGGGTGAACCTAAATCACTTGAATGGAGCTTCAGCAGTGATTGCAAAGTTATTTGCAAAGTTACAATTGGATATTGTACTAATCGATAAATAAGACCAAATCAAAGGTTTAGCATGTGAGGGACTCAAAATTTATGACCAGAGACAGGTATTTCCATGTGCCTGTGTGCTCATAAGAAACAATAGAAACAATATTAAATATTTTTGTGTTTCAGAGTACATAACTCGGGATTTGTTCCAAATTATGATTCACCTCAGTGTTGGGGGATCGACCGAGACATTGTCATTGCATCCGCTGATTTTGCTGGAGACGGCCCAACAATACCGCCAGCGGAAGTGCAGGAGCTAGTACAATATTGCATCAGCAGACAACTGCCAGTCATAATGATAGACTGTGACGCCAATGCGTATAACGTTATTTGGGGAGGCACAAACAACAACTTCAGAGATGAGTGCTTACTTGAATAACTCTTAGATAATAATCTTTAGACCCTTAACGTGGGGACGACTCCCACATTTGTCACGAGAACAAGAGATGGACGAACCATCAGTTACTGACTATAGGATTATCGAATTCAGTATAACAGGGGAGGTCACCTCGTCGTTCTCAATTAGAAATCCTAGAAATACGGATTGTTCTGTCTATAAGATCTATCTGAAGAAAAAAAATGGGGCAAAACACCCGCAATATGACGTGGAATAAAATGTAGAGAATGTTAGTGTGGCAATAACAGAGGCCTTTCACTCAAATTGTGCACTCTCAAAAGTTCGAACAAGCAAGGAAGCACCTTGGTGGAACGAGAACATGTCAAACCTTAGATTGGTCGTCCGTCGCACTTACACAATGTCGCTCAAGAAGCCATACTGGTCATATACTGAATGAGAAGAAGAACGATCTATTCTTCTCGAAACATACTTTCTAGGTAGTGAACCCATATTCGTTATTGACACAGCAAATCAAATCATGAATCCTCGCAAGTAAGACTGGGATATAGCTGAAAATATTTAGAAGTTAACGGTTAGAATGGGCAATAAACCCCTTAAAGCCGTATAAATCACCAGGAGTAGATGGAATTGTCTCTGTACTCCTGCAGAAAGGAATTCTCCCCCATCTTGTGAAGATTACAAGAAGCTGCTTAGCACTGGGTCATATACCTAAAATATGGTGAACGGCAAAAGTAAACTTCATACCAAAAATAGGGAAGAAGTATGAGACTAACCCCCGATCTTTCAGACCCATCTACTCAACATAGTTTCTACTGAAGACAATGGAGAAAGTAGTGGATAACCTTTTAAGAACGGAGAATTTAGAGAATAAACCACTTCATATATCTCAGCATGTTTACAGGGCGGGCTGATCAACAGAGACTGATCTGTATCAGCAGAACGAAATCATCCAGAGTACCCGGAATAAAAAAGAAATCGCAATGTGTGCCTTCCTATGTTTCGGTCAAAGAGGCACGCATAAGACAAGGGGTTAATAAAACCATTATCAAATGGATGTATGAGATGTTGAGAACGAGAACAGCTGAGACACAGAAGGGTAGCACCTCTGTTAATGCCTCTCACGAAATACCTACCTCAAAGAGGAGTAATATCTCCCCTTCTATGGAACCTAGTAGTAGATGAACTACTCCATATGCTAACGGAGTTTGGCTTCAAATGCGTAGGCTACGCTGACGACATAGTCATAATAGTTAATGGAAGATTCCCCTCGATAGGGGCTGTAGGACCTTGTCGTTGGTTCGGGGGCCTGGTTTCTTGTGGGGCTACTGACGCCGAGCTGCTGCGAGAATGAGATAAAGAATGAATGTGCATCCACATAAACGGGCTCTGCTGGTAGGAATGATAGGGAGATCCTTTAAACAGATCCTTCCCTTGAATTTGAACCCAATGCAGCGTGGGGTCAGTATTAGGCTCGACCGCTTCGGACTCAGTTCGAACCTCGGTTTGAATTGGGCGCGGAATGTCGAGGTCAAAGCCCGGAAGAAATCACTAACAAACAGCCCTCCGATGAGTCTGGTCTCATCGGGTGTCTGCTCCTGTGGGAGTGGACGATACGTAGCCTAAAGGCATAAGGCCTACGTATCTTCATGCCAAGCTAGGATTGAACAGCTATATCAGGGATGTATGGCCGGGGGCGAGTCCGGTCGTTAGTAGCGGACTCTGCATACCTGGCGACCTCCAGTTTAAATTACCCTCCTCACAGCATGTGGTGCTCTGCTGTGGGGGACTTGCAGTTCCCTAGCTACTCGTGGGATTTAAATGAGTGACCCAAATAGAAAAAAAACAACAGGATTATCCTCAGTCACCAGAAACCATAGAGGTGTCTAGTGCACCTCAAACTATCCCTGTGGAATCTACCCCAAAGGGAGCTCGCAGAGCCCCAACAGGCCATGGAAGTGGAACCCTCACAGGGATCAAGTAGGATGAGTGGAGCTGCGAAGAAGAGGCTTAAATTCCTCCTTCGTAGCAGCATGAGCATTGAAGAGGCTCGTAAAAAGGCCCTAATGCCCATGGAAAAAAAGCATTCAACTTCGGAGAAAACTTCCAAGAGGATGAGGTCTGAAGAGTCCTCGCCTATGGAAGCCTCCAGAAAAAAGAAAGGCAAGAAGGACGCAGGAAGCCGACAAGGGCCAAACGCCAAATCGGCTCCTTCGACCAGCCAAGCAGCCGCTGCTTCCGGGGAGGCCGCCGAGGGTCATTTACAATGCCTAAGTAAGTAAGTCAGTCAACTTAAAAAAAAACAACATAATTTTCTGGGCATACATAACGTCTTTCTCTCAAACTTCCGAGCAGGTAATGAAGTACACCTTCACGTGAGCAAAGGGGCGAAACATACAAAATTTTGTCCTACGTATATTTAAAATTCACTAAAGGAAGAGTTTGGTATATTATTTATTATGAACTCTTTTATTAAGTCCTTGTATTTAAAAAGCTGTAGGTACCGTAACATAAGTGTACGGAATCCTCTGGAAATGAGTTCTACTTAGACTTAACACATTGTTCTTCTTATTAATTTGACTATATTCCTAAGCTTACCTTTAATAAAATCGACTGCCATCTCCAATCCGTACGTATCCTTGTCACAATCATCCAAAACATGAGCACCAAGCGTTATGTTATTCGACAGAATGTCGATCTGATTCGAATTGATCTGATCTATTGTATAGAGCATGGCTTCCAATGCTTGGATACCACCTTGTGGCATTATGGGACCACAGGTGATGCTATCCTCGCGTTCGTGCACCATCATCAGCCCCCCAAGGATCAGATCACCTTCAACCACAGCCTCCTTCTTCACAGGCCACAGGTGCTCCTGGTTGTTGTACCGCGAATCTTGATCACCTGGTAGCAATTTCAGGATGCCAACACCCGCACTTGTAACACTGGTCTTGTTAATATTCGTCATGTTCACATAACTCGCGATGGTCGTTACACTCATGTTGCCTAACACACTTGAAGTTTTCAAGTTGGTATCTGCTTCTGTACCTAATGTGATAACAGACGAGAATTGAATAGGATTGGTCGTAGTGGAATAGCTGAAGGCTTTCTCTTCGACTGGATGCCTTCCAACATATCTAAATTCTTTAGATAGCGATGTGACATTTTTATCCGTACCAGAGGTCAGATGATTGTCTATTGGACCAGATGTAGTACTAGTAGTACCTAACGATAAAGAGGTTTTCATGCTATCAAAGAATCGCACGAGCTCAGTTTTCAAAGATGCTTTCGTAGTAGCTTCTGAAAATCCGGAACTTGGTTTAGTATTATCTTCGCTCTTTATTTTGCTGCCATTATGACTTATTTTGAATATATTTGTACTAGTTGGAATTGTGGATTCTGGTTCTTCTGTAATTGCACTGAAGTTATTTGTTTTTATATTTAGAGTATCATTTAATTTTGAATCTGTTGAAACCCTTCCATACTTCTTACTTTCTGTTTTTGAGGAGCTGACTATATTATGAATCTTATTGTTTGGTGTGGAGGTTTGTTTCATGACTTCTTCAACAAACTGAGGTAATGTTATGTTAGAAAGACTATTACTGGTAATTGAGCTATTATTTCTGTTTTGGTCCACAAAGTATTCATTTTTTCCTATTCTACTATTACTTTTGCTGGTCATGTTTGTGTCTCCTTTAGATAAGCGGTGTAGCTCTTTCCAAATGTTTCTAATATCATTCTTAGATTTGTTGAGCTGAGAATCTGATTTAAGCGTCACTTTAGTATCGTTTAGTGCATCATTTTGTCGTTGCTTTGACATATTTTGTTCAATTGTAATTAGAGTTCCACGATTACTCGTTACATGAGACTGATTTTTATTTTCCAATGATTTATGATTTTCTATACTTGTATTGACATGATCATTTATTGTTATATTATTTAGTGATACAAAATCTATAGTCCCATTATCGATCGTCCTAGTTTTCGAACTTGTTGTTACTGATGATCCACCATACATAATTGAATTATTTGTCTTCTTATGTTGGTCGCTTTGCTGTCCAGCTATAAATATTTTTTTTGCACTTGGATGGCTTGTAGATTGCTGCAGTCTGTCCCATTGTATGGATTCTGTAATAGAAAAAGATGAATTTAACTTTTTAAAATTGTATTTAAGTTTATTTTAATTATTTTTTATTCATCGCTTTTAAGATATACAATCTTTAATGTTTCTCGAAAACAATCTAAATGACACAAAAAAATCTATAGCCGTTTCTTGTTTCACCACAGCCTTAGTTGAGATGAGTTTACTTACAATTAGATAAGGTAATATATTTGTGTAGAGACAAACAAATGTTATAATAATCGTCAAAGAATAATGCGACATAAGGTACATATAAACAATCAAGTAAATAAACATGAAATGGGTAAAGTTTATAAATATTAGCACAAAATAGAACAAAAAATAAATAAGAACAGTGGTGTGAATTCAGACCTACTAATCAGTGATTTGAACATTCAGCTCCAAAAATTCCTTCAAGGAATAGAATGTCATTTTAACCAGATAAAATTTGACAGTTTTTTGAATTTTGTCAGACCATATGTTCTTATTTTGGAATCAATTTTATTGTAGAATAAGGGTCCGTAGTAATTGCTAATATTTCTGTTGAGGTGCAATCTGGTATTAGGGAGAAGTTGGCTCTCCTTGTGTTGTGTTCGTGAATGATATTTGAAGTTTTATAGATATAAATATTTTTGGGCATGTAGCAAAGACAGAGGTAAATATAAGTTGTTAGGGTTACAATATATAATTGCTTGAAGCATTTTTTCACGTCATTCCTATACCCTAGATCGCAGACTAGGCGAACAGCTCTTCTTTGCAATGCAAACACCCTGTCTCTGTGGGAGGAATGACCCCAAATAGGCACAGTGGGGCATGATTAGGGAATAAAATGCCATTTATAGCAAATGATTTTTTTCCACCTCAACTATATCAACAAAAATGAAATCAAAAATGGACTGGTTTCCTTCGATGCATAATTTTTGTAGTGTATAAGCTTTTTATAAAATTATAATTTCGGTAAATATGTAGGTACATAAGTTCATTTGCACCACCATCAAAATCTTATTGATCATAATAATACTGTGCATTATTGAATTAAGTCCGTCGTAGTTTTAATTAAAAATGATTTATCTCACAACTTTGAGTGTTCATGGTAGATAACAATAATTTTATTGATCAAGAATACACAAATGAGCACTTTAGACTCGGGCTGACGCACCGGAGGCAAAAAGCCTCAAACTTTCAATTCACTCTTGTACTCTTGTTTGAAGGCTTATTTATTTCAAGTCACTTGTAGTAAGCGTTTTATATTAAGCAGTTCTAATTTGTGGTACATTTACCGTAGCGCGGCCAGTCAAATAAGTTCTATTTCTTTTTCTTTCATATTTAGATGTTTGTAATTTAGATACAGAGCCAAGACTACGAAAGCCTTAGATTTATAGCGAGGCTTTGAAGTACAAATATTTCAGGATATTATACATATGTTCTATATGTTTTTTTAATACGTCTTCATAGCAATAGAAAGGCTTTTTTGAAGGGTTGAGTCTTCTTCGTTTACTATGCGAATCGAGTTTACATACATAAAAAGAACACCTAAAGTCAAACTGTATACTTACCTATCTTTTTGGGAAGTGGGCCAAAAATAATTCAAATAATTCTAAAAGAATTGTCTATCGCATAAATGTCACTTAAACTATGAATTATTGATCTATAAAAACTACAACAAGTGCTTAAGTTAATATAATCTAATAAAAAAGCGAAGAAGCAAATAATAAGCTACAAGTTTATGTAGGTATTTTTGAACGAAAAACAGGTATATAACTCGATTAAGTTTTTGTTTTTTTTATATTTGTAACCTCGGTTGTATATTAGACCTTCACAGATTTTGATTATTATTTTTCATTTGAAAGAGGAGGCTTCAATGTCAATCCCAATAGATGCTAAATTTTTGAAAAAGCCCCCTGAATGCTAGATTTTTTTCTTAATACAAACTTTGCTAGATTTTGTTGAGCATACTTTGTTATAACATTTGTAAAAAATCTTTATTCCTCATAAGGTTAGTAGAAACAATATAGTACCGAACTAAGATTTGTTTATGAATACGGTTGACTTTGTTTCTATTGTATTCACTGGATTTCTTCATGTCTGTTATGGGTATTCTAGAGTAGTTATCCAAGTAAAAAAAGATTAATTGTATTTGAGACTCCCCTGTACAAAGTTGCTAGTAAACGTTAGTTTTAAATGAATTGTTAGGTGCTAACATATAAATCTAGCTGAAACTATATTAGTTGATAATTGACGTCATCATGGCTGTGAATCATTTATAGAAATTTCGTCTGATATTAGTGGAACCAATCAGTGTTAGCAGATTTCGAAGCATCTAATGCGGGCATATACCTACGCATGCTGTTAGGAGATTATTCTAGGGGATTTACTTGCTACAATTCAATTCCAGCAATTTGGGATAATAAAATATGTAACTATAGCAGCAATACCCAGATTTGTGGTTTGAATGTGATTGTTTCAGATAACAATTAGGGCTATAATGTCTCATCAGATTGGAATAAAATTTTAATACACCAAACATTCGCATTTTTCCATCGCTGGATTTATTGAATACCTATAAAGTGAGCGGCAAAATTATGACAAAAACTCATTTGTTGGATGTCGAGAAAAGTTCTGCAATTCGTCGATTTTATTTACAAATGCCTCTCGTTCAATATGGTTGTGAAATAGGTGACGTCACTAGTGTGTGCGTAGTGACGTGATCTATGATTTTTTTGAATAGAACCTGGCATCGTGCGACCCCTCATTTCAAAGGTATTGTAATTTTCTCAGTGACTAAGATTTTCAATAATTTATATCCAATAATAATAATAATAATAATCATGTCTTTTTCTAAAGAAAAAGGGCGAAGTTTAGCCAATGGCTACTCAACTGAACCCTACAATTCAATTAAATGTAATTACAAATAACTATAACTATAAATTAGAAATAAAGTAAAGAACAATAAACTAAAACTAATATTGCAGAAATCAGTAAATTAAGGAGCTAATAAAGCAGAAAACAATAAACAATAAAAGATTAGTGAGTTAGAAGCATAACAATTCCTTACTAATTTATAAATAAAATTGATATAATTATTTTCTTCCATCAGGACAGAAGCTGTAGGAATATTTTTTGTAAACTTTCGCATGTGTTGAAGTAGATGTAGAGATATTGTATACAATCTTATTTGAAATATGTTTCTATGCTCTTTTTAGCGACATAAGCTAAAAAAATATTGATTTATACAGGGCGAATCATCTTTTAAACAAATTACATCAAATTACAAGTTGCGACTAAAATTGAAGCTTTATTACTGCCTAAATTCTAGAACAAAAAATTTACTTTCAGTATATGTTGAAGTCTATTCAAATCAATTGTTCAAAATGCCCTCCAAGGTTTTTCTGATAGTAAGCAAATCTTCTAACAGACAGTACGTCCACAGTGCAGCTCTGCAACATCTAGTTAAAACCAGATATTGTCATTTGGTAAAGTAAAATCATTGGCATTAGGACAAATATTTTCAAGCTGTCTAAAAGACAGCGATAAAATTCTAAATAGCACTGGAAATCAGCATATGAGGAAAACAGTTATGGAGGTAAGTAAGATTAGTGAGATTTATTCCAAAATTACGAAGAGGAAATAGTTATACACGTATGTACGATAGCATTTTCTCTATTTCGAATATACTTAGTTGTTATTAAAATGCATGTTTATAGTGTATTCAATAAAATAAATGCTTTACATGCATTGGTATGCTGAAAATAAAAAAAAAATTCTATCGTTGCCTACTCGTAGAAACTGAATTGATCCAAATAGGCTGATTCTTTGTCATAGTTGGCTATTAAATATCCTGTTCCATTCAACTTTAATAATATTCGACATAATTCAAAATAATATTTGTATTATGATTGTTTTGGTAATAATAGATAACATCGAAATACAAATACGGAACATAACGTACAATTATCACAATAGGATATAAGGAATCGAGGGGTAACTCTGTAAGGCTTTATGATTCAAACTGATAAATCTCAGATCTTTTCATATTCCTTAAACATTCAAAGTAAAAAAAACAAAAAGAACTCTAGGAATTTTCTAAGTGAGTATTCAGGCTGACCATTTAATTAGATTCTTAGAAGTTCTATTCATGTTGCCGAAATAAATCAAAGGCTAATTATGAATCTATCACTGCCTAATTCTGATTCACCGAATTCGTTGTCATTTTTAGTACTACTAATTTTGAGGCTCATACTATTTCTCTCCAATAATACCTACCCTATTTACTCGAATAAATCATATTCTCGAACCACCTAAGCGGATTCTTTGAAGCAGATTGCAAGCCAAGAGCATTTACATGATCTACATAAACAAGGAAATATGTCAGTTTTGCAATCAATTGCCGAAATAGATGGGGTAAGGCGCTTGAAATTTCATGTAGGTATTATCTGTATACAGGGTTGGGCAAAATGAACAGAACACCTGATTTATGGTTTAATTATAACTGGTAAGAAAATTTTACTTAAATAAACGTATCTGCATATTTTATGTAGTATTCAGGAATGTTTGCAGTTTTCCGTTTACGTCATATTTTTTACAAAATGAACGATAATTGAAAATGCCACATTTACCGCAATACAGTAGGTGTTCAAAGGGAAAGCCTTCGACAAGTTGACAGAATCCTAAATTGTCAGAAAATGACCTTAGCGAATTTTGAGCCGTTTCAGGCGTTACATTTAAAAAAGTATTCCTTATAGGACAAAGCTTCTATACCATTAATGAGTTCTTAGAATACAAGAGTTTTAATTCTATGTTAGACTAGAAAATCGTCCTTGTGTATATATGTCCAACTGTTTATTTATCGTTTAGTTTTTGACTTGTGTAAACAAATTTTAAATCTGTAATAGCACCAAATAAACTCTATATCCACATAAATTATAGACTTCAAATGACCCTAAATAAAAAATTCTAGTGTAGATAAAGCTGCTGACCTTACCGGCCACTCAATATATCATCTTCATCCCACCCATATCTGTGGAAATACTGTGTAAGTATTCACTAACTCTGGCAGCATAATAATGGAGCACCATTTTGATGGAACCAAATTTCTTCAAATAGCAGTAACTGTTTGGCATGATCAGAAAACAATAGAGTTAATTCTGTAACTATTTGATTTCGTAAAACGGGGAATATTTCTCACAGTACCAGTTTTGTTAAATTTGCGTAAATTTTGAGAAACTGTTGACTTTGAAATTTGAGAGATTCTGTTAGAAAATGTGGCATAAAATAAATCGGCAGCTTCTTATAAATATATTTTTCTATCTCCAAAACCAACAATTATCAATAGATTAATACTTTCACGTTCACTTAGTTCATCCATGTTTAATAATAATAATATTAGTTTCAAGTTATCTGACGTTAATGTCAAAATATATAAACAGATTTTGACATACTGCGACAATTACTTAGGATATTAAATTTTAATTTTTACTAGCAATGTTTTTTCTTATAAAACCGTGAGTCACAGACCCACTAAACCTGTTATTAGTAAATTCAGAAAAACATATCTACTAGGAAAAAAATACAGCCTGAGCCATTTAAGACATGAGACATGTCGTAAACGAAAAATCTGCAGACACCACTAAATAGTACTTTTAATCAAGTAAAATAAATCAGGTGTTCCGCTCATTTTGCCCAACCCTGTATATGAAAGCTATTGATATCATGATATAGGTACATTTCAACTACAATTGCAACATCTTAACAATGTTAATGATGCTCTCGGGTATGCTGTTCAACTAAAAGGTGAGCAAAGAGAATAATTATGATGTTATCTGCTCGCTCTATATTCATGACCTTAGTCGTTGCATTTGATATGCATAGTTCAAGCACTTTCAGAGGTTTATTATAAATTTATAATCTTTCATGACAAAGGCAGTGAGCGTATATTTTTAGAGATGTGAACGATTGTCTAACAGTAAGGTCAGATGAAAGTGAAAAATCTTTTCTATGAATCGTCCGGAATCGGTCAAATAATCTTGCACCCTTGAAGAAAACAATAAACCGATTCCATTAAGCGAACATTGTTCTCCACATGCGCGGCGAGAAGTTTCAGCAGCCACTTTCATTTGAAATGTTACTCTTTTGAACAGAATGTACTATGCCCCTGTCCACATAATTCCATGCTAATGGCTGTCTGTGAGCTTTTCTATCAATTTCTTTATATTCTATGACATGTAGAACACTGCTTCTGAATGAGCTTGAAAGAGGTATTTTATGGCCGATAATTCGCGCATGCGGAGAATTGAATTCATTAATGCAATTGGTCTATTGATAGCAATTTTTACCTGATTCAAGATTTCTTAAGAAACTATTTTCCTGGTTACCGAACGAATTTCAACAATCCACTCCTATCCAAATTTTAATAAATATCTGCCTCTTTTGCAGTTTTATAAAATAATATATATAAAATATGAGAAATGGAAAAAGATTGTTCGGAAAGAGATATTCCAGAATTACAAGAAATTTTAAATGCAGAATATCTTATAATAATTGTTACGTGTAGTACAAAAAATATTACTATTTTAATACCTTTCATTTCTACTGGAAAACTTGGTAGCGGGTACAATATGTTATAGAAAATTATTAATAAACAGTTTCTGTTGTTAGACTATTGTGTAAAATTAAATATCAACTTAGATAATATTAAAATATCAACAAATTGTATTATGGTAGCAAGTATATTTGATGTGTTCTTTAAAATGCCAAATATCTGGTAACGTTACTTAAAACCATAAAATAATCTTAATGCACTCGAATTTCGTGCGCGCTGAATTCGTCTGGTCTTCAAAAAATACGTCACTTCACTTTTGAATCAATCCTAAAAATGGTGAATAGGATATAGTTTAGATATGCTACTTCCTATTGCCACATTATTTTCATTTAACGATACCGTTCCAATATAGAGGTGAGGCTAAAAAGTAAATCTTGGAAGTCATTTAAAAATCTTACATCAAATCTCTGAAATAATAATAAACTGATTCGAGCAAACTTAATTTTTATCATTGAAAATAGATACTACACAGAAGTGTACATCATATACCTACAGAATTTGAGGCTGATACCTGTGCAACACCCATGTGACGGGGGCTCCATCGACGATAATCTGTATAAATACGGCTATCAGGCCAACAGAACCGAGCAGATCACATCGCGACCTCAAAGACTTCGACCATAGGCTTTCCTTTTCTCCCCGAGATATTTACATGCTTTCTATTCTGGCTTGTTTCCGGTACATTGAAATTCGCATCAAAATTCAGTTTGTTGACATTGGCGCCCCCGTAACTTAGTTGCGAAAGCTGCATTGGATATGTAATATATATGTTAGGCTCTGAAACCGAAAACGTTCACTGAGCAGAAAAAACGCCCAAAACCCGTTGTGGCTTCCGTGAAAGAATTTTTGCGTACTGGTTATTTCCAAAGAGTCTGAATGCGTTATGGCTTTACAGTAATTGCTACGACCCGAAATTCGCTATGTGGCTCTAATGGAAATTGCCATAACGCGTTGTGGTAAGATGAAAAGGCCAAAACGCGTTATGGACGTATAATTTTGCGGCCATAACGCAATATAGGCAGTATGATCTGGTTCTTTGACCGACTTCAAAAAAAGGAGAAGGTATACAATTCGGTTATAAGATTGCTTTTTTTTAACTCTGCACGATCCTTTTTACGCAGTTAGGAACGAGACACTGTTGACAACAGTAGGCGCACGAGGTATTCACCTAACATAACCCAGTATGTTGTGGTAGACAAAATGTGCGCGGACGATGGAAAGAATCTTTTCTACGCAAAACTAAATGCGTTAACTGGAACAAGTAGTGACAGAAGCCTATTCCTTGATAGTGATCGCTACAGAAAAATTGTAGATGAAGTTAAGGAAGCTATGACACTGCGAAAAAACAGCCAACCGTTAACTTCGAAACAGTACCGGCGTCTTAAGAGGTATGACATTCTCAAGATCGGTGATGTGGAGAAACCGACTGAACATGGATCACATACAAGCAGTGATACAAACATTTGTTATTATTGTAAACAGTAGGAACTATTTGAGGTTTTGAAAACTACACATATCAACGTAGGACACAAAAGGAGAAAAGGTAACATTTTAAACACTTGATCATTTACTATTATTCTGACTCCTATTTGTTCTAGTAATAGAATCGGAAGTTAAGAAGAAGTATTACAATATAACTAGACAAATGATAAATCTCTACTTATAACTATGTGAGCATTGTCATCTGAAGAAAAAGACGCCAAAGCGAGGACTAGTTGTTCGGCCTATTCTTTCCAATAGCATGAATTCTCGGTGTGAGGTAGATCTGATAGATATGCAATCGGAACCGGATAGCCTTTACAAGTATAACATGAACTACCAAGATCATATAACTAAATTCACAATTCTTCGTCCTTTGAAAAGTAAAACTGCCGAAGAAGTGGCGTATCAGCTGCTTGACATTTTTTGCATATTCGGTGCCCCATATATATTGCTAAGTGACAACGGGCGCGAATTTGCGAATAGAGTGATTGTACATTAAGCCAAAATGTGGCCTGGAATGAAACTCGTTCATGGGAAGCCTAGACACTCCCAGAGTCAGGGTTCACTGGAAAGGTCCAACCAAGACGTTCGAGACATGCTTGTAGCTTGGATGTCGGATACTAACAAAAAATCCTGGTCTGTAGGTCTCAGGTTTATACAAAGCAAAAAAATAGAGACAAGTCCTTATGAGGCCATGTTCGGGTTTCCACAGAAAATTGGAGTTGCTGATTCTTATCTAACTGAGACCATGTACTCTACAATTACAACAGAAGAGCAACTCGAACAACTTTTCAATACAGAAAAGAATAACAAACAGGTCGATGGAACCTATGAAAGAAATCAACACTGAAAATCAGGAATTAGATGGAGACGAAAATAAAGGAGAGACTGGACGAGACGAAGACGAAAGTCAAGCAGCGGCTGCAAGAAATGACGGACAAAATCAAGAGGAGGTTGGCATAAATAAGAAAGGAAGTCAAGTGACTGGAGAGGATAGAGAAGAAAAATAAATAAATGCGAAAAAAGTGTTTATTGTATGATTTGCGAAAAAGAGACGACAGAAACACACATGTTTTCAGTGTGGGGCCATTTCGTGCATGCTGACTGTGCAGGGCACATTGAAGAAGATTTCGAAATGATTTGCAACATTTGTAGTAGAAGAACTCAAATCAACTTTGAGCGAGAAGGTGCAAAAACTGGTCAGAAGAAGCAAGCTTTTAAATTGGTTTCTTTCTCTAACTTCACTATTCCAGCAGTGAATATAGGAGATAACGTTATTGTACGACTTCCTGACGTCGATCGTGGTCGTTTAGCTCCCAGAAATATTTTAGAAGTCATTATTGGCATCAATCCTTCTGGGCTTTATCAGTTAGGCAATAAATAAGGAATACTTGAGATACTTTATTCGCGGAATGAATTCTCAACTGCCGTAAGTAGTTTCATTAATATTATCGATGTGCCTTCAAGCTCCCTCACCTTCGTTCCGCTTCAATGATAACCTCCGGAAGTAGTCAGGGATTTGTGAGTTGTAACTGCAAAAGATTCTGCAAGAAATGTAAATGTCGTTCAATAAGTGTAAAGAGCAACTCGAAGTGTCATTCAAATAGTTCATGCAAAAACAAATAATTTAATAAACATGAAGGTACATACATACTTATGTTACACCAGTTTTCATGAATAAAAGCTCTACCTTACATTTCTTTTTTTAGTAGATACTAGATGCCTACATGAGGACATAGTATGTGATAGTGTAGTAAAAATAATAATAAATTTTCGAACTACTGTCTCCACATCATTTCCTTCGTTTTTTTGTCGCATACTGTATCCTCTGTAAACGTGTTATGTGTTTTCGTTTCCAACTGCGTAAATAAGCTCGTGCCGAGTTAAAAACCAGGTCATACTGCCTATTGGGTTGTGGCCACGAAATGATAAGTCCATAACGCGTTTTGGCCTTTTCATCTTACCACAATACGTTATGGCAATTCCGTAAGAGCAACAAAACGATTTTCGGGTCGTGGCAAATTCTTTAAAACCACAACGCGTTCTGTTTCCTTGGAAATAACATTACGCAAAAATTCGTGTTGTGAATCTTTCACGGAAGCCACAACGCGGTCTGGGCCTTTTTTCTGCTCGGTGAGCGTTTTCGGCTTTGGAGCCTTGCATATATATTCATTGCTTGAGTACAAATTTGCTATGTTTAGGTGTTATACAGATATTGTAACGGGCCTCTTTTTGCCAATTAGAAGGCAAAAAATCGTTGACTTGAACACAATTTATTTTACCAATTAAATAAATGAATACACTGATTACAATTTAACAAAATAACTTGTGCGAAATACATTGCCCCCCTTGATACGTCGCTGGTTTCGTTACTGCTGCTTTAGTACGACCAGAAATCTAAGAAGGTTGTAAAACACCAAGCACTTGAGTTATCAGTAGGCAGTCTACGCAGCGTTGTACCTGCCCTAGCAAATCAATTTTGTTATATAGGTAGGTGTAATGGGTTAAGATTAATAATAATCATTTGAATTTAATTCAGAATTGTTTATGTTTATACAATATATTATGAAATCTTTTATAATCATCACGATAATGAATGTGACTATGCCAAATGCTAAACTATATCTTCTACTACTATGAGTGCCGTACTCGTATTCGAGCGTTGGCGGCTTCTCTGCCTTGAAGGTGTTACTACAGACAAGGGGACCTATAGTTTAACGTGGATTTCGAACCACCGATTTGTCTCAAGATAAATCTTAAGGGCACACCCTTCCATAGAGTTGTACTAGGAAATATATATTCCCACTGGTTTCCCGTTGCCTTGCGAGAGGAGGAGAATGCCATGCGACAGACAAGAACGCGCGCCCGCTTCACGGTCACTCGTCCAAGCCGTTTCCATCGTATTGCGCTGCTTAACTTCGATGATCGAAGTCGGTCAGTGTTAACCCGCAGCTACGCGCTCCTCAAAACTATATCTTAAGGTATCTTAATCTAGATCTGGGAATGTTTAAAGGCACACACACTCTTATTGCTTATCTATATTTCGAACAGTGGGTAACAATGCGGATCGTCGGCTATTATGGATTTACGACCTTCTTAGATTTCTGGTTCTATTATACCAATGATCTATAGTGAATACTGTATCAATCCTCCATATGGCTGCACTCTATAAAATATATCTTAGCCAATTATTCCCAGCGTTTCTTCCCCAGATCAATCAAGAGAGAATGTACGTCTTCAGAGTTATAGGAGATGGTTTCTCTATTGAGATAATAGGTGCTTTTTGGATTCGCTACTCTTCTAGAGCGTCTTTTGAATCATCATTGTCCGAGAAAACATGACGGCTGTGAAGCCGGCGTGCGGATTGGTATTTATCCGGGTTCGCCACAATGTAAAGCATCTACCGATCTATCTATCCAAATTGAATCTTTATAATCCAATTTGGGTCATATGAGTAGAATTCATACCCTGAAGGTTTCGTTCACTTACATATATTAAAGTAAAGCATATTGTAATCACAAGAATTTTGTAGAATAAATTATGAGGCTTAAGCATATGATATGTACATTCCCATAAATAAAAAAAATCAACCCGATAGATGTGTTTCATTTTCATAATTTTTGACCGATTCCAAAAAAGGAGGAGTCATATTATTCGATTGTATATTTGCATTCTTTTTTTTATGAGTGTTCGCGCGTTTTTCATAGTAAACGTACTCCGGCTTAGACGATTTCATTTTAAAGAGGAGAAATGAGTAATAATACCATATTTAGATAAACTCAAATCCAAAATCTTCTTTCCTCGAGAAACAGCCCCGAAGAGGGTGGAGGGGACAATTTTCCACGATACACGAAAATCTGAGACGGCAGAATTAATGATGGGACCATATATAGAAACGGTTAAAATGAACATTTTTACAAAAGAGTTACAGTTTTCGAGTTTCAGTAATGGTAAAGCCTGTATTTACGCTATGTGGAAGGGACATTTTTCGAGAATTAAAAACATGAGACAGCAGAATTAAAGAAGAGATCATATGTAGTAACATTTAAATTGGAATTTTTTTTTCGGTTTTCGAGTTACAGCATTAAAATCTGAAATATGTACCTATACCTGCGCCGCGATGTTTTGAGATCTCTGAATATTAAATAACAAATAGGTACAAGCTAAGCCTATTTATACGTAATAGTACCTATAAGTATTATCTTCATTGGTATTAATGAACGCACAATTTTCATGGCTAATGTTACACACAAAACTGTGAAATAAACATTAAACAAAAAATTAACCGACTTTATTGGTTGGTACACTGAAAAATACAATATGAAGTAAATTCAAAGGCACCATTTTTTCAAGAAATAATAATTCACAAATATATGCTTATTCTTGCAATATTCGAACTTACAGCCCTATAGGAACAACTGTTTGTCAATATGGATCTTCTGTATTGAAAATCTTCTCAACTATGTACATTTATGAGAGGTTATTCATTTTTCATTATAACACAACCTTAAAAATACATTTCATTCTATAGCTAATAAACAACTTAATTAAATTTTCTACTAGACCTCCATTAAAGATTCAAATCTAATTAAAAACACAAATTTTACATGCAGAGTATTATTTTGATTACGTAAATTTCTAATAGAAATGTACCTATTGCAATCGCAATTTCGCATTTATAGAAAATTTTAAAGAAATGCTGTTATATTTCAATAAAGAAGACAAGAATGTATATTGTTTTCGAAAGCCTATATATGTATGGGATATAATTATTTTATTTGTAAACACGATTGAGATCGCCTTTATAAAGATCTTCTTAAATTAGCTGTAAAAATAAATTAGTCTTACAAATATCTATTTGAACTTTTATATCGTACATGATCGGACATGTCGTTTAAAAATGGCGGTCAATCAAACCATAGCATCAAACTTTAAAGAAAAATCTCATCAGTCACTGACTAAATGTCATCACACATATTTTGTTAGAGCATTTTTCCTTTGATTTGATAGAAAGTATAAAAGAAATAATAAACCCTGAAGTTTACATTTTCGATGGCTACGAGCTATCAGATTTTTTTGGTATTAGTTCAATTGACATTTTTTCATAGTATCAGATCTTGAGAGAATAAAATGAAGTGTTTGGAGTGGAGTTTATATAGAAAAACAACGACAAAACTGAAGCTTTTTCAAAAATATATTCGAATTCAACAAACATCTAAGAAGGAGAAAGCTCATGGAAAGGTCCCTCAAGGAAGATAAATAAAACTTTATGTTTTTATGATAGAATAGAATAGAGTTTATTCGTGCAGTAACGTTCATAACTAGTGTTTGCTTACTTCAATGGTAATACATAGAAGTATAAATTTCAAATCAATATGATAAACATTATATAGTGAATTTACATTATAATGTACTGTTATTTTATGCATTTCAGAGTAACATCTAACAAAGTTTGTCTTTGTTCGAAGAACTTATCAATTTCACATTTATTTAAATCTATTTTATCACTTTAGTAGAAAATAGCAGTTGGATTATGTTCACTTCTTGTGAACGGAAGCTATTTTTAAACGGCTACTAACTGAATAGAAATTTTCACATGAAAAAAGTAAGTACCTAGTATTTGAACGTTTTGATATTCTGCCGAAAGCTTCTATAATTTTAATTATTACTTCAGAAAAATCAGCAGGTCCTTCTTGAAATTACCATAAAATATCTCAGCTAGAAGTCACATCGTCACAGCTGGCGATTACATTCTCTACAACAAGACCATTCTTATTGAATTCAATTTGCTTATACCTACTTTTGTTCGTCTTGTGAATGGCATTAGCATCGCCCTCAAAATTAAGCACGTGTTTTGAATAATTCATGGAAAGTCAGTAAAATGTTGCTGAATATTCAATTTTATGGTGAAGAAAGAATATAAGTATCTAGGTGATCATCTCAACAGTACACTTTCATAAGACAAACTTTGACTATATAAATATATAGGAGATTCTTCTCTACGGTTTGGTATCAACTAGCTGGAATGCGATCTAAAATAATATTAAGGAAGCATCATGTCATCTTTCATTTTATACGTAGTTTTTTGATTGCTCAAATAAGCGCATTCGCCATATTTTGAATATTGGTGGTAAATGTGACATCTAATTAGGTGAAAACAATACACTTTCCAATTGGGTTTAAGGTGGTATAGAAGTTTTTCAATCAAAAATGTATCTCCTGTACTCTTCATGGGATAGGCAACGTTGCATACAATTTAAAGGTTTTGTTGCTGTTATTCAAGGAATGGGGAAAGGTAGAATGTGAAATCCAGTTTGTGTGGTTCTTTGCACATGGACTATTGCGCAATAGTTCACATTTTAGATAAATGAACAACAAACAAAACACCAAAAGAGCATTTATACAAGAAATCTCGACTTACCAGTATGACGATTCAGTATTGTCTATATTTTAGTTATCATACCTATATCCGTAATATATGTTAGTTACTCTTAATATAAATATTGATGTCGTCCACAGTCCAATAATACACTGATTCAACTAAAACTCCATATATAACTGATCAGAATGATATTCATTACAACCGTCAACACAAGAATACAACAAAGATATGATTCATACGATAGTCGTATCAGATGGCCGATGTTACCCGGCATTGAGTCAAGGTTAATGTGGAAAGTGACACGATATTCACCAAGGTAGTCCGGATATGGAAGACAGCTACATGTATAACGAAGAAACATAACTCTTCTTCACACCGAGTAACCGTCAACAGGTGGTCGGTGCTAGGCAAGTATATCTCAGCCGCTTTTATTTTCCACGGTCCTGTTCTTTTCTTAAGGAGTGTAGGTACCTACAGTTTGTTAGGTGTGAAAACGATCTCAACATATAAAGCATAAAATCGGGTGTTTTATGTGTAAAGAACCAACTATAAAATTCATTTTTAACTCCATTCTATACCTACAATTTTTATTTACAAAGAATAGGACCGACTCTATTAATGGATGCATTGAGAAATACGGAATAATAGGTATTAATTCTATTGATACCTATTAGTAGTTTTGCAGCTGTAGTTTATACTTTTGACACTAACTTCAAAAGTACCAGAATCAATAGAATTAAAACTATTTAGTATACTTCAGTAAACCAACTAATAGAGTCGGTCCTATTTTTTGTAATAAAAACCTATTTCACAATTTGGAGTGTATCATTAGTAATCAGAATAGTTCAACGTTCGATAAAGAAGACAATACTTACTTATACTTATGAGAGATTTTAAAGCATCACGGAAATACACATAATTCAGGCTTCAGTACAGCTGTAACACGGAAACCCTATTTAAACAAAATATCTAGCGCAAACATTGCCAGAAATCGTATCCTCTTTATTTTTTACGTCTCAAATTTTCATTTTTCGAATAAAAATTTACTTGCTGATATTTTTGGAGGGAGGGACATATGTTGAGTGTTTATTTGTCTCTCCTTGGGTCAATAGTCGGTGCATGTGCATGTTTACTATTTATATTATTATATATATATATATATATATATATATATATATATATATATATATATATATATATATATATATATAGTATATTTATAGTCGAAATGCATACCTCCTCCGTTTGTGAAGTCACTTGATTTTTTATTAATTTACTTAGCTACAACAGTATTAATCTCAAATATGGACTACTGCCTATAGAGATAAAGAATTACCGAAACATAGATCCGGGTCAATAAACTTCAAAATATTGTATATTTGCTAACGTACTAAGGGCAAGAAAAAAGTGTTTTAATAAATTTGTATATAAAGTGAAACCAAAATTAAATAACCTACCCCACAGTCGTAATTATAAACTACATACCATTCCATTATAATACACTTAAAAAATAAATTTCCATTAAAAATATTCTAATTACAATTTATTTTTACCCAAGTTTTTAGAATTCCCTATATAGACTTTTTATTTAGTGAATTTTTTTTAATG